>WEKY01058983.1:459286-485095 GCA_013390045.1 Picathartes gymnocephalus | reverse complement strand
TGCCGGGGGTGGCGGAGCAGCCGGGCCGGGCTCGGCTCGGCTCGGCACCGCTCAGCTCCGCCCGCTGCTGCTGCCGCACTTTGCGCCTTGAAACTATCGCGGAGCCCCTGGGCAGCCCGGACCCAAGCCCACAACCATCACCACCCCTCTTTTTTTTGTTTTTTTTTGTATAAACTCGCAGTCCGTCTGTGACCAAAACTACCAAATTTCAGTAAAGGGCACGCCCAGGGCCTCTACAGAGCAGCGTTCGTACAACGCTCGGTGCCAGGGCTGTTGGGAAACGAGGCGCACACGTCTCCCGACCAGCCCTAGAGCTACGTCAAATATTGCACAATTGTCCCATGAATATTCACTTGATTTTTTTTTTTCTTTACTTCAAAGATTAGATGGTTTTAGCCATGCTCAAACCTCGTATTTGCTTTTCACGGGCATTTGCGTAATCGAGTTACATTGGCACAAGTGTTTGTACAAACCAGATTTCAAAATCTGACACTGAAGTATTTGTAAAGATCGATTTTGAGCCTTTGTCGAACCCTGCCATGGGTTGGTTACCTGATGCATCCCCAAAAAACTGCTTGATCTAATCCCATCTCTGAAAGAGCCAATCTCTAGGACAGTAAAACCAAACAAAACTCAAGGACATTTGCACAGACGGGTTCCTACATTGAAGGCGAGCACAGACCAAGTTCACGCACAAGGTTCCATGTGGGTCCTATAAATACTGCAGAAACATTTGCCATTGTCTGGTGGAGATACTACAACTTCTATGAAAGATTAGCTGCTTTTTGTGATTATTCAGCAAAGGACATTTTTTCTTTTAAACCCTCGGGTCCAACAGATTTTAACCCTTGTGTCTCCTGGTGGGCACTCGTGAAGGGGTAGGAGTGTGCAAGGCCTGATCCAAATGCCGGGGCAAAGGGCAGGGAAACAGAAAGCTGGAGCTGACCCCCGCGGGTCCCTCGCTGAGGGCAAGGGGACTGTCTCTCCAGGCCACCTCTCTCCTGCAGCCTGGTGCCCCCGATTCCTCGGCCACAGCTGTGCTCTGACCTCACTGCTGGGGGTCACAGAGCACAGAAGGGGAGTGAGTGCTGCTGTGAGAAGTACTAATGAATCCTTTTTGACATGCTGGGTGAGTTGTGTCACCTCCCCAAATGGCTGAAGGGTGACAGCCCGACCCCCATGGTCCATCTGCTGCACCAAGTGTAAGTGCAGGACCAATGAGTGTCAGCACTGAGGAGGAGGAGTGAACCAAATACCTGCCACAGACCCCTTCCCTTCCCACCATACACTGGCTTAAATGGAGGAGTAACTCTGAGATGTTCAGGATTCTTCTGTCTGCTAAAATCAGCCAGGGACAACCAGGAGTATTGCACCAGGACCAACCCCTGCCATATGCTGGGGATTATCTCCAAGGAATAGACACAGGATAGGCATACAAAGGTAGCTGGTGCAGAAAGGATGGGTCTGGAATCATTATGTCTAATAAGGAATATAAAGGAGTAGTTTAACTAGCAGTACCACCAAAGTGTCCCCATAGCTTGAGCAAAAATTAGGTTTTGCAGACTTGACCCCTGCTGGCCAAAAGTCTGTGACCTCTGGGCAGCCCTGCAGCACCAGTACAGTCCTGGGCAATTCTCCCTCTCTACAGGCCAAGGCAATGCTTGAGCCTCTGGTACTGCCATTCTCCTCCAGTCCAGCAGACCTTCCAGACACCGGTCACCCTGCTGTCCTCACTCTTTCTTGAGTGATTAACCTAAGGTGGTCGGCTGTTCTGTAACCAATTTTTGTTCTGTGCAATAGAAAAGGGTGAATGTGCCTTCTATAGTGGGTGTTTCTAGAAAGGTCAGTTGTTTCAAGCATGCTCAGACAAGAGCTACAGCAAAAAACCTGGAGTTGTTTAAATGCATGCATCAGAACTTTGGATTCATGGCTTAACACTCGAAGAAGTTAATAGAAATGATACAAAATATGGTGATTATTTGCAAAGGTCACTTTTTTGCTTCTGTTAGTGGGATTCACATAAAAGAACTGGAACCTCGTTTAGCTTGGCAATATTTAATGTCTTGTGTGCTAGAGGAGCCATGGTTGCCTCACACTATGAAGAATTCAGAGGGCTGAGCTCACATAGAAGGTCTTTCTTAACAAAAAACTTCCTTTAAAAGGCCCTTACGTTCTCAAATGAGGTCATGTTCTAGCAGTCTAATGCTTTCCATTTTGATTTGAACTAAGCTTGAGGCAAAGAGAGGATTGCATATGATTTTTTAATGACTTAAACATGGCCTTTCAGTATGACTACACTCACTGCAGCAGGCCAGGATGCGATTCTCACAAGCAGCATATTTGCTTTTGCGGCAAATTTCACATAAATCAGGAAAAAACAGAACCCCCAAACAAATCAAGGTCTCTATATAACTCATCTGAAAGGAACACTGGAGGTTTGCTACTTCTTCTTACCTTCATACTCGGCATCTATTCAAAGCTACGGTTCCAGGAACACAGGAACTAATGAAGACGGCTTTCCTATGGATTTATGCCTGTGATTAATTACTCTGTGTCTAAGGTACAAGCTCTAATTGAAGCTGGTCTCATGCCTGGAAACTTATGTCTCTCCCTTACCTGGATTACTGGATATCAGTACACAATGCTGTTTTCTTCTTCCACATTTGGAAACACTCTAAAAATGTCGTGACTGAGATCTGCCAGACTTACTTGAAATTAATTAGCTATTCTAAAGCTGAATGGCAGAATGATCCCGAGTGGCATACTTCCATAGGGAAGTGAGAAAAGGCAGAACACATTACACTAATGCCTGGTTAGTTTTACCACCTCTTTTTGGCGGTAAAGCTTCTGTGAACAAACTAATTCTATACTCACTCAACTTTTTTAGAAAAAGCCATGACACAAGATGGTTATTACAAAACCTAACAACACCTTACTGAATATTTCTCAGAGTAGGAAATTAGCCATTGTTCTCTATTGTCAAAAGAATCAAAATAAACAAGAAAAAGCACTGTCCCCATATACCTTTCAAACAAAGCACAGACATAAAAGCAAATGACAGTACTGAACTTCATTTTAAACAATTAACCATTTAACAGTTTTGTCTTAAACTTTAGTCAGCTCACTAGACACAAATTAATCCCAACACAAAGGCTGGTACTTTCCATATCCAGCCTTTCTCTCAGTGATGACTGCAAACACAGAAAAGTGAGTTTGTTACAAGTACTGGGTTTTTTTTTCTTTAAGTATTAAATTCTTTTGGTTTTTTTGAGTTTGTTATCAACATACCTGCTCTTACCTTTAGAAGTCCTGTTTTGTAAGCTTGCACAACCCCGGGTTGAAGTTGCGTTACTTTTTTTTGATTTCCTCTCCAAATCTTGTCTGTAAATGGAACATGAAAAATAGTATATACAGTTCCTTTGCTGCAGCATTTTACTATTGCAGTACACACTTGCACTTCCCACAAGCTCCTAGGGGACTTCCAAATACACCATACATGGGGATACAATTTCTGTTTAATTCTGATTTTGCTAAAAGTCATGTAATCACCTGTATCTTCAATTACTCTTCCCTAAAAAGATGACAGTTGAAATTACTCAAATGTTTCCCTGGCAAAGCAAAGTGGCCTCTAGCATTAGGTTTTCCTATTGACATGTTTGTCATACACGAACATTTACCACTGTAATTCTTCAGGTCATAAACCACTCATTTTGGGGGAACGTTGGTTAACCAAATGAATAATTCTTGGTTTTTTTTAAGGAAGAGCTACCATAAAAACTTATGAAAATCATGTTGAATAATGAAATTTCAGTATTTTTCACTAGTATTTTGTTTTGCTTTTTGGTTTTTTTTTTTGTTTTGTTTTGTTTTTTTAAGGAACTACAAACATCTAAAATAAGTCTCTTTCTTGACAAATTATTCAATGGGACTTCACCTCTCCATGAAAATTCCTTGGAAAAAAGTAGGAAAATGTATCTTAACTGTCAACTTTGCAAGAGACACCAATAGAAGTTCAGACAATCCTTGCAGAAGCTTGTATCTGATAAGCCTGACTGACAAAAATATGTATGTTCCCAAGATGCTTATTTCATTTCTTTGAAACTTGGTGGCTTTATACTCTTACTATTAGTCACAGAGTGTGAAATCACACTCATTTAAGAACTGATGAGCAAGCAAAATTTGTCATCATCGGTCATGGTTTCTTTTGCATATGGGATGATATATCCTAGGCCTGAGACATAAGCATACTTTCTCTTTGAACAGAAGTAATTTTTGAAAGCATTTTTATTTGTCTTATCATAGATATCAGAAAACAAATGTGTTGGGTTTTTTCATTTTAGCTTTTGACAGTTTGTTTACTTATAAGGGAATATGGAATAAGTTGCAGGATTGTAAACCAGTCACACAAATCAATATTCTGAGACACAAAAAATCCATAATGGTCTGGTAATTACAGTATTAAACTATACTCTCAGCCAATTTACAATAATGCCTTTTAAATGCTTACTAAAGCAGCCCAGATATACCTGACCTGAGACTTCAAAAAAAGTCTAAGGACAGCTTTGAGAACAGGTAATTCCTGGTGAGTCTGAAGGCTCAGCTCACATGTGAATCCCTGATCTGCTCCAGGCTGAAAGCCTTCACTGCTGCGCCTCCAAAGCAGTCTGGTCAGGAAATATGCTTTTTTATTCAAAGACCTGATTCTTTCTTCATTGACCAAATTTGTCCTTTAGGCAAATATAGCTACGTCTGTCTTTTGCTAGGCAAACTCCCAGAGCTGCAGCAGAGAGAGGGGGTTAAAAGAAAGCAGCAATCACCACACGAACAGAGAAGCAATAAGCAGGCCAGCCATTCTTACGGCAGCCTGGATCCTTGCACTTCTTGCCATTGCTGAATGTCTGAGCTCTGATTTTCTGGCAAGGGAAAAGGAGAAATAAAACCACAGGCACAGAGGCAGAAGGGGCAGATATTCAATGTTACCTGCAAAGGAAGCAGATTAGATATTAGCTATGTGCTTGAGAGTGCTTTCTTTTGTGCGAGTCTACAGCCCAGGGACACCAGGCAGACCAACAGCCTTGTCTGACACACGACATTGATGCCGTGCAAGCTTCTCGACTCTTCCCTAGGAGCACAAGAGAAAAAAGGCTGCTAGGAGTGGCAGCAAAATCTGTCAGAAGCCTTTGCTAATTAAAGAGCTTGTTTTCTGTTTTTTAATCTCCCATTCACATGTAGAAATTAAGAAAATCCCTGCCAGCAAGTATCATCTCTCACCATTTGTAGTAACAGCTCAGTAAAGAAATGACAATAAAGCTTCTTTTTTCTTTTTTTTATTATTCCTTTTTTTTTTTTTTTTTTTTTTTTTTTTTTACTATGAGAAGCTGAGTTAGACTGAGACACATCATTAAAGCAATAGGGAGGCAAGCTGATTTTACAGACTGGCCTCTGCAAAGTCAGACCAGTTGTAGGCACCCATCAGTTCTGCATGGTAACGGTGCAAGTTTCAGCAATACCCATTCTTATACCTGCTGAGCCAAGATATGAGGCTGGTAAAAGCACATAAGATTTGGCGTAAGTTTTAAGAACGTAATAAAACAGGGTATCTATTTCTGTTTAAATGCTTAACTCCACTTACCTAACACCTTTCCTGTTAAGTCAAGTAGTCTCTATAAATTGTTTTAACTAGGCACAGCTTCCTCACTAGAGGAATGCACTCAGCTAGATGCTTTGTACAGTAATAAAGTATAGAGTTATAAATACACACATGTGCATTTGACATATACAGTTTAACAGTTATGAACAAGTTATACTGATTCCTATCTGTAACATGCAGACTGATGCACACTGAGGTGAGGAAGAGCATTTTTAAAATATCTTAACATGAAATTGCTCATTTAATGAAAATGGAGTGGGGGGGGCAAGGTGGAACACCCACAAATTCCTCAAACCTGTGGATTTTCAACACACTTCAGGGCAGTTTTGAGAGTTTCCCAGAGGAACAGAAGATATTTAGTTATTCCAATCAATGCTGATATTCCATTTATAAAATTTTGAAACTGCCTGGATCTCTGTTTTACCCTAAGGCATCTGGTGTTCAGCTCAGTGGTTCAGACACAGAAAAGCATCAAGAAAAATGACCTGCAGATTTATAATTTTTCAAGGAATCTGATACTACAACAAACACTACCAAATAAACCAGCTTTATTTCACTGTGAGATATGGCAGTTTTTATCTATATTTGGATCCTCCTGAATCAGCATTTATTACTGCAATACCTATGAGTGATCTCTCAACTCAGACATGTAGCATTGGCTTCTCTTTGGTTCAGCTGTATCCTATGGAGTGAACCTGCAAGTGCCTGTATGCTATTTCATCCTTTAACATGAAGTTATTAATTGAAGTTTAAGTGAGAAGGCAAAGTTTAACTACAGCGACAAGAAGTTATATTATGCCAAATTTAATACAAGGAAACATCTTCCAGTTCACTGAAGACTCATACCAAGTGCATGGTTTCAGAAGATGGAGCCAATATGCATTCAGCTGCTGAGTTTGGAAAATTTAGCGAAATTATATAATCTTTCCTCAAAGCGGATGATTCCGAAGTGCATAAGCTCAGTGGTCTCCTTATTCTTAAAGTGAAACTCAAATGTTCTAAACACCCCTTTGGCACCCCCACCTCCAATCCCCTTTCCAGGTCTGAGAATCTGCATCGTAGGTAAGGTCACTCATGGGAAGGCAGAGCCTGTCACACACAGCAAGGTTCTCTTTTCAAGTTCAGCAACTTCCTTGGTTCAGATCTACAGAAAACAACCATGTTACTGACAGAAGTCTTCCCCTGGCACAACCATGGCCAACACATTCCAGAAACCAGTCCGTATCTTCCCCCTTCTCTACTCCCTGCTAGCTTGGGGCTTTTCCCCAGCAGCAGCTTCTGATGGTAAACAATTTTTATGATAAAATAAAATCATAGACTATACTTGAATTACCCCTTTCCCCCAAAAAAGTCTCCTAGGAAGAAGCTTAGTTATATACACTCTAAACCGAATGTGCTGGAAGAAAAGACCACCATCCCATGTTGTATTACATTTTTTGTTACTAAGAAAAAGCCAAGAGGAAACCCTTGGTAAGAGTGGAGCATATTAATTATGACAAGACATCATGACATACCAACCAGTGAGATTTAAAGGCCGCTAATAACACTTTTTGTAGTAATTAGTGCAAGATAGTTATCCCATATAAACAAATATTTGATGGTAGACTTCAATGATAAACAATTCACTTGATGACATTTACATATAAATACATATAAATAAAAACCTGTATCATTTAGGTTTGTAGTTAACAAAAAGTATGGTCTGAAATGAATTAAATGTAATTGTGTCTAGCTAGATCAAAGTTCTTCCTATAATGATACTCAAGCACGTGGGGTATGAAAAGCATAAATGTACAATTCTCAATTTAGTAAAGTACTACTCTATAAAACAGAATCATAAAAACAGCTCTTACATTTTAATGCAAAGTATAAAACTGTATATTTACATTTACATACACTTTACTGAACTACATTGGGTAGCTCGTGGTAAAAAAACATCCCTTTTTGAAAATCTTGCAAAAAATACATCAACTGCAGATATGATCAAAAGTTACTAAGTTAGCAGCTGACATAACATCTGTAGTAAAAAATATATTTTAGGAAAATACATGGAAAAATCTAAACACCAATAAACACTTTAAAACTATTTTTGAAGTAAAAATTGTAGCAAAACCCAGAAGAAGTTAGCAAGGATAACAAGAACTATTGCATACTGCTCTTTAAGAGCCATGTAGCGACTTAAAACAGAAGCAGCAGATATGGTGGGAGTTTTGTGGTTTAACAAAGTGGAAACTGGAGGAATATAGGAAACCAGTTATCCAACTTCTCTGTTTATTACCATTTTTATGGGAGAAGTATAAGAAGAGAATTCCTCTCCCTGAGGATATCCTCCATCGAAGGCTAAAGCAAATTGGTAAAAGGAACCCAATTTCAAGAGCCTTGGACCCCAAAAGTAGAAACATTTATCGTATGTACTTACAGTTCAGTGGACAGTAAATCAGATTATTACACTACAAGTTGCAGGTTAACTTTAAAGAGTTAACACTATTTTGCAATATGAAGTGCCTGTTAATATATGTATCTATATAATATATAGATATTTGTAAAATACGTGTGCAGATTTGATAGTACAAACTGTGGAAATTACTTTCTCAAGTCTTTTCTTCCCATTAACAGATCTTTAGCTCCTACTCAAGGAGGTTCAGGATTCAACAAGGATTTCCACAATATGATCAAGGTCATTCAGATCAGATTTACAATTAGAGTTAGAAGCTGTATTTGTTGGAGAAGAAAACGTTTCGAGACTATCACAGTGTCCCATTTTTGTGTTGCTCATCATGCCAGTTAACATAGTATCAAGATCATAGTAAGAACTGTCAACTTCTGAAAACAGATCTTCAACAGAATTAGAACTTTTATTCTCTAGTGTCTCAAATATTTGATCTAAAGATTTTTGAAAGTTCCCTTTATTTTCTTGTGGATTCTCCATTTCCCACACGTTGTTCTGCAGGTTTCTCGGTGCTTGCACTGAAGAGGCTGTTGACATAGTTTCTGAACTATCTTGTGCCTGGTCACTCTCAAAGTCTTTATTGAAAGTACCATAGGCTGGAACATGCTTTCCCTCAGTTTGATCCCTAGATGAACGACAGAGGATATCTGTTGAAACAAGACGATCCAGGGATGCCTGCCCTGTACTCTGTGTATTTATCATCTGCCAAGTCCCGTCTTGAGTCATTTCCTCTTGGATCTGCCGTACCGTGTTGGCTATAAGTACCGAACGACAGAGGTTGGGCTCGACCAGCATGTGACACAGCTGAAGTTTAACCAAGGACATATCTAAAAGTGACTGCCGCTGGAGATTATAGGAAGGGATAGCCTTAATACCAGCCAGAGTCCCTTCAATATCTTCTTCACCATCAAAGCATTTTCTCTTTAATCCTCGCACAAACATTGTGTCCTGTTAAAAAAACCAAACAAATAAAAAAAATCATGTACAACATAAACAGCTTAAAAGCAAATTCTTTTAAG
The DNA here is from genome assembly GCA_013390045.1 of Picathartes gymnocephalus. Lineage (NCBI taxonomy): Eukaryota > Metazoa > Chordata > Aves > Passeriformes > Picathartidae > Picathartes > Picathartes gymnocephalus. Next base: position 475,977 of record WEKY01058983.1, on the reverse strand, counting down.
GTAGAAACATCAGAATTGTCATACCATGTTCTAGAATGGGCTGTGTGGTACAACAGGGGTCAGGAACATGTGGACCGGGGCCCAAAGGCGACATTCAGGAACCAGGGGTGAGCAGGTCCACAAGGCATGGCATCGGAGAGAGGCAGGGGCTCCCAGCTCCTGGCTCCCATTAAGCTCCACACTTGATGGAAGTCAGGAGCCGCTGCCTTGCACAGAAGCAAACATCTCACCAGCTGTATTTCACCTACTGGAGAGGCAGTTTCTCCTCGCTCCTCCCGAGTTTCTACTGGCATGCTTAACCTCTGATTTTGGAAATAAAAATACAACCTGGCATACCATCTTTAAAAGACTTGACCCCTCCAGAATATTAACATGCCTAACAGAGTTACATGAAAAAAAACCCACCCATGGGCAGCATATGTGAAAAGATTAGCTTCTTTTGGGTACAAAGAGAGTAATATCTAGATTTGTTCTATGTAACTTGAGATATTCAGTGGAGGGGCCCAAAGCAGTCCTTCCAGTTTCCTTCCTTGGGTGACTAAGTGAACTGTGTAATTCCAATAAAAACTGGGCAAGTCCAGTAAAGATAGTCACAGTCATCCGCTGTGTGGGCTTCTGTACTCCTCTCCCAGTTGACTGTAAGATAGCAGAATTTCTGTATTCCTAGTTTAGGTTCACCAGCTAAAAATACACAGAGCCCATGCAGGCTCTTCAGTATTCACACCCAAAATCCCTTGCTGAATTTTTCAAGGGATGCCTCTCAAGTACCAGCCTCAGCTCTTCTTCTGAATTGCACTAATTTTGACACTGCCCCATGCAAATATTGCAGCTGATCCCTTGAAATACAAAGTAACTTTTTAAATGCAGTGTATATCACTTTTTTTAGTCTTATAAAAATTAGGCTGCAAATGAAAGCTGGTACCTGATCTTTACATTTATGTTTCTTCCTTATTTCCCTTCTAAGTCTTCTGTCCTTAGAATTCCTGTTTGCCCAATATTTGGGGATTTTTTTTCAAGGTAGTGACCCAAACAAAACAGTTTTTCAAGTAAAAGCTGATAAAGCCAAAATACTACTGCAGCGTCTTTCTATATCATTTCCCATTTTCCCTGATAAGCCCTAAACTCTGCCTTGCTTTTCTGGTTGTTACGGTACATTCCACATATTTTCAAGGAATTCTCTCTCAGCTTTTTCAGAGACACTAAAAATCCACCAAAGAGCAACAACACTGTTCCTTTCAAAATACATTACATGCTTATCTACTGTGAAAACCTGGGGATAGCACAGTAGCTAGATAAACACTTGGTCTGAATCTGTACAACACTTGTTACATTGCTGTATATATCCATGAAATAACTTTCGTTGGGATTTGCTAACTCTTAAAAGATTTCTTTCCACTGAAGGTAAAAAACTCCATAGAAATCATAATGTGCAGGGACTACAATATAGAATGAACTTGGTCTTGTAGTCATTTTTCATAACTTCTTAAAAGCTATCCATGGATTAGTTATGTATTAAATACTTTGGATGTTTCTTCTGAAATTTTATCCTGAAACCTAACATACTTGCATTACTCCTATTAAATACAACATATATTGTTGCTCGATAGTTCCTTTTCCAGATTTTTAGACATTCCCGCAAACTTCAGAGCATATTCTATTTAATTTTTCCTACATTTGTATGTACAGTAATTTCTGAACACACTCCCTCCCCCATGTGAAACAACCTCTAGAAACATCTTTTGGGACTATGTACAAATCATGTATGATTACATCACCAAACATTAAACCCTGTGCAGAGTTTGAAGCTTCTTTTATTTTAACTTATATTCTCGTGAAGAGTAATTACAACTTCAATTGAATGTTAACCTGTTTTTCATACATCTATAATTTGGCATTTAAATGCCTTCTAAGGCACACCAAGAGGACAGAAAACACAGGAGGAAACTTGAAAACTTCAATACATCACATACACCTGCGCACCTAGAAGCAGAGGAAAAACATGAATCGATTCTTAAAGGTAAACCTTTCACAGCATTCACTGGACTTTTTTCTAAAACTTGTTTTCAGTTGGTATCTTACATCATAAAGCCAGTTCTTTGTCATCCTGTACTCGTGACTGCATAGAGTAACAGGTTTCATTTAAGAAGCAAAAAGTGACATACCAGGAACTGTGTTTCATGCAGTCCTTCCTCTTCTCCCATGCTACTGAGCAAGAGTCCATACAGTAAAAGTGAGAGCACCACCTGCCAAGCACAGGGAAGCAGGATGTCAGGCAGAGTTAGGAGATACACAACAAAATAGTTTTGCTTCAGTATCTCTATCCTGTATGATGTGAGCATCATTCCCAGAAACATGAATAGTACTAGTAAACCCAATGCACAATGAGAGCACCAATGTGATTTGGCCAACAATACCCCCAAAATCTGCAGCAGGAGGAAAACGCCAGTTTAATTCCAAGTCCTAGGCTACTGCCCTGACCTTTGGACCAGCCTCTCCCTTACGCCTACACCTTTGCCATTTAAAGGGCAAACAAAAATTTTTCATATGAGCATTAAACATTAAGTGTACAAACAAAAGCTAATGAATGCAAGTCTTCCTTATTTTTATTACAAAACTATAGTTTTCACCTTCATTGTATAAACCCGTGTATATCTCTATAGCATCTAGACAAAATGAGCTGGCACAAACACAAAACTGAAACATAGCAAAACATGAGAGAATTTTCCTTTACCAGCACTTTACAGAAACGTTATGACTAAGATTTACTTTGCAAGATGACAATAGCGAAAGTAATGACAGTAATTAAACTGCTTTAACTATAAAGGCTGAAATTTTAAAACACATTTAAAGCAAAATAAGACTTGATATCTCAAATGCAACAATTTCCTTAACTACTGAAACTAAAAAGAATGCTGTTCCAACAGGCTACAAAAAATCTATAATCTATGGAAACAATTCAGATACTTTTCTAGACATGTCTGTGCGGTACAAGACAGTTCCTTGTCTGCAACTCAAGTGCATACCTAGAAAAGAAACAAGTAAAGAGGATGCACATGGACATCTGTTCTTATTTTCTGTTTTCTGTAGTAATAAACAATTTTTCAAGATTGCTTCCTCTCAAATGTTGGGGGAAAGAAGATGGCTGACAAAGGGGGTGGGAGTGCAGAAAACGTTTTTCCTCAAGAACCTGCATACTCGTTAAAATACCGCAATGGAAAAAAACCCCACCTTTAACATTCTCAAGCCAAAATCTTTTGACTTGATCCCAGATATTCAAACTAAATGATGTTATGTCATGGAAACTGTATTTCAACCAACTCATAGTCTCATTTTCTTTTATGGACTGAGCTCACAGCAACTTTAGAAACAGTGTCTTAAGGCATCTGAACTACAACTTCAGTCAGACACCGTATCAAGTCAATAAACTATTTCTTATTTCTGGCAAACACTTTATGACACTATAAAAGTTCCGAAGTTTTTGCTCTCCAGGTATACTTTCCAAACATTCTATAAATGAAAAGTGATCTCTTTGAGAGCTTGTGTCTGGTAACTATTTGAATCCCAAAATTTCTACTTTATTGGAGGGTAGGTGACAAGGGCATAAATGTAATTTTAAAAAACCAAACTGATGCCTGAAGCGGCTACCTGGAAACAGAGACTAGACAGGAGTAAGAGAATAAAGGTGGATATTTTTTTGAAAGCTTTCAAAGGCACACCCTGGGGAGCCACAGGCTGCCACTGCACCCTAAGGTGGACCCCCGAGATGGATGACCAGTCACGGGTTCTTGACACAGTTATAGGTTCTGGACCATTTGCATATCAACATAAATTCGCCAATTAAAACTTCAGCTGCTGATGTAATTCTGGCTTGCCCCCCTTTCTCTAGATGTTGGTTTACACATTCTGGGCCCAGTACAGTCTGAATGTCCTTGAAGAACAGGCCAGGAGAGGCTTGTTATGTCTATCATAGCCTGAGAGAGCAGCAGCTAACAGGTTACAAGACAGTTCAGAGTTACACACTAAGCACTACAGGATTTGAGAAATATGAAAGTTAAAATCCAAGGCATCACAACTAAGCACAACCCACCAAACACCTGTCCCGACCCCAAATAACTACAGGTCATCATGGTGCAGTCATGAGAAAAACAAATTGAAATCTCTTCTGATGCTGTTTGGTATATCTGACAATTTTAGAGGGAGAGGCTGTGGCTGTTTGCCTCCCAAAATAGTAGACAATACAGGAGGGGACTGTTGCTGTGAGTTCTTGGTAAAAGAGCCATTATCACATCCACAAACTAAATGACAGGGGATGCTGGCAGACCAGTCCAGTCTGTAATCTATTTACATACTACAGAAAAAAAGTTTTATCATGCAATATAATGTGTAAAACCTACTGCGTGTGATTCCAGGTTCTTCCCTAGGGCAATAACCAAACCACATGGACCTCTGTTAGTATAAACTTGAAGACTATGTCCATCACAGCAGTAATTTCTTCGGGTTCTGTAAACTAGTATAGATGTGTACCTCAGCAACCAAGTTCTCAGTAAAAGCATATTAACTTCATAGCTATTATCAGATGCAATTACAACCTTGCACACAAATGACCTCCTGCAGACTTCTCTGCATTATGTCCAATAAGCACTCATCTCAAGAGAATGCTAAATTTGAAACTTAATTAATTAAAATCTATGTACCTTTTCCTATTGATTTATGTATTAACATTCTCAAAAAGACATTAGCCGTTGTGTAAAACCTTTTGGTACATCAGAGCAAGACTGCTGCTGCTTCAGAGTCAAGGTGTTCAATATCCCCTGGTAATATCAAGCAGCATCTTTCTCTGTCCAAGAGGCAGTATCTGAATGAGATGAGCTACACCATCTGCTTTCTTCCACTGCTATCCCAGTGTCATGAGCCCAAACTCTGTGTGTTCAACTAAACTGCTGTTTGAAACAGCTATACAAAATAAAAATATTGACAAGGAGACAACAGCTAGCTGCAGCATAATGCACTAGGAAGAAGGAGTTTTATGGGTTTTCTTGTTTGTGGGTTTTTTTTTTTAATAGTAGCACAGTAATATGTAATTCACTACAAGTTTTGCTTTTAGGATCGAGAAATTTCCAGTCTGCTTTACAAATAAGGTGCTTGAAATTTGATCCAATTCTTATCAGAGCATCAACTTAAGACGTTCCAGGTTAACACTCAATTCAGACTCATATAGTGATACGCTCCCAAACATATAGTTAAGTACTTAAGGGAAAAAGCTGCTTCCCATTAGTTGGGTTAACAGAGAAGATAGGGAATTTCAGCAGTGCTCATCTTTAGGAGAAAGCAGACAAGACCTACCTAGGCCAGTGCTGGAGCTTCAGTGCTGCTTTTTGTACAGTCGTAAATATAGGGATGATGGTTAGCACTGGAACGCAAAAAGGGGCCGTATCTCCCCTCTACCACTCTAGTCCTCTCCACTCCAACACTGGCTTTTCTAAGAACGGTGGGAAGAAGCCAAAGCTCTGTGTAATAGTGGAGAAAAACACGGAAAGAGCCCTACTCCTCCTCTTCAGCCATGCACATGTGCCCATATGGTGGTGTCGAGGTTTACGGTGGGATGCAGACACAGCAGAGAACTGGTAAGCCCAGAAACATCGCTATTCGGACTGGAACAAAGGCCCCTATAAAGCACTAGGATCTGCCCACCCCCGGGGCGTAGGGGGCTGGCAGGCACCTCTCCGGCACTCGAGAGATTTGGGAAGGGACTCCAGCACCTGGGGAAGGGCAGGCTGTGCAGCTGGGGCAGGAGCTCGTGGAAATGCAGGGGGGGGCCGGGAGCACAGAGCGGGGGGAGTCCGCAAAGCAGGGCGAGAGGCGGGACCGGGGCGGGGAGCGAGGGGGGGCTCGCCGGCGGTGGGAGGGCAGTGGGGTGCCCGGGGGAGGCGCGGACGATGAAGCAGCGCGACTGCGGAAGGGACCGAGCGGAGAAGGAGTGCGGAACGGGCCCCTTGTCCCGCCCGCCCGGTGCCCTCAGCGCTCCCGGCGGTTACTCATCGCCCCGCGCTCTCGCCGCCATTTTGAATCGACCCCGTCCCCTCCACGGATTCCACTGGCACCGGCTTCCCGCGGATCCGATCCAGCCCAGCCCGGCCCAGCTTACCGTACTCACCGCCTTGCCGCTGCTGTCGCCGGCGCACGCTCGCGCAGGAACCCCTACTCCGCTCCCGCCTCACCGCCCGCTCCGCGCCTGAGGGACGGGCGGGGCCAACCGGCCCCGCCTCCCCCCGCCCGCCATCTTATTGTCAAACGCCACAAAGGGACCAGCGTTCGCCATGGGCGGGCCTTCCCCGGAGACCACGCCCACCAGGGAGCGGCGCCGGCTACTATTGGCTGCCGCCAAGCCATGCAGGCGCCGCTCGCCGCTGCGATTGGCTATAACGCCCGCCTGTCCCGCCCCTGGGCTCCGCCCCCGAAGGCGGTGGGGTTGCCATGGCGGCCGGGCCCTTCCCCTCGGCCGTGAGAGGCTGAGGGAGGCGGGGGCGGGGGCGAGGCGGGGCCGCCCCAATTTCAAATCGCAGCCAAGGCCCTGCGGCACGTCTGGGCTCCTGGCCACGGACTCCTGCGGCAGCAGGTTCAGACCTGGCCTCGTTGCAGCCCGTCGGGGCGCCGCGGCGGGGGAGGGGAGAGGGAGGGAGCGTTGGCCGCCCCGGCCTGGGCGCTCCCTGCTGTTAGGCGCCGCTTCCCTCAGGGCTGGGGAGCCCCGGCGCTGTGCCCCGCGGGGGTGACAGGAGGCCTCAGCACTCCATTAGCAAGGCCTGTGGCATTTCCTGTTCGGGCCCGGCCGCCCAGCCCCGGGTCTCGCAGTCAAGAGCTAGGAACCCGCGTGCTTGGAGCGGGGGTGATGTCTCACACCCCGCAGGGAGCCGCTGTCCGAACACGAGTCAGCAGTGAGTGCCCAGGTGGTCAAGAAGGCCAGTGGCATTCTGGCCTCTTATCAGGGATAGTGTGGCCAGCACGACCGTTGTCCCCCTGTACTGGGCACCGATAAGGCCACATCTCAAGTGCTGTGCCCAGTTCTGGGTCCCTCAATTCAGGAAGAATTTTGAGGTGCTGCAGTGTGTCCAGAGAAGGGAACAGAGCCTGATTAAGGGTCTGGAGCACAAGTTTCATGAGAAACAGCTGAGGCAGCTGGGGGTGTTTGGCCTGATGAAGAGGAGGCTTGGGGGGACCTTATCACTCTCTCCAACTCCCTGACAAGAGGGTGCAGCCAGGTGGAGGTTTACCTTTTCTCCCAGGTAACAAGTGACAGGACGAGAGAATGTAGCCTTAAGCTGTGCTGTAGGGGCGTTACGCTGGGCATTTAGGAAAATTTTCTTCACAGAAAACGTGATTAGACACTGAAATGGCTGCCCAGGGAGATGGTGGAGTCACCATCCCTGGAGGTGTTGACTAGATGTGGCACTTAGTACCATGAACTAGTTGACACGGTCCCGTTCGGTCACAGGTTGGACTCGGTGAACTCAGAAGTCTTTTCCAATCTAACTGATTCTGTCCTAAAGCTGCCACCACCCTGCTGAGTGAAGCCCCCTCCCCAAGCCTTGCCCGCCGCTGTGACCCCAGCCCGGAGCAGCTGCACATCTGCAACCACTTAGGCCGCCCCAGCGTCTCTGGGTTGCTCTCCCGGCCGAGCAGCTACGTGCCGACTGCTCCGGAGCAGCCCGGGGGAAGGAGGGGCGGCGGGCCCGGGCTGCCCTAGAGCCGCACAGGCGGCAGCTGCTGCCTCCCGCCCCCGGGGCGCGGCGGGACGGCGAGGGGAAGGAAATGGAGAAAGGGTGGGATGGGCCACAGGAGCTGGAAGATCAGTGAAGCTTGCGGCTGAGGTTCTGTAGGAAAAGCTGGGAAACAGCAGAGCTGTAGCGTTATACAGTTAAAGCAGGAGGAAATAACATTTCCATTGCAAAGCAAGATCTGCTTTTGAGACAAGACAGGTTGTAAAGCCCAGTATTTCTCCTTGTTTACAGTTTCTTGCGCCAGTCTTACAGCATCATGGTCAAAACCAGAAGTTAAAGCTGTGCAAGAATGGTGCCACAAGGAGAGATCTTGTGCCCTATTCAGCTTTACACTGAATGTCTGAGTTGGAAGGGATCCACAAGGATTATGGAGGTCTCAACTCCTGGCCCTGCACAGCACTACCCCAAGAATCACTTCATTTATTTATATATATATGCATATAAATAAATATATATAAAAATATATATTATAATATATGTAATATATAATATATATATATTTAGCCCCAGTCTTTTAATAAAGATTGGACTTGAGAAATAAAGGCATAACATCAGAGAACAAAACATGGCATGGAATCTGATGAATAACTAACTACAACCAGTGTTAGCATTAGGCTTTCACTTCACTCGGGTATTTCTTTAAAAGTCACTGTGTGGCAAGCATTTAGGTGTTCTCTACCATATTACCCACACTTGTAGCAAGGAAGCAAAGTTTCCACATGCAATATATATACTGTTAATACATATTTATCATATTTTATTAACATTATGGAAGGCTGGTGGAACATGTTAAGCCCTTGGAAAGCAGCAGTGAAAAGAATATCTTGTGCAAATCTCTTACTGCAATGTCAGTAGGAGTCAGGACAGTCAGAAAAGGAAGGTACCAAAACTTCCTTTCCCATTCATTTGAACTAGTTGCCCTCAGCAGACACAAACATTTGCTGCTGTGGTGTTGTCATCAGTTTCTGTAAATCCCAGTTCACTCAGTCATCTCTTGTCACTTCATCTGGCTCTTCTTCATAGAAGTAGCCCCAAGTTCATGTGCAGTTTCATAGTTGCCTTCAGTTTTCTTAGCAATCTCAGCTCTCTCATGAAGCTGTGCATTCAGGTAATTGGTCATGCCTGAAGCCTCTACACAGACTGGCCATTCCCTGACTGGGTGGGCTGCATGTTCCCTTTTGTTCTGGCTGCTGAAGCATCCTTTACATCAGAGACCATCATTGATCTGACCAGGACCACACCATATCCTTTATTATTATGGAGCACATTCTTGACCATGGTTACCTTGGGAATGTCATAATATTTATCTGAGAAGTTGTCTATAAGTAGTCCCTCCTTGCAGCAGTACATACCATTGTTCAACAGAGTGCATGTACTACCTGGATATATTTCCACACCAGCACCCTTGGCATCACACAGATTTTTCATTAATAGCTTGACTGATATCTGCACTGTTATGCCTCTGGTTTCACTTTGTAACACACAATTCTCCAGGGTGGTTTAAAATGTCCTTCACAACTTCACGTTGCACTCACTTCAAACTGGAGATGCTTATACTGGATTCTGTACAGTCAAGAAAGATGTCTCCTTTCTTTTGTTTATTTTACCACAATATAAAAGCCATAGCCTTTGAGTTCAACTGAATCAGCACTGCAGCACAGGCCCTCTAAAACAGAGTGACCAGGACAGATGATGACTGTGTCTGCTTCATAACAGACATTTACAGCTGTCAGTGAATTACAGCGAAACTGTATTTCTAGGTGTTCACCACAATCACCTAGAGGCCCAGAATCACACCATGTTCTCAGACATCAGAATGCAACCTCAGTCAAGGCTCAACACATCACACAAAGTAATCCAAGTCATCCTTCTCCCTGTCCCAGTCCTCCAGATGCACTGGTAGAAGAGCCCAACATTCTCTACAGCTTCTGCTGTCTGGTCAAACTCTCCTGACTCATCACAACCCACAGTTCCCACATTGATATCTGGTGTCCCTTAAGCTTCAAGGGTTCCAGCTGTCCCATGACTCACATAAGAAAGGCTGAGTTGCACAACTACTTTCAGAGCTGAGTACTCCATACCAGCCACCCCAACATGAACCTCAAACACATTTGTACGCCAGATTTCCTGCCATCCACATGATGCAAAGACTTTGTCCAGGTATTCAGCTGTGAATTGTGTCGCCTCAGAAGTTTTGCAGCGTTAAGAAGAGTTTGGGCCTTAGGTTCTGAGCCAGAGCCAGTTTCTTTCAGCTTGACATGGTGCCTCTGGAGAGGGATCCCAAACAAAGAAATCCCTGGGCCTTTATACCCTCACAGTCTGTGCACCTGATCTTCCTGTGCCTAATGGTTGTTTATAGTCTTGAGTCTTCCAACATCTCACAGAATTCTTTCTCCATGTCCACGTGGGCAGGCCATTAATTGTTCTTCCATCCTGGGGCCCTTCAGGATCTCAACCTTTATCTGAAGATACCCAGTCTTTCTCTGTTTACTCCCCTGCTTAGCTGTCCATGCTAACAAAGTTCATTTAAAGTTCCCTGACACCAAGCTTTGAGCAGGACCCACTCATGCTAAACTGTCAGCAACCTACAATTAAACTTAACCCTAGACAATTAATTTCTAATATTTTATAAGTAAACGGTGTAATCCTCAACAGGCAATCAGTCAAGATGTAATCCTGGTAATCTCTAAATTGCTCGTGAAAAAAAAAGATGAGCAGTGTGAAAAATACCTGAAAAAGTACATTCCCGTTGGGCACGGTCTTTCCTTAAGCAGTGCCTGGTTTGTCACGACTGCCACAGTCACTCCAGGAGCCATCCCTCCAGACACTCGGCATCCTCCTGGAGCAGATGTAGGCTCTGCCTCCTCGGCTGCTCCCGCAGGGCACTGCCTCCCATAGCCGCCGGCAGCAGGGCCTGACCCTCCTCCCACGCCCCCCGGCAGCCCCGGCTCGGCAGGAATTCAAATGGGAATTCCCACAACAAATCCTGCGAGAACCTTTGAGCCTCAGTGGAGGCCCCTTTCGAGGCAATGTGGGGGCTGCTCTCTGAAGGATCACAGCTCGAAGAATTCATTTGCATTGCTCCTTCCAGTGATAGCATCATCTGTATAGAGTAAGGCTTTTTTTTTTTTTTCTGTGTAGCTACAGTGAGAGGATCTCGACATTTTTGTGTTTTTTTTCCCCCCAATAACTCCTCCAGTGAAACTGGAAGATGTCTTCTGGCTTAAAAACTACATCATCTATGTTTCTGACTAAACCAGTAAAAGAAAAATTGTGAAAGGTTCTCCATCTTCGTTAAAAATCTGATAAACTAGCAGTGTCTCCTCATTTGATTATTCTCAGCAGAAAACAACTCTCACATCTCACATATGTGAGAAACAAAACTCGAAAAGTCAAAATGGAAAAATTTGGACAGACTGTGCAAAACAATACAGCCTGAAGTATTTACTCAAGAGCTGGAAAGAGATGTCTGCAAAACAACCCGACAGGGGAAATGGAAATGAAGAAAGTAACTGCATACAAAGAGAAGGAAAAAAGTGAGGGAATCACTGGCCAGAATTGTCAGGAGAGCTTTAAATCAAAAGGCAATTCAGAGCATGTTCCCAAAGCTTCTAGACAATTGGGAGGCATTGCACCTAGTAAGACATTGCAGAGCAGCCTGCCTGCTGAGGAAATGAATAACATGGGTGACAGGGAAAATGGTGCAGATCAGCTCAGCAGGCCTCTCCTGGGAAGCCGGGTCACCACTGACACGCAGCAAGATCTCCAGAGCCAGTGGAAGTTCTGAAGGGATTTAAAAGCACTGGCAGCCTGTAAAAAATATGAATGGGATGCTCTCTTTGTCTGAAACAGGAGGTACAGGGCTGGTTTAACCAGGAGCAAGCATTGCCTCGACCTTTTCCAAGCAGGTCCGAGGTGTAGATCCATCGTTAGCACATGGAGGGAGTTATCTGAGCTGCAGCCCCAGCCTCAGAGCAGGAGGGCCGGGTCGGGCGGAGCTGCTGCCCTGATCCCCTTCCCCTGGCTGGGCAGCGGATGCCTCCAGCTCGGTGGAAGGCTGGGCTTGGCTTCAGTCCTTGAGAGCTGCGTGTGCTGCAGCCGTGCCGCGTCCCCGCGCGGAGCATCCGCGGCTGTGGGAGCTGTGCCGGCAGCCAGCTCCGGCTCTCCGCATCCCACAGCCTGCCGGCCTCTTCCTCCGGCCGTGGCTGGTACCGGCTGGTGTGACCTGCGTGCCACGGGCGTTGGAAAGCAGCCACTGCTCGCTCCCGCCCAGCCCCCTTCCTTCCCTTCTGGAACAAGCCTGTGCTGGGCTGTGCTGGATGCCTCGGGAGCTTTGCTGCTCCTTTCTCAAAGCTGCTCAGCCCCCGCTGAGCTGGCCAGACTTTCACACATTGGCTGTGACGGAAGGCTGTTTGGAGCTGGATAATGTTTATAAAACCGCAGAAATTAACAGAAACTCAGTGTCCAGGAGCACGGCTGAAACTACCCTTTTAAAAGACAAAAAAACCCGAAACCCAACAAAACCAGACATGAGTCAGCCCTGAACTGGAAGCTGTGAGCTGTCGCCAGTGCAGTGCTGTGCTCTGGCTAGCGACTCTTGTTGAGAAACAAGGTGTGTTAGCTCAAGCTCTGTGCATTACCAGCACAACTGCCTGTGGTTTGGAAGAGTTTTTGGCTGTGATTCCACTGGTTCAGAACGGGTAGAGCTTGCTTGCCTGTACCTGCGATAGACAACATGGACTTGTTCTGAGTCTGTATTGTTTCTCTCATAATTACTGTTTGATTAAACCATTTAAGATATTTTTGTCTTTTTGATTTGGCTCTAGAGTAGGGCAGGAGGCCCACTCCTAGTATACATAGTTTCCTTTAAACCGAAGCCGGTAAAGTCTAATTACCTGTGAGATAGGCAGGATTATTAACCAGTACTGAGTGCCTCTGCAGACAAGCACATTCCTGCAGCAGAGCCCCCCTAAAAAATCCAGAGGCAGATGGAAAAACAGCTAAGGAATAATTAAATGGCGGTGTTCCTTAAGAAACAAGTCTGTAGTAGCAGCTCAGCTGGGCCCTATAGCCAGGTACAGGAGACAGCCTCCCTGCGTGCAGTCTGCACAGTGCACTGAATGTAAGAGAAAGTGTTTTTGCAGTGTGTTAATGTGTGGGTCACCAAAGGTGGCTGAAGTTCTGCTCAGCCTTCAGTGAGGGTAAGCTTCTCCTTCGCTGCTCTGAGCGTGGATGTTGCTCCTACCTGTAGGAGGGGTTAGACAAAGAACACTGGGCAGCTGGTGCCTGTAAAACAAACCAAAAGGTTTGTAGTAAGCGAGCAAACATTTGCGGGCAAACTTCAGCTTGATGTTGGATGATAATGACGCTGGATCAAATGTTAGTGGCTTACAAAATGAGAATAGCACAGTCAGAGCACTCAGCACCCAGCTAATCCACACACCAGCTAATACATGTCTGAATATGGCAGTGTTGGCTCAGCTGGGGGTTTGAAAAACTAAACAGTGGCAGTAGGCAGGTGATGGGAGTGGGGTGCAGCTGTCAGGACAACAATGGCAAAGCATTCCGTTCTTAGGCAGAAATCTGCCTGCCTCAGGCCACCAGCCTTAGGGCTTAGGTTTTATGGCTCTGGGTATCTGATCTATCTACTAGGAGGCCAGGGGGATTAGGAGTGACATGAGCCAAGAAATGAGTTCTTTGTAAGAACTTGTACAGACTAAGATTCTCTGTGAGCTAAAAGCAGCACTGCTGTTTTTACCCAAGTCAGCTAGTAGCTTTGTGGGACCAGTAATACATTGCTAAGAAGAGGTATTAGTATGTTTTGATTGCTGGAAATACAGTGGAAACAGGACACAGGGAAGCAGTTAGGCTTGCACTAGTCCACAAACTCTCAGCCTGCCTGGCTAAAGTGGTTTTGTTGGAGTTAAAGACACCTCACAGGCAGGTAGCTGTTGAAGTCAGTGACCATGAGTTCCCTCTTAGAGTGGAAAGGCACTGAAAGAAAGAGTGCCCTCATTACAATATTTGTTTATGCTCTTCAACCAGCAGGATGTGAAAAAGTTAAAGTAAAAAGAAGTATTTTCAGCAAGATTTACAGCTGCCAGCCAATTTAGAGAAGGTGTTCTCCATGGCAGCTGAGAAGTATGTTGTAGTGGACATCAGCAGGGAGGAACAAAGCCCAGATGATACCAAGTTAATGACAATAGGAACCTCTAGTGACAAAGCACCATGACCTGGACTGTTGTGGCGCGGGCGCAGGCTGCTCGGCACCGCAACCTTCTGTAAGTGTCTCCACAGGAGAAGGCGCTCTGGTCGGGGTGGAGGAGACACACCACTCTCACACGCACAGCCGGTGCAAATAAGGCTATGGAGGCAGGAGGGGTCTTTGTATGGGTTTCCAGTGGCAGTTTATTCGTGGTAGAGGCTGATGCCTATATAGTGCTGACCTCAATGCCCATCCACACATGCTGAAAGGATCCAGGGACAAAGACCACAGAGGGTGGAGGGTCCAGGGTTTAAATATGGATAGGAGGGGGGCGGAGTCAGGTAGTGGGAACCAATAGATGGAAAGGGTAGGCAGGAGGGTAGATACATAGACCAATAGGAACAGTAGTTGGGGAAGATGAATAGGGGGACCAACCAACAGGGAAACAGAGAACCGAGAACTTACTGGAAACTAACCTTGTATGGTAAACTGGGGCACAAGCTGGCCAGCGGGCCGACTACCAGTGGGGTCACGGGATACAGAACATGGCCATACAAAGCCAACAGGGGGAGTGTAACTGGGGTAACTGACATCTGGTCCTTGGACTTCCATGGGAGAAGCCAGAGCCTAGGAGGCACTCTTCCAGGGCATCCACACTGGACCAAACAGCAAAAGTCTCCAAAGGATGCACCAGCAGTCAGAAAAGATGGATTTTAAAGTGCTCAATGTTGTTTGGGGTTTTATTTTAAGGTAGCTCATCATAATAATTCTGGTCTCTGCTTGTGAGGGACAATATTGTTTTGTTGTTGCAAAATTGCTGCCTTAGAAAGGATTTTTAATAACTCAAGGAACACACTTTCTTTTTAATAGGCATTTTTTAAATGTACATTTTGGACACTTGAGTGCCATGTTATCTGGTGCTGCTTAAAATATGTGTTATATATCTAAGCATAAATACCATAGGCTATGACAGTTGCTATAGCAACTAAGCATCTACTATTAAATAGCACCCACAGGCTGAAAAACCATGTGCAGCTTGTCAGTACACAAGGTATTCCTTTATTTTCAGCCAGCTAAGTACAGTATTTTCATCTTGGGAGCTAGTCTGTTTCTGATGAATGTGTTTGTGCTGGTCATGTGAAGATCTTTTATCCCTCATCAGCTCTACCTTCCTTTGAAACAGCATATACTGTAAGAACAAAGCCTGGAGTGGTTGCAAGCTGAAATTAATGAATAATTCCTTTTTCGTGTATTTTTGAACATACATTAGAGTGTGGCTTTCAAATCTTTCAGTCCAGATTTGAGCTTGCACCTTTGCTGGTCTGCATCTTTTGATATTACAGTGTTTTGCTCTTGAAACCAACCTTTCAGGAGGCACCATGCTGTTCCTAGAAGCCCTGTCCTTGAAAGTTACAACACCAGTGGGAAACTAATTTCTGCAGTCATGGCAGACTGGAGAGTTATAATACAAAAGCACAATTAAAACTAACACGACTTTTAGGAATATGTGGTCCAGTTATTTATTTTTAAGCTTGGCTTAAAGTTGGTAAGCATTTGGACCATGAAATCTATGGGGGAAAAGTAGAAAAATAAGAACATTGAGTTTCACGTGCGATAATAATCCTGGTGGTTATGAGTTCAGTAACAAGCTGTTGACAGCATTAGGTTGTTTTACATTTTCCAAACCAGAAATGTGATTTTCTTTAGACCAATCATAAATAACAAGGAGAATAAAATTAAGCATCAGTAAGACAAATATGCTGCTTATAGCGACAGATGCTCTATCTGCAAATTAAAATGACCCCCTGTGAGCCTTGGAGAGTATAAGATGGCTGTGATGGGTTATTGGAGTGTTTGGATTGTTTCCAAATTTGTTTGAGAGTCTGATGAATCAATAGGTTAAAAGGAAAATGTACTATAGCCACAAATTATTGCTGATGTTGATTTGTTGGTGTCTTACCAAAATTACATGGTCTATAAAAATATAAATTATAGTAGGAACAAAACAATAATAGTTTAATAAGAGTCTCAAAAAGTGAGGATAACAAGTAGGTAAACTAAGGCATGAAAAGGCATATTAATAATGTGATTTTTTTTCCTAAGAGAATAATTGCTAACACCTGTGTGCCTTGTCTGTTTACAGTGCTAACACAATTAAAAGCATGACTATGAACATAGATAACAGGCTGTGAGCTGGTCTTCTTCTCTGCTCTGGTCCTGCACCTCGATGGGAATGACAGCTCTGACTTTTGTAGGGATAAAGGAATGTTAACTCCTGTTTCCTGATGGTCTGCAAGTAGCCAGTGGTTTCCCAGCAATCATTTCAACATGTCTTGTGTTAATGGAATAATAAATCTTTAATTTGCGTTATTTACAAATAACACCAAATGCCAGCAGATTTGGGATAAAGTCGCTGGAGCTGCTGTGAGTAGTGGTGCAGGACGATGTGGAGAGTGGTTTGCTAAGGCAGAGAGGCAAAGTGGGGCTTATCAAAGAGCTGTTTAGAATTTGCTGGGTGTTTAGATACTGCATGGGGCTCAGCTGAATGCCTTAGATGGTCTGCCTGCCTCCTGCCACTTACATCCTCTCCAGGGAATCATGGACAGATCCTGGAAAGTTCCATCATCCTCCATTTTTTCATTTTAATGCAAGGGAATTGTCTCTTTCTCCTCGTGATTTCCCTGTTTGTTTTCAGTTCTGGTTTTTTTTTT
>WEKY01058983.1:359359-459273 GCA_013390045.1 Picathartes gymnocephalus | reverse complement strand
TTTTTTTTTTTTCTTCTTGTTTCTCAGCCTCTTTGTAGCCATCCTTTGAAAAAGGTTGCGCATTTCTGCCATATTTGGATAAATACTACAGCCTGATCTTGTGTCTGGCTCAACAGCTATTTCTATGGTGAGGATGAGCACACACACACACGCTCCTCTGTACAAACTGTTCTACCTAAGAGCAGCACAAAGTCTTACAAAGTTATGTTTGCAGGATGTGATCTTTAGGGATATAAGAGGTACTAATGTTTTTTTTCTTCCACTCTGAAGTCCATTATGCCCAGCAGGAGAAATAGGGTAGAGTCTGGTGCCCTCTTGTGACTATATTAAATTCCTGGAAAAACAACATCCTCTGACTTAAAAGTGGTCAGGCTTGAATTACACTGGAAAACACAAAGAAATTTATCCTAAACAAAAGCTGGAAGTATGGAAAGGGTGAATTAACCTCTAAGTGTTATTTCTGAGATGAAACTTCTATGTGAATGCGGCCTCAGAATAGAGGCAGTAGACTCACAGCTTGTAGTTGATGTATTGAATGTTTCAGTTACTTTCATAAAAGCTTTTCTTCAAGTTGTTCAACTAGATATGATACTAAAGGATGGACGAGTCAGGGTTATACCTTAATATTGCCCTACATCATGGAAGATTATGCCTAAGCTACATTTCTAGATGAAAAACTCCCCAAATTCTCTGAATTCTATGGGGTTGAAGACATTATGATCTGAAACTGTGGGCCAGCAAAAAAAAGTTCAGATTCACATTTGATTTTCCATAGCCTTCAGGGAGGAGGATGATTATTTTCATGGCTTTGGTTTGACCTCATGTTGATTTATTTGTAATGGGTTTCAGTATCTCCAGAGGTATAAAAAGAATTAAATTAATTATTTTCTGGGATTTTCCCTTGTACAGTGTTATTTCTTTCCTTGGAATTTGACTAAGAACTTTTTCTGGTATCTGAAACTGAATGCTAGGAAGACAAAAGGAGAAATATTTAGTATAATTTCCAGCTTCTCCCCTCTCATGAGAAGGGAATATTTCTGCTCAGAAAAGACAATGACTCATCCTTTAACAAAGCAAGAAGGGTCCACTCAGCCTCTCATTAGGGAAAGCCCCTTGCTGAGTTATAAAATCACACACATCTTTGAATTCTGCTTTTGTGTGAACTGAAGTGGCCCTCTGACCATCAGTTTCCCATCCAACCTTTCTGACACTACACTCTGCCTGTATCTGCTTCACACCACTGTGTACAGAGGAAGATCCCCATTTGTCCTCTTCTTATTTCTGATGAAACTTCAGACTTGTTCTTGGCCTGTCTAGAATTTCCTGACTTTTGTTGGTGGGCCATTCCCACAAATCAAGACAGCAAGACGCTGGTGATACTCCTGAGTTGTTTAGTGTACATTTTTCTTCCCTTTTGCATATCACTCCATCGAGTCCTGAGTTTAGTCTGAGACTTGTGCATTTGTCCCCTTTGGGACACAGCTGTACCTGCCAGTGCTGCAGTGAAGTGCACCATTCCACTGAGAGCCTTTTTTTAGAAAGGATTTGAACAAAAGAATTAGAGACAGTTAGAAACCATACATGCAGCTAAATGGAAAACTACAGGATTTTTTATAATAACTTATCAAACATCCTGTATCAAACACATTGCCTCATCACCTGTAAATGTCAAACATACATACCTCTAGTGGGTAGTGTGAGCCTCATCTTCTTGACTAGATTTAAGAAAGGCACCACTCCCCTGCTCCCAATTAATCAAATAGGTAAGTAGTAATAGTGCTGTTGTCTCAAGTGTATCAGACTCACGCTGTCAGAGACTCATCCCAGTAAATTGGTGCTAAAAAAGCGCTTCCCAACCCATGAAGGTAGTATCAGGAAGGGAAGAGCTTGAGAGGCACAGTCCATATGGATAGATCTCCAAGAACTAGGGATTTTAGAGATTATTACTGGTGGCCTCCTGTGTACAGCAGTGCAATAGTGTTACTGGTATCTTCAGTCCTGTACCCAGACAGGTACTATGAGCCTTGTGAGTGCTTGGCCGGGAGTGTTTCCACTCTGGAAATTGACTCTGGAGATCAGTATCACTCTTATCTTTTGAAAACAAGACACCTCCAAACACCAGAATATCACAGGGAGGAAAATCCCAGCAAAATCTCCAAAGGTCTAATGCCCATGTTACCAGAAGGAGACACAAAATGAAAGTCTGTATGGTCTTTTTTTTCTGATATCCCAGCATAAATAGAAGTAAATAAAGTGCTTTGAATCTGACCCTGAAAGTGCTGACTAATTAGAATTTGTGCTTTAATACCTCATATTTGCCTCCACGCTGCTCACTGCTCCATTGCAATAAGCTCTGAATATGCATAGACACACCTGCTTATGCTTTCTAGTATCTCCTGCAAGGGCTTGTATTTTAAACCAAGGAGCCAGACAATGCTCAAGGGAAGAAATGTCACATTTTACAGATGGGGAACTGTGATACAGGCTGCTGCATTTCTAAGTAGCTTTCTGAGCATGGATATTTGCATATTTGTTCAGAACATCTGTGACTTAAGGTTTACAAGGCTTTTCAGGACTTTGTATATCATACAGCACCCTTTTCCCACAGTATCTCTCTTCTCTTTGATTCTTCATTGCCCTCAAGAAAATATTTCAAGACAGACCTTTGAACATAGAGTGGATGCATTGTGATCATGGGCTGAAATGTACGGGCCCTGTCACTGATGGAGACTGCCAAACAGGATGGATTATTTTATGGTGCACTGAGAAGTTGTTCTTGTAGACAATATTCATGTGATGTTTTGTAAAATTTTTACCATGTATTATCATATCTCCTCAGCAGACTTTCTGTCTGAAAGGGTGGTTTTTGCTTCCTTACCTCTGAGCATTTCTTACAGGATGGAGTAAGAGAGTAAAGTCCTAGGTGATCTGAATTACAGATGAGACATAATGAGTTCAGAGCCCTACCCTTTCTTACCAGCAGCTCATGATGGCAGCTACTAACATCTATTACCAGGGTATTAGTATTAGACCAGTTTGGGATAATAGATTTCTCTTTTTGTGCTTCACATTCTTGTCACTTTGAATCATGAGGCCATGCTTGCATCCCTGCTGCAAATAGAAGCGCCCTCGCCGGTGCAAAGGTTCATTTTGCAGGGAGAGAGGGAGTGCAGTGCCATGCAAACCACCCTGCATGCTAAAAAACATACAATAAAAAGTTATGATATGTCTCTGATGCAGTCCCCCTACTCTTACTTGCTACTGTTAGTTTGTGCTGGTTTGATTGGCATCAGTTCACTGTACAAGGAAGTTTCCTAGAAGACCTGTCCCGCAGTGTGAGCTGTGGAATGACAATATCCTCACTAAGAAAAACCATTAGGTTCTGGATGTTTTTGAAAATGTGGTTGTGAGTTAGATTTCATCACTCACTACCCAGCAAAAATTTGACGTTAGGTTGTACATGAGAGCAGCCACAAGGTCACCAACTGCAGAAGAAACTTGTCACACATAGAGAATCTGAGTTCATTCCTATGGGTTTTTTTCAGCTTTCTAGCAAAATTGTAGCAATCCATTTGAGGCAAAATTTAATACAGAACATTAAAGCATTTCTTAGTCAGGAATAGAGTTTTATAAGTGAGTTACCCTAAACATTTACTTAAAAAAATTGCAGTCTTCAGATATAACTTAAAATTGATGAATAAGCAAACAAATCACATATATTGTCTGCAAAAACTGGTTTGGCCAGCTCTAGTTCATAGCCAGAAATTATTCACTTTGTGTTTTATAGTCATACTTAAAATAATCAGCAATGAGCTTATCTCCATTATAAATAACTGAGACACATGTAAAAATAAAATAATGTTTTATTTATACAGTAGCCCACCCTTCTTTTAGTCAAATGATGGAAGCTGTACCTGAGTTAATGATGAGTATAAAAGAGTGAAACTTTCTAATCCCACTCCCTTACACTAGTGAGCACATTACCTAATCTGAGCCTTATGTGTGGAGACCTGGCCATCTAAAGACCAAAGTGGGAGGCACAGCCTAAGTTTGGTTCTGTACTCTCTCTAACTCAATTTACAGCTTGAGCTGAGTTGGGGAAGTCGGGAGCCACATCCAAATGGGTACAGATCCAAATGACTGTTGAAAACTGCAGATCTGATGTAGCAGGTGAACCTTTCTTCACAGCACGATGCAGTCCCTGTGGGCTCACTGGTGGTGTCTCTGCAGGAGGAAAGGGTGGAAAGACCCACACAATCAATCCACCCCTCAGATCTGCTCTGAACTGAGAAGTGCCCTTTGCTGTGTTTTTCATGCGTCCCAGTGCTGAGACCTCTCCTTTGCCTGAGTGGCACGTCAGATACTGTCTGACGAAATAGACTGTGTGCTTGAATTATCAGACAAGAAACAGTCACTTTATCTGATGGGATATTTTAACAACATGGAATGTTTCTTGATGCCTTCACTCAGCCATAAAGCTGCTTTTCTGTTTATTCAAAGAAATCAGCATTTGCATTTTCCCATGTGGATACATTGCTTAGTACAAAGCTCCTAACCCCCTCAGTAATCTATCACAGAATATTTTAGTTTGGAAAGCACCTCTGGAGATTATCTAGGTAAATTTTTAAGTTAGATCAGGCTGCACAAGTCTTTGTCACTTCTAAAGCTTTTAGTTCAGAGTGTGTCTGAACAAAGAGACTCCAAGGATTTTCATTAAGATGCATAATGATACAGTACTTTAGAACAGCATGCAACTCCAGTAAGACTGAAGAATTGCAGTTGTTGCAGAAGACCCCAATAATCCCTGGCCCCTGCATCTATGGCACTGGGCTCCAGTGTTGGTTCACAAAATCATAGAATATCCTGTGTTGGAAGGGACCTACAAGGATCATCAAGTCCAACTCCTGACTCTGCAAAGGACACCCAAGAATCACACCATGTGCCTGAGAGCACTGTCCAAATGCTTCTCGAACTCTGTCAGGGTTGGTGCTGTGACCACTTCCCTGGGGTGCCTGTTCCAGTGCCCTCTGGATGAAGAATCTTTTTCTAACATGTAACCTAAGTCTACTCTGATTCAGCTTCAGGACATCCCTCAGGTTCTGTCACTGTCACCAGAGAGAGGAGACCAGTGCCTGCCCCCTTGATGCCCACCACGAGGAAGCTGTAAACCATGATGAGGTCTCCCCTCAGTCTCCAAGCTGAAGAGACCAAGTGACCTCAGACACTCCTCATAGCCTCCCCTCCAGAGCCTTCGCCAGCCTCATGGCCCTTCTTTGGTTGTTCTCTAACAGTTTCATGTCTTTCTTATATTGTGACTCCTAAAACTGCACACAGGACTTGAGGTGAGGCCACACCAGCACAGAGCAGAGCAGGAGAATCCCCTCCCTCGATAGTCACTTTTGATCAGAGGAAAAACATCAGAGAGGTTTAAATTCATCAACGTCAATATCTAACTTACATCTGTGTCAATCATTTCAGAAGTCTGTACCTCCGGTTTCTTCTCAATTCACTGCTATTATTCATTAAAGTTTGCTTTCAGACTATGAAAATCCTGAGGTCGGGCAGTTTGCATGTGAGCCTTCAGAGATGAGTCCTCAGTGCTCTGACTGGCAGGGGCTGTCATGAGCCGTGTTCTGCTGCAGAATTCTTTAGCAACAGAAAGTGTACAGATACTCAGCAAAGTTACAGATATTCAGCACTTTGAAGGTCTCTCCTTGATATCTTAGAGAATTTGATCTCTGGGATGTGTATAAAAATAGAAATGTAAATACCTTTTTAATTAGTACCACTATAGAATTTTACATTTTTTCAAAGAAACAACCTCGAATTTAGTATTATGTGAACTACTTTTGAGGACAAAACCATTTCACAGATAAAGACCAGAGGAGTCATTAAATAATCAAAAAATGAAATATGTAATAAATATAATGAGGATATATAATTTTGGTATAATGGTTCATTCCAGAAGTGTAAGAATATATAAGAATAAAACATAATATACAGAAATATCTATGGCAATTTTAAGATATTAAAAGGTATTTACATTAAGACTGGTTACCATTAATTCAATGCAGAAATGTCAACATCAATAACAATTTCAACATGTCACAGAAATACACCACAGATGAAATGGAATGATGGTGTGAAACTCTCTACAAACTCGTACTGGAATTGATTCATGATCTGTGTCTGTTAAATCTCAGAAAAATATGAAGAAGTTGCTTAGATAAACATTGCCAGATTTGTATCATTCTTGTTTTATAAATTCTTGTTTGAAGGCACAAGGAACTACTATCAATAAGTTATTCATAATAAAAGTGGCAGCAGCAACAATGAAATTTGCCCCAGCATGTCTAAGGGAGGTCCCAGCTATGGGGAGGAAGGACTGTGCTCTCCAGACTGCCAACCTTCCACACCATCTGTGAGCCTGCCCATGTCTTCTACAGACCCCTACACAGTAAAAGTGGGATCAATACCAAAAGGGAAGGGTTAGCTTAGTCAGAAACAAAACATGAGTTCAACAAACGTTTGGAGATGGTATAAAAGCAGTCCCTGACTCCACTTGGAAATGTATACATTTTCTATATATTTCAGTGCATTCTAGATCTGACTGCAAAATAAGTAATTTTTACTAATTGTAAACTATCAAGCATTACAATTGTACATTTTAAGAATTTCAGGGCAGTACAGGATCTTGACTAATGCAGTAGCAGTACTGTTGGTCTGTGTTATCAGGCCAGTTTTTGCTCTCCTGTTCTCCTGGAATGTGTGATGTAGCTGAAGCCATGTACTGAAGTACGAGGAAAATGTTCAAGGCTCCTGTTGAAAAACTTACTCATTTTTAATATTTTCCACTGGTTAACCACAAACGTTAACAGGAGAACACATGTATGAGAACCTCCCCAAGAAGCAAAAATTTCAACAATAAGAATAGTACATTGTTCTCCTCAACTGTGCTTTTCTTATATTTTTCTCAGAAGATAAAAACTGGTTTTATTTCATATGAGCAAAAGAGTCAGTCCAAAAAATAAGCTTTTAAGATCCCAGTTTGAGTCAAAGTAAATTACTTAGTTTATTCCACATATCCATAGCAAAGCAGTATTTTCACCAATGATACTGGTAGGCAGAGTTTATTGTAGGAGACAAACAGAAATGTGAATTACTGCTCACATAGTGTCCTCAAGAAGTTACTGGCCCATGCAGGCCATGCAAGATGATGTCAGCATGTAAAGACTTGTGTCCTGAAGCTGGCATTGGGAACTTATTTGTTCCAGCAGCTACCAGCTAGCTGCCACCTTCCTGGTCTCTGCCACTGGTACAGGCCTTCTGAATCTCGGATGAAACTGTTATTTCTTTGTTTTCTTTTCTTTGCCCCCCGTCCTCTGATTCTTTTGGTGTTTCCAATTTTCTGCTATCAGTATTGTGATTAATGGATGAATTTAGCTTGGATGAGTTCCATCTCCATCTTCTCAGGCTCCTATAACAGTCTTCTCTGACGTTTTCACAGATGAGCACATAGATGATTGGATCAGCAACACCGTTTGCAGTGCCTAAACACAGAAACACTGTAAAAACTGAATATATCTTCTTTTCAAATGGACACGGGCAGTCCTGATGAAACATAAAGTATATGGCTCTTATTATGAGCACCGTATGGTATGGAGCAAAGCATATCAAGAAAATAACAATAATGGCAATAGCCACATACTTCACTTTGGCTTTCTGTCGACAAGTCAAGCTGCTGCTTCTTTTCGTAATTTGGAAAATTTTGTAGTTTGTAAAAATGAGAATTGTGAAGGGTATGGCAAATCCAAATAGGAATCTAGCCAAGCTGAAAGAAGCCAGTAATATGTTAAGGGGCACTGTCTCAAAGCATTTTTGCTTATCTTCCATGGAAAATACTGGAGTGTGGATTACTGCAACCACGGCAAAGAGAAGACAGACTATAATGATGGCCTTTTTCTGTCCTCTTTTCCCCCTTGATTCCAGAGAATACACCAGTGCCACATAGCGATCCACAGAGATGCAGCACAAAAGCAGAATGCTGATGTAGATATTGCAGAAAAAGATGAATCCTGTTATTTTGCAGGCAGTGTCACCCATGGTCCAATTGTGCCCATTTTGCACATAGATAATCCAGAATGGCAAGGTACTTAAATACATCAGCTCACTCAATGATAAACTGAAAATGTAGATGGCAACTATTTTTTTCCTTTGGATTTGTACAAACGTAAGCAGAGAAGTTAAGCAATTTGCTGGAAGGCCTATAGCAAAAACGATACTGTAAACAGCAACCAGAAGTGTCTGACTCTCTTCGTAGGGAATTTCTTGGCAAGTGGAGTTACAGTTTTTGTCTAGACTATGTTCCATCATTCTTTTTCCAGCTGGTGTTTCCTGAGAATCAGAAGACAAGGTGGAAAGTTAGCACTGCATCCCTTAAAAATGTGTCAGTAATGTTATGGTCCCATACGTGCCAACTTGACATGACAGTGTAGCAAGTGGGATGGGGGGTGTTTGAAAAATGCCTCCTCAGACAGGAACTGAGAAAGAAAGGGTCACATCCCTCAGCCTCTGAGAGTTGGACTGGATTCTAGTGGGTATGTGTAAGCTCTCTCAAGGTGGATCTGAAGTTTTGTCCCTGGACATAAAATCATCCATCTCCTTTCTGTCAGTTCCCGTTCTAAAATCAAACTGTAAATGCTAAAACCTCCATCACTCCTCATGCCATGTATCACCTGCACCCAAAATTGCACATGCGAATCAGCCTACAAAAGTAATGTAGATGAATATGAGGTTGTAGAGCAGCTTAGACGTATTTGAAAAAAAAAGCTGGATTCAGTATTGTCCCATCTTAAGAATGACTGGAGAAAGGAATCCTTACTGTTGTGTAGAGAAGATGGCACAGTACTCAGACCAGTGACAGGGCCTGAGGGAAGGGCCTGAAGTGGTGTCAGGGGATATTTAGGTTGGATATTAGAAAAATGTTCTTAACCCAGAGGGTGGTTGAGCTGGTGTTAACTTACAAACACAGTGCTTGCAATAAGGGCTGCTGGTGATGAGTTTTTTGCTGCCCCTGAGTATCTTTCAGTTTTGGCGGAGGAGGAAGGGTCTTTTTTGGGCCACCTACCAAACTGCTGTGTAGAGGGGATAAAAAGGGTCCTTGATTTCAGGGTCAGCAGTGGTTCTTTGCCCAGACCTCATCTGTGAACTGTCATACAGAGCTTGTCCTCGACTCACACACGCCTGGCTGCTGTTCACGTGCGCACTACAGAGCTGCTGTATCCCTGCACACCACAGAGGGTCTTCTGTGGTAAAGCACAACAGGTGAATGAATACAGCTCATAGTAAAGCAGATGGTGACATCCAGGGCAGGGACATGGCACAAGTCACACAGCACCTCAGTTACTCATCAGCTTGTCTACCCCACACACCTCAATAAAAACACCTTCAGGAGTGGTTGAGGGTGCTCTCTCCTTTCCTCCTCCTGGCTTTGCACACTTCTCTTGATCCTGTGCTTGTCTGAATATTCTCCTTTCTGTACAGCTTCCCCTAGAGCAGTCAGCGATGGTGCAGGGCAGGAAATAGTAGAAGAGTTCTGTAGACACATGGCTCCCAATGTTTGTCTTACCTCCTCTCCTCACACTTTTGCTCCAAGTCTCTTTCCTATGCTCAGCACCCAGGAGGGAGCCACAGGAAGGAGATGCCCGTGACTTTCTAAGCTGCCGGCCTGCATTTTTCCTTGTTATTTGGCATAGGGACTAAGCCCCAGGGCTGGGACTGAGCTGGAGAGGCCTTCACCCTTAAATGGCTGTCAGCTGCCAAGCGCGACACCTCAGCTGACGGAGTGCAGCCATAGGCATGGATTTACACTCCACGAGAAAAAGCAGGTGCTGAAGGACTGTCCTGAAGCTTTGGACTGTCAGCTTGGGAGCTTGTATCCTGCCCAGCAGGAATGCTCTAAGTCCCAGCCCAGTATCAGGAAGGAGGAGAGGAAGCCACCCATTTGCTCCACTCCTCACCTTCTCCAGGCTCTCAGCCCTGCCCAGGGAAGTCTTCTTCCACTGGCCACTGCATTGGCTCCCAGTTCAGAGCTTCACTTGTCTCCACTCAGTTCTGCAGGCCTGCAGAGGCATTTCCGCCTCAAACTAAAGATCACAAAGCAGCACTCAGCAGACACTTTATGAAATTTCTCCTGGCGACATTTTTGCTTGTGTTGACACACACTTAAGGGGAAGGAAGTAACACCACAGTCTACCCTGTGACTAAAGTCAACTTCTCTGTGCCTCTACACCCCTCTTCAATTGAAAGTACATTTATATCTTCTTCTCAGATCTCTAGAGTTCAATAGTTTGATGCTTGGCTTAGCCCAGAAGATTCCCAGGTCTGTCTTCCTCTGGGATGTCGAGGCTAACCTACATCTCGAATATTAATTTAAGTGGAAAACAGTAATAATTACACAACTGAAAAAATGATACACCATTTTCTATTAATATTTGTGATGATCAGTTTGGGTTTGAACACCAGAACTCAAGAGATTTATCACACTCAGCAATTTTCAAGCATTTATAGAGGGTCAGACGTAGCAATGATGACAAGGATGAGCAATACCCAAGAATGCATTTGTGAGATACAAACTGTTCCAATGAGTTATCTTTGCTGCCCTGTATCCTTCAGTTGAGCAAAGCCTCTCGAAAGTAGCTGTTTTCACCTTTCTGTGGTCTGTCCTGATCTGCTAGGTCTCACCAACCATAACTGGGTGTTACAGCAGGTGCTGGCTGAGTTTTGCATCAACAGCTCAGTGTATTTTTGTCAGCACTCTGAGGCTTCTTGCTCTGTGAAAGCCACTGCACGAGACAAACCACAGCTATCATGTACATGTTTCTCACCTTCAAGGTGTGCAAAACATCCCATCTTCCAGGACCGAGACATCACTTACCTCTGGCTCAGGAAGCAGCTGAGCACAAATCACTGGAAGATGGGGTAATCCACTAAGATTTGCTGCATGCCTGCTCTGTATTTACACTACTCCATTTCTAATGTTCTTGTGTTGTGTCCGCACTGTTAGACAAATAGATAATTACCTTTCTTAGTCCTAAATGCAATGGTTCCTACTGCTCATTTGGGCCAGTTGCATTAATCTTTTCTCAAGAAAAGACTTTTCAGTAACACTGAAGTGTAAAAGAAAGGGAAGTGAAAACAAGCAGTAAAGCTATAGGCTTTACTTTGCCTATCTTTTTTTTTGTTATTTGTGTATGAACTGCTCATGTAAAACTGTTTAACTTTCCAAAGGAGAAGTTAGAGTGATAATAATAACCACTATTAGAAAAAGTGAAAAAAGAAAATTACAGCTATGGCTACAAGGAAGAAAAAGATAAGTCAAAAAAAGCACAATAATTGGACAGAGACTGGTTGAAAGTCTTTGGATTAACTCACCTGAGATACACAGGGACAGAAGGAAAAAAAAGGACAAAATAAAACTCATAACATGAGTACAATTACATGAGGAAAACACATTAATTAATATATTTTTTATTTTCTAATATTTTTCTGATCGTCCACCTCTGCCAGGGATTATTGTTAGAGCTGAAAGTTTTGAGGCATTTATGTGGATATTAAGAACAATTTAAAATAACTGCTATGATGGTTAAAATGAAAACAAACTTTCCCTTCACACTTTCCTTCCTGTCCCCAATATATATAGAGGAAAACAACCTGCATGTCTTAAAGCATAAATTAGCCTTCAGTGTAAGAGGATTATGAGTTTCTCCTGAGAGATTTTATGTGCTTTCTTTCGTAGAATGTGGTGCTGGAAGTATTTGGCACGAGGGTGCCAGCAGGATGTCAGTTGGACACTCAAATCTAATATTGAAACACATCAGTTCCCAGATGTCACATTTATGCCGCCTACAATGCTCGTCACCAGCCATGTCACTCCTCCAACACCTGAACCTGGGCTTCTTCTCATGCAGAATTTACACTACCTGCCTGTAAATTATCACCTGGTAAACTTTTGTGTCTCTTAACTTGAAAGTGAGAAATTGCTGTGGATTATTTGCTCTGCTGTTCTTGAAAGAAGGGAAAATGTTTATGGTGTCTTTGAATAGAAATAGATCATGGCCCATTTGCCCAGCAAGTCAATGAGCTGCTTTATTTTTTTTTTCCATTATTAATAAACAAATTAGGAGAGGAAGTCACTCCTATAAGCAAATCTCAGTATAAAAAGGAGAAACAGCCATGGCTCCACTTGGTTACCCATCAGACTGATCATTTTTACTGACACACACCACATAGCGGGATTTGAAGCTTTATAATTTGAAATTTGAACATAAACCCATGTATTTTCAAGCAACATCATTTCAAATTTGAACATAATACATGAATATATAATCTTGACATTGTAGAATTTCAAACTCTGTTTAGAAAAAAAATGTGTTTTAAAGCTGTCCTGGGAATCTGACCTGAGCACAACTCTATCCTAAAATATCTTTCTTCCACTGGTGAAGCAGTGCTAGTTAAAAGAAGATATGGGGCATTTGTAGGCTGAAAGTAGCAAGACCTTGGGATTATTTATACAGCCTTAATATTTAATTCTATACTGCAGATATGAGATATAATGCCAATATAAGCAGTCTTATAAAGATATATAAGATATAAGATATAAAAATATATAAGATATTTGGTAGAAGACAGACGTTATTAATCAATTGCCTTTCAGGAGGGGAGGAGCGCAGCAATCTTTTCTGATGAGAAAAAGATTCTTGATTTACCTCAAGATAACACTGTTCATAGATGTGAACTCTCAATGGCTATAGATTTTTAAATAGCTAAGTGCAGGTTTTTGTGTAGATCCACACATCCACTTCCCCCTTTCCACAATCTAGAAATCCCACAATAGTACTAAATGTGCTACTTTGCTAAAATGAGCTGCTGTGGTATTAGTAAGGGGAACTGTCATAATTCAGGTTTGACAAAGGCCCAGTTTTAAAAAGTGATCCTTCCCTATTTGGGGTGTCGTAGTGCCATGTTACACTATCCCGGAGAGGGACTGCGCAGGAGAGGAGAATGTCTGGTAGGTGGGAGAGAAATATGTTGACAAAAGATCCTGATACTGGATTTAAGACCATGTTATTCAACAGATATAAAAGCAGGTAAAACTGTTTAAATGTCATACATTGTGCATAGGGGAAGTTCACAGGTGAAAAATAGACCCCAAAATTCACCCATACCATGGGACTTTTTTCTCCGGTCTCATGATTCAAAGGCTGCGAGTCAGGATTTTGGGACTTTGGACCTAGTAAAGTTTCTCAGTCCTCCCTGAGAGCATCAGAGTGCAGCTATTGCTGGGCAAATTTTATCCCTGGTACCTACCAGCTTGTGTGGAGAAGATCCCAGAGCCAGAGGAATGGCTCCATGGCCAGGAGAAGCATCAGGAAGCCCAGAAAAGCTGTCATAGATTTGAGGCTAAACTATAAAGTCTGTCAAGTCAGAATGCTGAGGAAAGTGTAGGTGTTGGAGCAGAGGCAGTGAAAGTGAGCAGCTGAGAGTGGCTCTGCTTCACACCTGAAACCATCAGGCACTCGAGCTCCATGACTCCCTAAGGCTTTTGCAGCTCAATTGGTGGCCTTGACATTGGGGGTAACCGTATATAGCTTCTGTTAATCAAGTAGCTCATTTGGAAACCCAGCAAACTTTCTTACTGGCTTGTGCTGGAACTACAGTGTTTTAGAAGAGGATGAGAATGGTGATTCCCATTCCTCTCTCCTGCATTAGGGTGCTCATGGATGCTCAACACAGCCAGGTGCCAGGAGATTTGGCACTAAGGGCTTACAAGTGGATGGATACTGCACTGGATTCCCAAAAGAGCAGGCTGGGATGTTGGAGAACAGGTTGGGATATTGGGGAACAGGCTGTTTCAACAAGGTGAGGAGGTCTGGCTATGCTGGCACACTCTTAGAGCTGAGCATGTCTAATTGCCAGGTTTAAGGAAAATCTGACTTCAAGCAGCTGAACAAAGAAGCACCGGGACCTATGTCCAAACCGACGGCTGTACCCCTTAAAAAGGGTGTTCTGCTTTGCTTTAGATTTTAGGATTTCCCCAGCAGCTACTTATGGATATCTTCCTCCTTATTCTTGGTCTCCAGGCCCTCAAATAGGAGATTCCTGCCAAACCTTTGGCACCCACAGTTAGAAACACACTAAGAGCCACATAAAGGCCCAGTCTAGTGTCATGTCCACCCCAAACTACTGTGACTCAGAGTCATCTCTGGGATAGCAACTATTCAGCTGGAGTTGCTGGAGATTTCTGGACTGAGTTCATACATCTCACCCTTCAGTGACCACCAGCACATGGCCATGCGTGACACCTGGACCAATGCAAGGCACTAAGAAAGGTCTTAAGCAAGCAGAGGACAACCACAGCCACCTTGTGGCCCAGAGAGAGACTTGTTCCTTCCAGGAGGAGCATCATTTGCAGACCTGTGAAGGTGGGGTCTCATCACCTCCAGGGCAGGCAAGATGGTCAGCCTGCGAGCAGCACAGCTAGGCCTATGGCTTGTGGCATCCCTGAGCTGGCACCTCTGTGCTCTTGTGAGGCCTCTGTTGCTGCCACACAAGAACAGGGCAGTGTTGTAGCGGAGTTGATGTGAGTTTTAGTGACCATTCATTATCCTACCTTGTAGTAACTGGCTTTGCTTATTTAAAGCTGGCTGCGCATGGTGGCTGACCAATGGCTCTGCTTGTTTCCCATGTCTTGGTTTGTTTTTTTTAATGGTCAAGGCTTGTGTCTGACCACAGTGTGGTCCTGTGTGCTGCTGGCCCTGCCCAGGCCCTGTCCTTCATTGCTGACCTGGTCACCTCCTGCAGCCTGTCATCACCTGGGTCTGTCTTTCCCTGTATGTGGTCTCTGTACCACTACAGTTCATTCCTGCCTTTCACCATTCTGCTGCTGCTTTTCCTCCCTCTGCCCCAAGGCAGCAGTTTTCAAGCCACTGCTGTCCCAGGGGATTCACAAATGGTAAATCATACCTCTTCTGTTGCTCAAGCTCCTGGAAGTCAGAGGGTGCTGCATCAGAGGCAAGCATCCAGTGCCACCAGGCAGTGACACAGAGAATATTTATTCGTAACCAAACACATCTGATCAAATTCCCAAATTCACAAGCTTCCCCTCTTCCTGCACTGACACCTTCACTGCAATCATTATAGTCACAGGGATCACAGGCTTTTCCTATATCCCCAAAATATGTTTGTCTCTTTCATCCCTCTGAAATCCCTGAAATCTCTGAAACTGTGCTGCAAAGAGTGAGCATGTACGGGATTGCCAGGAATAGGGAAATGCAAGGATAGTGTTGAGCTTTGACCTTGTGACAGTAGATTATCTCTCCCCGATGGGGGTCTTGGCCCTGCCCTTGTGGGTCTGTATGGAAACTGCTGTGACATGGGAGCTGCACTGCTGTGGTGGCAGCATCAGTACTAAAGATGTTGCTGGGGAAAAACAGAGCAAAGAGTTGCCCAAAATAATATCACTATCTTTCAGACCTGGGCTCACTGGCATATTGGCTGTTACTGACAAGTCTAGCTAGTTTAATCTCAAAACGGTTTTACATTTGTCTAAAGTGGATGTGCCTCAGCAAGTAGGATTTATAAGGGCTTGTGAAAACCACCGTGCCTTCTTTACTTGAAACAATCCTATTTTTAACAGACTGCCTACAAATGGTACTTGACAGTGCTCTGAACGTAGACATAAATATTTCCTCCTTCTCCATTTAGATGAAACACAATTTCTTTGTTCCTTTTTGTCCTATGATTTGCTCTCAACTAATTGGAGAATCTCCATTTTCCTTTTTGGTATCTGGGTCATTTCCTGTAGCCACCTACTCCCATACCAGCAGCAGGGCTTTCCCCTTAAGACTTTAGTGATACCAACAAAAACTATGACGCTCAAAGACTCCTCTTTGCATGTACACACACCTCTGACATCTCTGTAAGCCCACTCACTTCTGCTAAATCTGCGGTGTTTTGTCTGAATCCTCAACTCTGATCTCTTCTGGCTCTTTGTATGTCTACCACAATGAGCATCTCATTCTTTGTTGGTACACTTAGGGTCTACCCTGAAAGTTATTAATGTAAAAATCCCAGTTAGTAAATATTTCCCTGTCCTGACACTTGACAGCAAAATTATTTGTGTGATCATGGCGAGGCTGTAAGATCAGTGTCTCCCAAGAGGCTTGGGAAATGCTGAACCTGAAAGAGCTATCTGCACTTTCTGGCAGAAATCTGTACAGAGGGGGTGCCCAATTCAAACTTTAAATTTCTTTGAATATAATGTCCTGTGTAAAGAACTTTGGGAAATGTTTCAGAAGAAAATCAGTCTTGCCCATTACATACTAATGAGCAGAATAAGTAGGGTTTTTTTTGATTTTTTTGGTTTTGTTTCCCCCCTACACCCCTGTTTCTCACAATGAAGTTACTGGAAGTTAAAGAGATGCTGGTTTAGAGGCAGCGGCAGATCTAAATGGGATTATGGGAAGGACAGGTTTAAAATAAACCCAGATGCTCTTTGGTCTTTGGCAAATTAGTCAACTCCGAAAATATTTGACCAAANAACCGCAAAAAAATTTAACAAAAAAAAAAAAAAAAAAAAAAAAGAAGAAGTTAATTTAAACTCCAGTTAGTCTCCACATTCCTGAGTGCCAGAGATCAGCAGTGCTGTGTGAATAAAAGGTGGAAAAAAAGAAGGAATGTAGTGTATCCAATTAGTCACTATAGACCAGCAGGTAAACTTGACAATTAAATGCCTGCCTTGCTTTTCCAGCAGAGTAAGGATGAGAGGAAAGGCTGGATGTGAATTCTCCTGAAAAGAAACCCAGCATTCATATTTCTGTTATAATTCTGTATTCATGCCTCATGCACTGCAACAATAGTTAAAGTTAACCTCACAGCAACCTCTATTCTGCCAAAATCCTTCAATCCTAATAATCATCTATCCCTGACTGGAACCAAAGCTGATTTCTAAGAGAAATGTTTTTCACAGGAAAGGGAATCGTAATGAAGACAGGTAGGAAGGACTGCATCAACTTCAATTAATTAATACAAACCCAGCAACTTTATCAGTCACAAGGAGACAGACTACGGTGAAGCATCAACACATTCTGCTTTTCTTGAGCACAAACACACGGCATGGAGAAACAGTGACCAGAACAAAGGAAAATGCTGCTAAATAGAAGCAATGCATTGACTCAGAGATGGAACACTTACCTTTTTTTTTCCTTTTTTTCCCCTGGTTTTCGCAGAGGAGACGAAGGAGTGGTCCAGTTCCTGCCGTGCTCAGAGGCTGCTCTGACAGAACTGTAGGAAGTAGCTGACGAGACCACGTGCAGCCCTAAGTGCTGTGAGCTAAAAGAAGTTCTGTGGGCAGAACTTCATCAGACTCCCCAAGTCTGTCACTTTTAGCTGGGTGTGCACAGAAAGCAGAGACTGCCCAGTGCCAGCATAGCATCCAGGAGGAGAAGAAGCCTTAAAAGAGAAAGTGTTTGCTGTCAAATTCTGTCACTTGTGCAGGGGTGGGAGGTTGCTTTTGTGACTACCAGACTCTTGTTTGGACTCCTGTTCTGGGCGTGCACCTAAATCACTGCAAACATGCCCCGGAGGGACAAGAGACCGGTGAACTGCCCCGAGCCCTGGGGCTCCTCAGGGGCAGGGCATCTGTGGGAGGTGCTGATTTCTACAGTGGAGGTAATTCCCACTCCGGGTATGACACATGAACTCACCTGAATATGTGTGAATTGGCTGGGTACTGAGAAATGGGAAGCAGTATTAGAGCCCAATAAAGGGAGCGGTGATAGGAGGGAGAGCCTATTCTGGTGCCAGCTGGGGCAGAAGAGGCCGAAAATTCTAAAGAAGATTAGATGGTGGCTTGAGTACCTTCAAGAAGAAGAAGAAGAATTCAGTTGCAGGAGTTCCTTAATAGCTAAGAGCATTGATAAGAAAGAGCACATGGTCTTTACCAAGTGCCCTAGTTCAGGCTTTATGTGAAGGAGGAAGAAGATCCCAGTGTTACATTGCTGGACTAGACCTTGTTTGTGAGACCTGGTCCATGTGTTTTTGCAGATGCTGTGTGTCACTCAGTGAAAGTCAGATTTATTAAGTTTTCAGCCAATTCTCCATCAACTTCTACGAATTTCACTTGCAGTGACGTGCTTACAGGACCCCATGGGAGTCTGTCAGTGCTTGCAGACTGCTGAGGGCTAAGGTAGGACAGGAAGGAGCTGGGTGGCAACCTAAGGCAAGCAGAGAACTAAATTTACTTTGGTATCTGTATTAAAAGTGAAACATTTCTTCTGAAAGTTAAAGAAATGCTTGGTATGTACTTTCATTCTGGTGTAAAAAAGTTACTTTGGTTCTGTTCTGGAGGTTTCCGGGGACAGGTCTTTCTGTAAAGAGCAATTTATTCTCAGGAACCAGAAGGAATTGGGAAAAAAATAGGTTGAAGCTGGTTTCCAGCTGTGGAAGAGAATAGGTAAAATTTCTGTCTATGGCAGCTGAACCTGACTGGACATAGTGCTGGGTCCAGTCTTTGCACTGCCTCAAATGTGATTTCATCTTGGTCCATCTCTGTGTAGATATCAAACCCAAAGGAAAATGCAACAAAGGAATAATGTTTCTGAGATGACTACAGCTGATTTGTCTCTGTATTTGTCTTTCATTCAGACGTGTGGGATAGAAAAGAGCAGAGTACTCTGAGACCTGAAGATCTAGAGTTGTCACAGAGACCAGTGGGCTCCTCTGTGGTATTTGTGATGTACCAGGTCACACTTCCTGTCAGAGACATAGAAAAATACAAAGCCTTAGCTTTGAGTTATTAGCAAGTAGAAAATGCCTTAAAGTGCCTTAAGCATATAAGAAGCTGTGTTAGTTAGTGACCAAGTGTCCTTTTCTCCAGTTCAAAGTTTAATGATATAGTTATCCATAATTTGACTACCCCTTAGACAAAACACAGACATAGCATAATGTAGCTAGATAGAAGGATGGAACACAATAAACAGAAGGATAGAACATGATAATCACATGCCTAAGTTTTATGTAAAAAATATGCATATTCTTTCTAAGAGAGGATAGGTGCAAAAACTATCACTATAGAACCGTGTTTGTAGCTGAGTGGACAATAAGCAAATATAATGCCTTAGAATGCTTAGGGAAATTTAGGATGCAGCAAAACTATAACAAAGGATGCAGCAAACTATACCAAGGGATGCAATTATACCAAGAGAGGCTCAGAAGAATGAAGAAGAAGAACGCTTACAAAGAATGCTGCCAATAGATGCTTAAGCTACTGCTCGTGCTGCTTCTGCTTTATGCTTTTACGAACTGTTATTTTTCACCCTTGTGAGGCTGTTTACGCTGCCTTGCAATAAACACCTTTTTGCAACGAATGAAGACTCTTTCTTTCTCTCTCTGACCTAAATAACCCATCATCAACCTCGGCAAGTTCCCATTTGGCTGCAATCAACTGTAGGGTCAAATACCTGCCTGATTGTTCTCTCCCTGATGTAGGGTTTAGGATAGTCAGAGACACATTTGCATTTTACCACTAGATTTTATGACGAAGCTTTGAAAATGACGTGGCCCTCCATAGACAAGAGATGACACATCTCTGTGCCCTTGAATCTTCCAATCAGACTTGAAAAATATTGCTATTTGTCTTCGTCTGGCTTTTCTCAATCGTACAGCCTCAGTCGACATCACCCACAACCATTCCCCTGCAAGCTGAAGACTGATCCAAGATTCCATGTTGGAAGATGCTTTCAAAAACTTTTGACAAGGTCTTCTGTGACTGGAGATGAACACAGAGCTTCTGTGGGTGGCAAAACCAAACCAAGCATTTCAAGTAAATTTACTCTGTTTTTGGTAGAGATAATACAAGCAGTACAGCAATATACATTTTTGCCTGAGCTGTACTGACATTGTACTGATGTCTTACCTAGGCAGTAAAAAAAGACCAGATGAAGAACCATTTAAAGCAGAATGCAGAAACCCTCTGGCTTCTGTCTAAATCCAATTGAAGCAAATGAAAATGTTTCTTTTAGCCTCAGTGAGTTTATATTGGGCATTTTGAGAATAATTCTACCAATTAATTTCTGGGTGCTATTTAGCTAGTTGCCTTTAGGGTAGCATGTTCAAGTAGTAAAGCTGCATAAGAGATGTCTTCAATGTACTTTTCATCATTTTTCTCCTGGGTGACTGTCCAAAGAATAAGAAAGAAAAGGGTCCAGCCTTGTTTTAACTCAGTTCTACATAACACAGATTTTTTAAAAAATATATTTTCATAGTGCTATGATAGAGAAATTAGTTGTGCACTACTGATCAGTGAACAGAAATAACTGTGGAAGACTAATGGGATCCAATGTGTTTGAAAGATTTTTAGACTTGAGTTTTTCAGTCCCCTTTTCTTTCATTTAGAAACTCTCAAGAGAAAAGCTGGTAGGCTATTTCTCTGTTCCACTGCGTATGAAAACACTGTTTCAATGTTATCTTTCCCTGTCGTGACCAACAAGAACCTATAAATGGAGGAAATGTAAGATAACCTGCCTCTCCTTCCTCCACCTGCAACTGAATACAGTGTCATGGTCATATAATGCAAAAGATTACCCAGGAAGAGAGTTTTGTCCAGTTGTGCATCCTCTTTGTAGGTAATCGAGGTTCATTTTTCTTGGAAAATGATAGAATATGGCTTTTTTTCAGCATGGGAAGTGAGGAAATGAAAACAGTGTCTTGAAGTACAGGTCTTGGTAGGAAACAGCCAAATGTCTGTCTTTTCTATTAACAGGCAGTGCACTGAATGGGGACAGAGCTGCACACCTGTCTGGGGAGTGCAGCGTGGACAGGATGGCAAAAAGGACTTTCTTAATTGTAAGCAAGGCAGGAAAGTGCCCAAGAATCTCTCTAGGACAGCAGTGGCCAGGGGCTAAGAAGCACTGAGCACTGAATTCTGCCCTGTGCTCCTGTGGCCAAAGCACTGTACGAATGCCTCTGGACTGGTATGATACACAACTGTGCCTAGCAAAGCATCTCAGTAGCTTGTGGTCTGCGTGGGTTGTCTGGGACAGGGACTAAAGCCTGCCATGGTGCTTTTTTTAGTCTACACCAGGATCAGCCACAGGCTGGATTCCTCAGGCCAGATTGTGTTAAACTCTGCTAAAACGGAAGCTCAGCTTCCTCCCAGCCACCTCCTATCTGCAGTCTTTCCCTTACACATGAGGTGGGTACACGTGCCACCCTGGCAGCCAGGCCAGCTGAGTGGCAAAACCATTGAGCTGAGCCAGGCACAGAGCTCACACGGATTTCTGGCTGATCATGCATCCCCAATCCATAGCGTGCAGTCTGCAGGGAATGCAGAAGCCTTCCAGTCCTGCTGCTGGAAATGAAAAACATAGGGCTGTCAGTTGCTAAGGTTTTTGATTCAGTAGCTTTCCTGCATGTGATAGGCGGGATGACACAGTCGGATTCGTGCTGCTTAGTCAGGCTGCATAAATGCTTACATCTCACATCTGTGTTGGAAAGCCCTCCTGGTTTAAGTTTGCCTGTTTTTGTGAGTGGTGTGTAGAAATTTAGATGTTCTCCTTTTGCACTGGTGCAGTGATGTCCTGTGTGCCTCAGGCGTGGAAATCCATTAAGTTGAATGTGACCGATCACGACCTCAAGAGAGACCCATCAAGGAAAGGTCTCTCCCTCTGCAGAGAAAAGCTCTATCATGTTTGACAGTCCTGCCCTGTCACACACTGGGATTTGTATGGTCTCTGTCAGGAGCTCACTGGCAGATCACAGCTGGTTGTCACACAGAGCTTCTGAGAGACCTTTGACACCGCTGACTTCTCTGGGGCAACGACAGCTTCTCCTCTGTGTGGTACGAGTGGAGAGGTGCCAGCCTGTACCTTGGGGTCCTTGGGACAAGGGGGGGTTATATCTGACAGCTTCCTTGGGACACCCTGCTGCCAGTGGCGTGGCCAAAGCTGAGACAGCGAGTGTGCTGCTGCAGCTCAGGGAATCTGGCTCCACACTTTGAACTCAATCTCTGAACATGTGTGTCCCCAAGCATCCCAGCCCATCCACTTTGTCCTTTCATTTGGAAATAAAAGGCAACTGTTGGAATAAAAGGCAACTGAAAACATAAATATAGTTGGTTAGCAGGCACCCATCACCACCCACCACGCTGCTCTGCTGGGTCGGCCCTGCCGCTCACGCTGCACGTGCAGCCTTGTGACAGACATGTCTGGCTTTCTTTTCTTATGAAAACCCCTCCTTACACTAGGAAACTCTAACACCCACAGGGGTAGAAAGGTTACAGTTGTTAGTGCATGGGGAGGAAAAGGGTGCGGTTCAAAGAATACTCATTTAGAGTTTTTTTTTTACAAACTCAAAGCAGCAGCAGTGCTGGGCCAAGACCTGAAATTGGTTTAATCGTCACAGATCAGAGAGAAGTTCAAGCTGGTTTTGCATCTTGTGCAAACAGCTAATGTGGCTGCCCAGAGCTCTGTGCTACTGCAGGGCTCTTCTTTTTTTGGATATTAAATCTCAGGTTAACACAGAAACTATGTCAACCATGGAAACAAAGTCGTGAAATTCATCCTCCCATTCCAAATCCCAAGGGAGCGTGGTGGCTGTAGGACAAGGAATTGACATACACAGAAGTGCCTTGGAGAAACCTCGGGTTCAGATAAACCAAATCCCACTTAAACACTGTCATAAGTCCAAATATTTTTCTTTGCTACTGTTGTTTTCCCCTTAGCTTCCATCAGTTTGCTCTGCAGCCAGGCTCAACCCAGCTGATGCAGCAGAGATTCAAAGGGGTTTGGTGTTTACATTGCATCAGCTCCTCCTGCTGTGGTCAGGGACCCTCACTGGCAGCTATCCATGGCAAAGATCCCAGCAGTCCACCTTGTAGAGCTGCACCAAGCCCCCGGAGGTGGGTGGCTTTAGGAAGCTGGTGCCCTGCTAGGGGAGGATGTCACCGAGCTGGTGAGTGACCCCGTCTGCACTGGGGCTCAGCACTGAGGGGCACCTTAGAGAAAAGCCGCAGACAGGAAAGCAGGAAATGTTTTGCAGAACAGAGATAACATAGAAAATAATGCTCTGTGAATGGTTTGATTTACTGATTTACATGTACAGTGGCTGCCATGTAAGCACACAGGAAAAGGAAATGGAACGGAGGAGGAGGGGGAGGGAAAAGGCAAGAGGACAACAAAACAGGCTGGCAGGTTTCACTGAGAACAGGGCTTCATGTCCTGGGTTTTCTCCTGAGCATGGTGTGCTGTGGAGGTCTGCAGTCACACACGGACACTCAGGATTGTGAGCCCTTTGGTTCAAAAGGATATCTCTCTCTGTCAAAACGGGCAACTTGCATCATCTTGGGGTCCTTCTGCACTGCGAATTCCCTGAGATGTATACAGCTGGAAGGACCCTGGGCACGCCAGACCTCACCTAGAGCAAACCAGTCCCTGAGCCACTGATCTGAACTTCAGCTGTGTGACAGAGGAGTCACAGAGGGTAGAGTTGTGAGCCCTGTGCTCTGTTGCTCAGATTTTCTCAAAAAAAGACTTCAAGGACTTCCCATGGGGTGAACCCTGCCTTGACATGAGCCTCAGCAAGCAGTGGGATGCACACCTCCTGCCAGCAGCAGGTCTCTCTGCAGAACCTCTGTGCACAACTGATTTTTGTGAGCCTTTGCCAGATTTTTGTGGTCCACCTGACTGCACCTCAGTGGGGGAGCTCACAGAGCTGGGCAGGCTCTACTTTGCAGTTATTTGTTTCTTCATTTAGTCCACTTCCTTTGTGTCACTGACCTCCAGTGGGGAAACTGAGGCCCCTATGTGGGTGGTGAGCTGGGTGAGGATTCCACTCTGCAGTGGCCAGGCCATGGAACCATCTCCTGCAGTTGGATTATTACCTCTGATGTCTTTTTTGAGGCATCTCCTCTGGGTCTTGAGGGGTGCAGATGGGTGTGAAAGACCCCTTCCAGTCTCTGCTGGAATCATAGAATAGAATCATTTAGGTTGGAAAAGACTTCTAAGGTCATCCAGTCCAACTGTTAACCCAGTACTGCCAAGTTTACCACCAAACCATGTCCTTAAGTTCCACAACCACACATTTTTTGAACACTTTTAGTGAAGAGTTCCAAAAATGTATTGTTATAAGCAACTTAATGTTTTGAAGAAAGGAAATTACCTGGTGAAGGTATGATATTAAGCCTCCAACTAAAGTGAAAGATTTAGCGGGGCACACATTTGGAGATACTTGCTTCACTTTTTCTCAGCTAAATTCCCTGATACAGTCTGAAAAAGAGAGTACGGTCTTCCTTGAGATTTCTAGGTATGTATACACTCCAAGGAGAAAAAAAATCCAAGCTTTTCCCCCTTCTTTCCCACCAGTTTTTCAGATCTCTTACTTCATCATGATAATGGAACAGACAACAGAAAAATCTGCTGGAAATCACCCTTGAAAACACTGACTTTTGAGCTCTGGCTTTTTTTTCCAGTATAAATATATCTTACTATAAATTGGTCTTCCTATAGACACCTGGGATTTCCTTCTGTGTTCAGCAGTTTGCTTTCACTTAGACAATGAATTTACAGCTTCATTTTCCAAGCATGATTTCCATGCCCTCCTTGGTGCTGGGAATGTACCTTTTAAAGATTCATTTGTGAAGCAACCATATCAATTGGAAAGATTCTTTGACATTAAAATCCATCCCTTCCATTATCTTTTCTCCTGACACTAGCAGCTCCAATCATGTTATAAATAAAATTAGTCATGGAAAGACAGATGGTGAAATTTCATCTGTCTGTCTGTCTGTCTGTCTGTCTGTCTGTGGTGCGTGAGAGTGATACCCGTGGTAGCTTTTCTGGAGTGAGTTTGCAGAGTGGAAGCAGGTGGACCTTGACACCACAATGCTCTGTGCACTCCAGGCTACCCAGAAGATGTGGGATGTGTTTGCATGAAACCTCTGCTCAGCCAAACTTGCAGGTTTCAACATTTTAAGAAATGGAAATATTTTCTAATTTTCTGCCAGCTTTGGTAGTGTGTGCTGTCAAATAATGGGAAGAAAACAGATACAGCTCAGTTCTGGACTCATCTTGTTGTCCCTTTTCATTAATCTCATCTCTGTCTGAGGTTTAGTTTTCTCCATTTAGATGACAGCTGTGAATTCTTTTAAAGATTTCCTTTGCAGATATTTTGAGATGAAGTGACACAGAGATACTGTAAGAGACCCAGTTATTACCACAAACTAAAAAGAAAACAACAACTATAGATATTTACATATAATGAGACATGGAATTCCCAGAACTTTTCAGCGCTCCCACTGACCTGACTGAATGAAAGTGTCATGGTGTGCTGTGCCAGCATCACTGCCCAGGTCCCAGGCAAACAGGATCATTGGCAGGAGAAAGGCAGGCTGCAGGCCAGCTACACCCTGGAGCTGCAGCTAATGGAATACACACAGAAAATACATGGGTGAAAATAAAGGGTGTCTTGTTATGCTCCCAAGCACCAAAGAAAACAAAAATACAAGCACATCCATAAAATATGTCTCCCATCCCTCTGCAGAGGACATGAGGACAATGAAGGCTATGAGAAGAAGAAAGAAGATGGTCCAGAAAGAATGCAGTGTCTTTTTTCTGCTTGGTTTCAAGATGATTGAGATGCCTAGCTGTCGGAGACAGCTCTGGGCAATGATAAACAGGCTCATGTCTTCTGCAAAGAGATGGACATTAATGGACCTGCAGATAGCTGCAGGAACAGCCACTGGTATCCTACACCTGGTTTTGGGTGCCCTGGAGAAACCTGACATTGCACAGCCAGGCAGTCCCTTTGCTCAGGACATTAAAGATCAGGAAAACAGGGTGATCAGAGCCCCATCCAACCTGGCCTTGGGCACTCCCGAGGATGGGGCAGCCACAGCTTCTCTGGGCAACCTGTGCCAGGGCCTCACCACCCTCACAGGAAAGAATTTCTTCTCAGTATCTAAACCTGCCCTCTGAGAGTTTGTCACTCCATGCCCTTGTAAAAAGTCACCCCTTGCCCTTGCAAAAAGTCTTTCTGCCCTTGCCTTGTCCTGTCACTCCATGCCCTTGTAAAAAGTCTCTCTCCAGCTCTCTTGTAGCCCCTTTAGGCACCTTAGGTCTCCCTGGAACCTTCTTTACTCCAGGCTGAACATCTCCAACTTTCTCAAATCTGTCTGTATAGCAGAGGTGCTCCAGCACCCTGAGCATCTTCATGGCCTCCTCTGGGCCTGCTCCTACAGATGCACATCCTTCTGATGTTGGGACACCCAGGGCCAGATGTGCAGCAGCACTGCTGGGGAGTCTCACCAGCGTGGGGCAGAGGGACAGAATCCCCTCCCTCGACCTGCTGCTGAGGACATGGTTGGCTTTCAGCACCCCCAAGTCCTTCTCAGCAGGTCTGCTCTTAATTCATCCTGCTTCTGTCTGCTAGCTGGTGGGATGACAGCCAGGGGTATGTCAGCTAATCTTTTTGCTTTGAAATTTTATTTTAAAAAATCATTAATAAAATGGACACAGTGGATACCAGGCCTCTTTCCCTAAAAAGCTCCTTAGCAATCCAAATGCAGAAAAACAGGAGGAGAGAATGAAAGCTGCTGTACTGTTTATAAAAAAGACATCTTTCTTTCTGTTCTATGGTTTCCCTATAGTGGTTTGTTGTAAAAAAATTATGAAGCTGTCATGGTAATCTAAGATTTGTGCCCTTTTTCCTTGCATCAACATTTTCTGTTAGGACACCATCTTTTGTCTCCTGCTAGAGGGGGTCTTAGTAGAAACATCAGTGATAGGACAACAAAACAATAAATAATCTGTTATGATGTCTAAATCCTTTTGAAAAATGGCAATAACATGCTGGTATTTGCTCTTCAAAGTATTATCCGTTATTTGGGAATGAAGGAGCAAACTCTTGTAGTTAAAAACCTTATCAAGCTCAATCACAAAATCAAATGAAAAGCTGTATTCAAATGCAACCTAGTTTATAAAGTGAATTATTACTTTATTGAATAAGAAATTTAAATAGTGTAAAATGAAAAATCAGATTTATCAGCTCTTGATCTTTCTTTGGTAACCACCAGATTACAAGGAGTCCCTAATTCAATGTCTGCTACTGAATTGCAGTTCACTTTATTTTAGCATATTTGAAGGGAGTTTGTTTATTGTATAACTGATGGGAAATTCCAGATGGAAAGGAGGAGTTAGTACACACAGGGACGGACTCTGAGCTTTTCTTCTAAGCCTTGGTTTTCTTCTGAGAAGGAAAAAAACAAAACAACAACACCCTTTTACCAGTGCTTTTTAATCTGGCTGTGTGGGTGGTATGTTGAAATAATAGTTTGGTGGAGATTAAAGAAAAGGGTAACTGCTGTGTAGCTGCTATCAGAAGGGGGAATCCCAGCTCTTTAAAGAGTGTGCACAACTAGATGTGAGCAGTGTTATTACAGGGTTCAAAAGAAAACCCAGCCCAAACAATCCCCTTCTCACCAAACCTGCCCTGGGTTTCCAGCGTGTGCAGCAGTGGGCCAGCTCTGTGACTGGGAGATCTCTGCCAGCGTGTGGCTGCTGAGCCTGGGCTCTGTGCTGGCTCTGCAGAGGTCCTGCTGCGTTACAGCGTCTTCTGCAGAGATGGGCAGCCTTGCTCTGGAGGTGCAAAGGCTGGAGACCCCTGATGTGTTTGGTGTTTTATCCTGGTGAAAACTCTCCTTTCTTCCAGGCTGGACCCAGCAGAAGCCAGTGTGGTGTTGATATAAAAGGAATACACCTG
The DNA here is from genome assembly GCA_013390045.1 of Picathartes gymnocephalus. Lineage (NCBI taxonomy): Eukaryota > Metazoa > Chordata > Aves > Passeriformes > Picathartidae > Picathartes > Picathartes gymnocephalus. Next base: position 431,460 of record WEKY01058983.1, on the reverse strand, counting down.
CTTAATACATAAGGAACACACTTATTTCAACCTTCCTACCTAAAGCAAAGCAGTCTTTAGTTCCTGGTGTTTTCTTCCATGTAAATTCAAGGTGCAAAAAAAAGGCGTAACTCCCGGAAGCCACTCTTAGCAGAATGGCAGACACTTATCATGAACCCCTCCTTTTCTAGCCCACATTTAACCCACAATCTGTTTCCTCTCCTTAGCAATCACACTATTTTGTCGTCTGTGGTCCCTAGATACCTACAGATGAGTCTTCCTACGTGCCAGTGGTGAGCAGTAAAGCACCTCAGCAGTCTCACTTTAGTGCCTGGTAAAATTATGGAGACAAATCTGGGAGTTGGAAGACAAGGCAGACACTGGTCACAGCCAGCAGAGGTTCATGAGGGAAAGTCCTGCTTGATAAACCTAATTTCCTTTTATGACAAGGTAACCAGTCATAATAATAACCCTTGATCAAGGGAAGCCAGTTGATGTAATCATTTTGGATTCCAGTAAAGCTTTTGGCACTGTCTCTCACGGGATTCTTCTGGACAAAATGTCCAGCAAACAGCTGGATAAATACATATCTGTGATTCCATGACTCCCTAGCTGGTATCAGGTTCCTGTGGGTTCCTATGAGGATCTGGGCTGCTCTGGAGAAAAGGCATGGTGAAGAGAGGAGGGGTGGAAGAGGGTGAGGACTGTACCTCTCCCACTGAAAGCAGGCCAAGTATGTGGAAAATACATCTATGTTTCAGAAGGGAAGCAGTTGGGGAACTGACTGGCTGGGGAACTCAGCTCTCAGAAGGAAGTCCCAGTCCCTGGTGCTGAGGCTATTTTTGTCTTTTAACAGACAACTGTAATGGATCAAATGGAAAAACAGCCCTGACAGCTGGGTCTGAAACATGCCTGCTGCCCATGCACCCTGCCAAAGGGCATGTTCAAGGCCAGACCTGTGCTGGGATAGTTAGAAGCCTGTGGTGATAGTTAGAAACTCAAGAAGTGTTTTGTGGAAATACTTGTGCAGTTAGCCTACGCGCAGTCACAGTAGACTGAGAAGAGATTTAATGTGATGGATAAAGCAAATAAAAGACCAAAGAGCAGAGTGAGTCCCGAGCCTCACACAGGGTGGTGTTTGCTCTGGTCTTTGCAGGTTGCTATTGCAGGTAGTTCATGGGTTCCTCTTTTCAGATTCCTTTGAAGAGAACACACATGGAAAGTGTGTGGACAACAGAATGCAGCAAGAGTGGCTTTACTGGGGAACCAAAGTTCAGCCTCCAGTGGTGGCTCAAAGGAGCCCCTGGGGAAAAGCAGAGTAATGGGAGCAGCTCACAGTGTCCTGTCCCCACAGCTGCACCCTCACTCCACAAGTCTGCACGTCAGGGACTGTTTCAGCAGTGATCTTTCCACTGCTATGCATGAACACGGCAATCATTTCCCTACATCTCTGCCTACATACACACTGCTTTATTTCCTTTTCTTATAGTGCTGCAGTGGGACCCTGTGCTGTGACCATTCATTAGTATTTGCAATCTCTCACTTCTCCAACTCTCACATCAGTTATGGGATAACTTTTAGTGTTTTACAGCCTTTTTCCCTGGTACAGCATCTGATGCCTTGGGAAACCCTGAATCTGTCAGGGCCAGACTCATCAAAACTGTAACTCACTTTTGGCAAATAATTCTTGTTCTTTGAAAGATGCCAATTAGCATTTACTCTTCACTTCTATTTAACTGTACTTACCCAGTTCATCCTCTTTACCCATTAGGAGTACTGAAACACTATGAGCACTTCTTCAAGTGGGAGAGAGATCATGTCATCTTTTTTGGGAATGCTAATTAGCCATAGTGCTTATTTTAAATTTTTTTTCCCTACTAGATTTTGCTTATGAGACTCTTGACGTTACTGAGCAAAAATGTCCATCAGCAACCCTGTGTTATACATGTACATGGTCTCACTTCTTTCTGAATACAGACAAATATCTATTTAGTACTTTTCTTTTTTACATTGCCATTTATTTTACTACCCCTCTCTAGTGATATTCCTGCATTATTTTTAAGCTATTTTTGTTCTTAGTTGATGAAAAAATACTTTCTTTGCTCTGTGTTGAGGTGTTTCTATACAGTTCTAATTTCACTTACTAACTTTTCCACTTAGTTACTTCTATTTTATGTTAGCTGGCAGCTGTTTACCCTTTTCACAGCTGTGACTGCTTTTCAGTTTCACATTGATTCCTTCAATTTGATGCTGAACCAGGATGAGATTTTTAGCATGATCTGTTCACACTCTTGGCTTAGAAATTCTGACTTTTTGACCATCTGATAAACCCTTCATCAAAGGCCTGAACTTCCATTTGGGTTTTTCTACCCACATTTTGTCTAGCAATGAACCTGGATAGTAATTTTCCTTTGAGCTAGAGAATTTACCTTTTTAATGCTGTGTGTTTAGGGCAGACAAATAATCAGGTCACAATCAGGTCACAATGATGCCTGGCATTCAGAGGGCAACAAACGTTCTACCCAGCACTTGGTTCACCACAGTATGCTGTAATGAATGCTCTCACCATGGGTGTGATCCTCATGGGTTAGAAAATTCACCTGTACCACCCAAATGCTATTTTTCTATTGGCTGCTTACATCTCTAGCATGTGTCTCCCACATGAAGCTTTCTATGCATACAGAACTCTTCAGTCCACAAATTGGATGAGGGTTAAATGAATAATGCGTTTAAAGAACAATCATCCTGCTTTTTGACTCTGTGACTTTGTCTGGTGGTCTGTAGCAGATTGTTCTGCAGATACTCTCCCTATTCTGCTGAGCATCTTGTAAGTCTGACCTAGCAGCTCCAAGTCACAGTGGTGGTAAACAGAACCGCCCCCAGTCTGCCCTTCCTTATCAACACTTTTATTTCAGTATCAGGACAGTCATCTCACCAGGCTTGCGTGACATCAGCTGCATCAAATTCCATCACAAGTAACTTTGTGTTCCTCTTGTTTCTTACAGGCCCTTCTAGCACCTATATAATAGACTACAAGTTCTCTTTTTTCGTTGTTCAGTCCTTCTGTCATTCAGTCAGCAAGCTGCTGTCTGTGTGTGGAGTTGCATGACACACACTTTCTTGGCAGTGCTTATTGTTGCTGCTCTAACCAGCCCTATATGGCCCCTTCTGAAAATGTGGGCAACCTACATGTGAGAAGATTTTTTTTTCTGTTTCTGATGTTACCCCTCTTCCTCAATGACAGGAGACAAGTGAAAGCAAATCTGTTTGCCTCATACCTGTTGTGCTGGCCATCTACAGCTTATTCAGGAGTTGTCCTGCTTTGCTTTGGTACAGCAGAATTCAGCCAAATACAAATCTTCTCTTTTTCTGTGCTCAGGCTATTGTTTTATGTCATCTCTAGTTGGATGAAAACAAGAAAGACATGATTGCTCATGAGAAAATCTTTAGTTTTAGGATGCTTCAAGAACAGTTGTGCTGATCTGTTGATACACGTGAATATTGACAAGTGAAACTGCTGGTGAGTCATATCACTGTTACAGTGATGAAAAATGAAACATCATCTGTAGTATCTGTGTTGAGGGAAGGTGGTTGTGAAACTAGCTGTTGTGGTGGGAATGTCTTTCCAGAAGGAGGAAAGGAGGAGAGTACGAGACAGTAACAGTGAGTGTGTACGGGGGAAAGTGAGAAACACCATGAGCCAGAGAGCATCCAACTCTGGGAGCTGCTGCAGAACAGGGCAGGGCAGGGCAACGTCCAGCAGCACAGTCCCAACTCCTGTCTCCCAGCTTCCCTCCCACTGCAGGGCAGCCAAGTCCACCCAAGACTTGCCCAGGTGTAGGAGATATCCTTGCTTCTGGCTGCAGAACCTGGAATGGGCTGGAGGAACATAATGGAAACCTTGAGCCAGGTGAAAGCATCTTCTGTGAACAGGCGGAGGGCTGCTGAGGCAGAGACCAGGATCCCAGGGGTGCTGCATTAGGTGGTGTGGAGAGGGTCAGAGAGAGCCTTGAGAACAGTAAGGAATGAAAGGATGGAGAAGAGCCATCATTGTGCCATGTCTAGAAAGTCAGGACAAAACTTGGAGGTATTACAGCCAGAGTAGGCAGAAAAAGAAAAGGCAGGAAGAGTGGGCTGGTGCAAGGAGGTAAAGGGGGTTTCTATAGCCATGGTATTTGGGATGGGAAGTTATGGGAGGAGAATTTGTGTTGCTGAAGGTGGGGATGGTGAAGAAGATGTGGGCAGGATGTATTAGTGTGGGGAAGATGAGAAAAGCTGCAGAGTGGTAATGTTATAGGCAAAAGTAGGAGTTATTGAATCTGATTGCAAGGAGAAGATAAGGAGATAAGAGAAGAAAAGGAGAGTGACTTTGTCATGGAAGTGAAAGAAGGCATTAACAGGAACGGGAATGGGTCTAAAAGAAAGGTTTGTGTAGGAAGAGCAGTCTTTGAGCTGCTCTTACTTCAAGAACATGCAAGGGACTTGCAAGAGCTCACAGTTACAGAGAGATCAGAATAACAGTGCTGATAAAAATACCCTTTTCAGTGAAGTGGTTACTGTGATGGGGAATAGGGGTGAGGTTGCCAGAGGAGGGACTGGCAAGTGGTGATGACACCTTCCCTGGCAAGGCCTGCAGAGCTGGCTTGAGCGGCGGACACCAAGTCCAGTTCCTGGAGCAGACTGGGCTGAAAGTTCACCTGGAGGATCTGGATGGAATCTGGACCACTAGATTTGTTAGTTTCTCCTCAGAGATAAAAGTGGCAAGGAGGAGCTTGGGAATAGAGACTGGGCAGGTGGACAGGCACTAGTTGTGCTGGGAGGTGAAGCATAAAGCCACCAGTTTTTAGAAATGAGACGTGGCTACAAGAGAGCTGAGAACACCTTCCCCAAATGGAGAAAGGGCTGGGAGAGCTACTCCAGGGCTTTAAGGAAGTGAACCCAGGAGCTCCCCTCACGAGGGAGTTAGGAGAACATCTAGTGGTGGCCTGGAGTTTTGTGGGGTTTCCCTCCATCCCTGTGACTGGTGGCCCCCTGGTGTCTTCCCAATGACTCAGAGAATTTCCCGAGGCCCTGCTGAGAGCTCTCTCTGCATGCATCAAAACTGCTTTGTGGTTGGTTTCTTTTGAGCATCAAAACTGCAAAAGAAATTTTCTAGCTCCTCTCTGTCTGGGAAATGGAGTAGGTCACTGGGAAAGCACATGTCAGAGGGGAACTGGGTTGTCTGTCTGTCTGTCTTCCAGCTTGTGTGTCCCCGGGCAGGCCCTCCTGGATGGTTGGATGCTAATGCTTACAGCCAGGCCTGTCACCACCCTGCCACCTTGCCAGGGTCACAACTCCAAGTCTGAAAGGCTACATGAGAGATAGTGTAAATGCAGCCCTGCTTTTGGTGGGAAAGATAACTTCTAATACTTGAGAGTAAAAGTCCTAAATTTTTTTGCCTCTTAGAAGTAAAAGTTTTACCTCTTTAATGCCTTGCTACTTTACTGTTCATGGGTAACCACCACAGCCCTTCTTTCCTCATGGACATGTGTTTGGTTCCACGTGTGCAGAAGATTCCCACAGGTAGAGAAGCACAATTCTGCCTAAGAAGGGGAGGAAACCTCACGTGGGGCCAGGAGCAGCTCAACAGAGCTACCTGCTGCTGATATTGAGCTGCTTTTAGTTTTTTCCTTGGCTATTTGTTACAGAGACCCCTCAGTGGTGGTGAGGAGCCCATGCCCACTCTCGGTGTGTGAGCACTAAGCTGGTGCTCATTTACATTTTCCCTGTGTTGTGTCAGGCTGGCTGCCTCAATAAACACCCTCAAATGCTTGTGGCCTGTGCTGAGATCTTCTTGTCCTTGCATGGCTGAAGGGATCTCACACACTTCCATGCAGAGGACTCAGAGGTGGCACAGAAAAGCCATCACAATGTATTAATCCAAAGAGAACCCTTCAAAGCTTATGCAGTAAGGGGTAGCTTCTTGTTTTTAATTCAGTCACTCATTGTAAAACTATTCAAGCTACTCAGGAACAGACAAAGGTATCAAGGAGTTTAAAAGAGGCAAATTCAGACATGTCTTGGCTGTTCAGGCTGCACATCCAACCTTTTTGCTCGTAGATGGAATGCAGCTGTTTCCATGTTGAAAAAAATGACATGACTAAGATGTAGTGTATTTGAATAATAAAGCAACCCAGTCTGGGCCCCACTGAGTGTGAAAGCAAGATTCAGCTTGTACCATGTGGCTTCAAAGCCTCTGACTGATTGGTGATGTTTTGTCTGAACCTCTCAAACAATGGGAATTCAGGAATGGCCCAGGCCAACTCTACAGATACTGTTCCTGCAGAATGAATGTCATCTTCCAGGCATAAAATCATAGAATGGTTTGGGTTGGAAGAGACCTTAAAAATCATCTTCTAACCCCCTGCCATGGGCAGGGACACTTCCCCCTAGACCAGCTTGCTGAAAGCCCCATCCAGCTTGGAATGAGCATGACTGTTCTCGCTGAGCCATCAGTCTGTCCCCTTGATCCACTCCTCACAGCCACAGCTCCTCTTGCCTATGCCTGGCTGGATGACCTTGGTCTTGGGAAATGTTCCATCTTGACCAGGAAAAGGTCTGAGACTGTGGGTACAGTCAGCAAAGTCAGGGAGGCCCTTGTGAGCTTCAGGCTGCAAAAGTGGGATACAGAGAATGGGTTCATGTGCCTCTGTGTCTGTGGCTTGAGGTAACAATGAGAAAAAAGTGGGGAAGAGCAGTGCCAGCATTTAGACTTTGAGGCCATTTGTGGTTCTGCCCAGGTGCTTTGAAAAGGATGGATAATACTCAGATTCATTGCCTGGGTCATTCACCTTTTCATCAGTGTTTTGGAGGAAAAAAGAGAAAAACCATTAAGGTCACAAATTTTAAAAAATTACCCCAAAAACCTACAAAGCTGTGAATGATTCTAAGAGGTCACTTTCAGCTGTCATTTCAAGGTTTTTGAACAGAGAATTCTTGGGGAGCAGCAGCTTCATTTGAGTGATTGACACTTGTCATATTAAAAATGTGGACTGGTGAGTACTCCATTTCCAAGAATGGAGACTATTTCCCTGGCCCAGAGATGAGCTTAAAATCACAGTCAGGCATTACCTTCCCATGGTTTGTCCTAGATTTTTAGAGCTGGTACGTGGTCTCATCCCACTCAAGATTTTATAGAGACTTTGTTTTCCTCAGCTCAGTCAATATATTTTTCCTAAACTACCACTACCATTACCACTACCATTACCACTACCACCACCATAAATGAATAAGTAAATAAATAATCCTGCATCCCAAAAGCAGATCAATTATTCAGGGTGCTTTCTGGGTATAAAATCTCTAGAGCAGCATCATTTAAGAGGCTGTGGATCAGCTACTTTGCTGTGTCATGAAAATTTCATGCTCTCTTGGCAAGGAAGTTCGTGAGTCAGGCCAATGAGCTCTTATGCCGTCTCCCTGACCTGGATACAGGCATACACAGTTTCAGATTACAGCTGTGTGTGTACGGCTCAGAGAGGAGGCACCCAAGTGCATGCAGGCCTTTGACATCCAAGGAGTCTGAGTTTCAGATGTGCCACACCATTAAACATATTTTGAAAATTTCAGCCCTGATAACCCTAAAACAAAAATTTTAAAAAAATTAAAATTAAAATTAAAATTAAAATTAAAATTAAAATTAAAGGTGGATTATTGGTTTCTAAATGCAAAGGCTCAAGTCATGCACAGAACATCTACCCAAGAGTAACTTCATTGACCTGGTGGCACGGTCCCCTCCTGCTCCTGGCCATGACTGCCACAGCCCCAAGGCTGCGTGTCTCACCTGGTCCGCAAAGTGTGGCTGGAGGTGAAAAAGAAGTGGAAACAGAAAATGTGTCAACTGGTTGCTAAAGTGTGGAAGTTTTAAAAAAGCCAAGCGTGGGGGAAATGTGTGAAAAGAAAGAAGAGTAAACCCAGCAGGCAGGTTTAGCCACAGCAGAAGAACTTAGAACAAAGTGAGATTCTGAACTTTTGAGTTTCTTACAGCTTGGTTACACCGGCTTTGCTGTACTGTGTTGCTTTATTCGCTGCTCCTGACTGCCACACTCCCACGCTCTCCTGCAAGGCATCAGGACCAGCTCATTCACCCCGCAAATCTCTGCTTTTCGGACGAGGCTCTGCCGGCCCGGCGATGCTCCGGCCTCGGGCTGGAGGTACCGGCTCTGGCCAGACGATGTCACGCTAATCCCGCGGATGCTCGGCAGCCGGCAGTTCATCTCCCAGCCGCAAGCACTGCAGTGGAGGTGCCTTCTGTCCTGCTGCATTAATGCCTTCTCAAGCTCTCCTTTTTGTACCAATCGCACAGCACAGAAGGTGCCATTAAGGCTTTAAAATTTAATGAGCTCTAATGAAGCCTCTCCCTGTGATATACAACCCAAGAACAGGCTATGCTGCGGGAAGATTGCACTGTGTGTGCCTTTTTATCTTTCCCTCCTCTCTGTTTTAACTGTATATTTCCAATCACTTTCTGCATCTTTATGTTGTAGAGTTATTGCAGATTAATTTCATAAAGGTAGGTAGGTGTCTAATTGTCTAAAGTGGGGTATCTGCCCCACCTAGCTGGAGTGTTTGCATTCCTGACTCACTGATAAATGCAAACCTGCCTAAAGCTTGGCTTGGCTGAAATGATCATGCCTAAATCCTGCTTGATGACTTCCCAGCCCACGGAAACAAACGGGAAGTCCATCCTCTCTCCTGATTTGACGAAGAGTTCATCCTCTGAATTTACAGGGTGCAAGAAGCTCTGTAAGTGGCTATATCCCATAAGCTTTCTCAGCACACCAGTGTTGTGCACTGGAAACAGATGGCACTGGTCTAAGCCCTCTCTCAGGCTGTTGGAAACCCAGACTGAACTTCTATTTCCCGTGTAGAGCCTCCCATGTCCTGAAAACGTGCTGTGGGCATCCAACTGTTAGATCCCATGGGGTCTGGTCTCAAAGTCTCCTGCTGAAGCTGTTCCATGTGGCATAAATAATTAAAGATTCACCAGACCAGAGAGAAGAAGTGGAAGATGGACTCTCCTTCCCCATGGTCAGGACACTCGTGTGTAATGTGGGAAAGTCAAGTTACAGGTTCCTGCTCCAGTGAACAGCTAACTAGCAGCACAAGTTAGAGCAGCTCCAACAGGAGAGGCTGGGACCCCCCCTTCCCAGGACCATCCAGGGCCTGCTCATTTGGGCATTTCCATGAAACAGAAGAGAAAGAAAACCTAGAGCAACCTGCAAAATCTGCAAGCCCCTAAATTGCTGATGTGAGAGCTGAGATGTCTCTGTGGGAAGGACCTGCACTACCTCACATGAAGCCTGAAGGATGAGCTGGATCAGAAGGGTCCATCCTGCTCTGTGTCTGTCCCCAGCCTTAGCTGAAGGCACGTTCTGGTGGAAGAACAAAACCACAGGGTAAATCTTTAATGATACCTCTCCAGGACACACACTGGACCCAAGAGGATAAAATTACCTGGTCACCTCACCTGTGTTCCCCATCATTTTTTCTTGTGCCTTACCCAGTTAGCTCATTTCCTATGAACTTAAGCCCCTTATTTTTCTTGTACCTGTGGCAGAGGGCTGGACAGCCAAATCTGAGCTGGGAGATCCCTGGGATGGCCGTGTGCCTCAGAGGTGAGCACAGCAACTTGTCTGCAGGTTTGCATGTGAAGCACTGAGCATCATGCATGTCTGAGGCCCACAGGCACCACTACAGCACAGACTTAGGTCTGCTTCTGTGGTTTGCCACCAGAAGTGACACCAGTCTCTATTGTTTTTCATCTGATATTTTTCTTTAATGACCTGAGTGTGCAAGAGCACCTGAGGTGATTTTATTTTAGTCTCAGATTGAGTTTGCTTGTTTTGCAAAAAGAAAGGGGGAAAAAAAGTGTTTCTTTTTGCAATAAGCCTCCATAAAAGGATCTCTCAATTCCCCAGTCTGTTGCAACAATCTTAAAGAGGAGGCAAAGTGTGGAAAGAGAATCAGTACTTTCCGTTTGGTATATTTGGACAGAAAGGTAAGTACCCAAATCTGAAGAAGAAAACTCCAGGCTAAGTTTAGAAGCTTCTATTTCGGACTTGGAAAACTGTGTATCTGAATTTATCCAGATCAGTAGTGGAGCTAATGAAAAGTGTTTCTTTGCAGACTCTCCCCAAAGGATATCCTTACATCACCTCAGCTGGCTGTGACACTTGGCAGAAATGAGCGGAGCTGCACAGGTGTTAAAACTCAATAGTAGACAGAAAACCAAGGCTTTCATGCAGGCTCCTTGTTAGGAAGGTTTTTAAGCACCTTTAAACATGTTTGCAATTCCCCTGATTTCAAGTCAGACTCCTTGCTTAACACATTAAAAGGCAGAATGACTTCGCTTTGGAAGCCCTGGAGACTTCATGGAGAAGTTGTTTGACCTCCTTGTGTCTCAATCCATCCAGAACATGAGAGTGAAAAATAAACAGCACCTCATTAAAAAAGAAATAGATAGTGTGACTGACCTGAGCTTGCCTTGGTAAATAAATTACAAAGCCATAAAACTGCTTGAGGAGCTGCTTTGCCCCTTTGAAACAACACCCACTTCAGGCACTCTCTAAACACACCGTGCTGGGGGTGACACAGAGTAATGACTGAGGAGCTCTTATCATTTTCTGCCTGTCAAGCCCCCATACATTCTTCCTTGTCTGAGCTAAGCAGAAATTACAAACCAGTGATGAGAGGTTGCAATAAACAGCAAAAGAGACCGATTTGCCCACGAGCTTTCCCAACTGTTCTTGCCAGGCAAAAGCATCCCAAGGTCAGATTTATGCCTGTGTCCTTCTCATTCCCAAAGGACTCACCTTGATAGTTCAACTACCCAGGGTTTTAGATGCTGCTGCTCTCAGTGCTGTTTGCTGGGATGCCCTGTATTTCCTTGGTGGAAACAGCAGGGTTTGTGAGGCTGGCACCAACAGTTGGACTGGATGATGTTGGAGTTACAGTGGGTTGGTCTTCCAACTCAGGATATTCTGTGATTCTATGAATAAGGAGCAAAACAGCCAAGGGCTGCTGGGAGAAGGGTCAAAGGAGTGATCTGGGATCTTGAAGATTAAAAGAAACAGCCAACCAAAGTGTGGGACTGGTATGGGTCTGTTTAAGCACTGAGATGACAGTTTGTCTGAATGAAAGGCAGTGCCTCTATTTCAGCATCAAATCTGAATCCAGAGTGGAAGAGTCCCATGGCTGTAAAAGCAAAAAGTGTCTCTATAAATGTATTTGTAGGGAGTTCACCAGAGATGGGGATGGGTACTGATGTAACAGGATTGAAAGTGGGGGAAGGCTGCATATACTACGCAGCCAGGTGAAGCACAATCCCCTGGCACACCACTGCTTCAGAAACAAACCAAATGCGCAGCATCCCATCAAACAGAGCAAACTTCAGCTTCCTGCCCAGTGCTGCCTGGATTATCTGCCCATGGATTACCTTCCCATGACCTGCAACTCTCATCCTGGCCATTCCCTCATCCCTGGATAGCCTCTATCTTTGGGAATGCAACCTGCCAGGGGTCACATGAAGAGATTACAGCCTAGACATTTAAGCTACATCAACACCTGTTCCTGTGCTGTGTCCTAAAAGCAGGATGGCAAGATGTTTCCTCCCATGTGTAAACAGAAGCCTTCCTGAGGCACCATGGTCCCATTGCAAAGAAAGTGCAAATTGGCTTTTCAGTAGCTGCAGAATGTGGGATTGCTGAGGAGAGATAGTTTCTTGGCATGGCCTTTCTACTCTACCTTTAAATTCTTGTGTAATTAAAAAGAAGCAAGGAAAAAACCCCAAACCACAACAGGCACCACTTTTTATTGCTCCCCCTATGCTTAATGAAGTCCTAAAAGTTAGAGAAATGGGCAGACAAGACACCTGAGCATGGCAGGGCAGAGCTTGTGGGCTGTACCCAGCCTGCTGCTGGCACTGCACGCAGCCAGGGTGGCTGCAGAGGATCTCTAAGTGATTCAGGTCACTTATTATCCAGGACAGCGAGGCTCAGGTACAGTGAGTGGAGACAAACAACCGTGGCACTTACATTAGGTACCCAAATGCCCTTTGTCCTGGGCAGAAGGTGTGATTTCGTGTGTCCTGACAGCTCCTCTCCCTTCTGTTACCTGTGTGAAAGGCTCCGTCACAACTAGATGCTGTAAGATGAGGATGGAGTTTTGCCTTTGTTTTTAACCATGTAAGCAGCTGTGTTGTGCCTCTGAATGAGTTTGAGACGCATTTGGAAAGCAGCTAAATGGTAATCTCTGCACTTGAGGTCAATCACATTTATTATTTAATTTTACTGCATAGTATTGCATGACGTTCATCTTGAGGGGGGGGCATTTACTGAGAGAAGTGCAGCATTCCAGACAGAAAAGTTAGATTTCCATGATATAAATGTTCTCCTACATACAGTGGAGTGAAGGGAGCTGTTTGCTCAGGATGAGCAAAAGTATTTTGTTGACCTCATCTCAGGCAACTCATCTCAGGCCGTCCCCTGTGGGCTCTTGCTCAGATGGGTTTCTTGACGTTATCAGTAGCAGCAGCATACCTGCAAATGTCTTGGGGGGTACAGACCTTGGCCAAACCACCCCGGGAGCCTGTGGTGTTACCCTGATGCACTCTCTTTTCCAGCTTGAGGTTTTTTGGGCAATCTGGATGACTTTATGGGCAGATTCCCTCAGGCTTGTATGTGCTGAGCAATATTTAATGGGACATCTTGGGTAGTGAGAGGCCATTCAATCTGAGTGGGGACTTGGGACTGGCCGTGACTTGGAAATATTGTGTATAGTTAAGATCTGCACACTCCAGTGAGATAGTTAATGTGGTTAAAATCAATGGGCTGTGCTAATTTACCTCAGCTGAAGCCTGCATTTCACATGGCTTTTCAATACTTCCTTTAAACTCTATTAATTCCAATGTTTAATTGCAAACAAACTGGCTGATGGATCAGTTGAAGAAAAACCTAGTGTAAAGGGTCAAGGATTTAACCTGTACTATCTCTATGACTCCCATGCAGATCTTTCAGACCAGTTGTTTGCATATGTTAAAATCTAATTTGAATTGTTCATCACATAGAACTAGGTAAGCTTTTTTTTCTAACGAGAGATGTAACTTCAGGGCACTATTAAATTCTAATTAAAAATCAGTCAAAAACACCCTTTTCTTAGTGTTTGTGCCTGCAGCAACACTTCCACTGTGGTATCAAAAGCTCAGTTCATTACTTCTTAATTAATTTTGCCTTGAGAAGCTTTAAGTTCTCAGAGGACCTGTTGGGTTTTTGGAGTGTTGTCTGCATAGTGTTTGCTTGTACACAGCAGCCACAATGACATTCAGATCAGGAATGCTTACCCATGTAATCCAATTCGATACAATGTCTGCAGCCCGCCAGCTTTTGGGAATCTGAAAGGTGCCTGAAGATCACAACACAGAGGATATCCTGCCTGGAGCTACTGGTCTTGTAGGGATTTTCCCATCTCCCTCTTCCCAGTGTAACTATTTTACAGTTGAAAAGGTTGATATACAGGTTGATTTTTTTTTTTTTTTTTTTTTTTTTTTTTTTTTTTGTGAGGAAGATCATGATGAATAGGAAACTAGTCTTTCTCCTGACCCCAAAGAAATCTTGTCTGGAAGTACTTGAGTTGGCCAAGACTTTTTTCCTTCACCAGGCTCCTGGAGATGTGTATTTTTTTTTTTTCCCAAGATAAGAATCCTGCAATCCAGATCTCTCGCTGCAAATGATTCATTTCCCCTCTTGGCCCGGCTGTGTGTGCATGGGTCTGAGGGCAGTGAGCTGGAGCTGACCAGTGCCCCGGGACAAAGAAAGGAAAAGAAGGTAAAAGGGTGGAGGAGAATAATCTACCTAGACTCAGGGGATGTTTTTCACTGGTTTAGGGTATTTTTACCAGAACAGCTTTTATGATGAACAGACTATCAATGTGCTCGGGGTGGTTGAACATCTGAGCACTTCTCAAACTCTACAAGACAAGGGTTTGGCAGGAGAGTGTGAACTAAACTTGCAAATGTCCCTCTGAGCTGGGCCAAGAGGGACATCTGTAGCTGCTGCCTATGCCAGGAGGGACCTGGATGATGTAAATTTTCATTAGGAACCTTTGTATTAAGCCTAGTTTGCACAAGCAGACCCTGTAACTATCAAAGGCAATAGTTTAAATCTGCTTTCATGTGTGTCCAAGTCTTCTTGCTGCAAGGCATGGAGTTGGATGGGTGTGTCTGAGGGAGCTGTGGATGAAAAAACTGTATAAATTGGGAGTGGGGAAGGCTTAAAAGTGAGATTTTGAGGCAATGTCAGCTTCCAGCTTTCCTCTTGGAGAAAGTGCACAGAAAAAGGAGAAAAAAAATAAAAATAGAGAGAAAAGAAACCTTGATGGGTGGATGTGGGCAAGGTGTTCTTGATTCTGAGGGAAGCCCCCTCCTTTCCCCAGATTATCCTGTCCTTTTCTTCACAATGCTTCAAAGAAAGCTCTCATCTCCTCAAATGCTGACTTGGGGGCAGAAGAGTTGCTGGATATTTTGCTTCTCTTTTCTGCTGGTGATGGTGAGGGGGCTGAGCAAGAAAACAAACTGGGAATCTTATAATTACCCTCTCAGCTCTCTCTTTTCAGAGCCTGTGCACGCTGGCAGCAGCAGAAGCATTTCTCAAGGCTGAGGTCCTGAGCCCTGCCAGCCCCTTCCCTGTTGCCAGAGCCACACTTAACAGCAGACTGGATGGATGGATGGATGGATGGATGTGGATGGATGGATGGATGGATGGATGGATGGATGGATGGATGGATGGATGGATGGATGGCTGCACATCTAAATGGTCTCATTTCACGATGTGGAGGACAAGAGAGGTTGAAGAACAATACCAAGTTTGGTTCATAAGCTGCAGAGTTTGATTCTTCTGCTATGTTGTAGAGCATCAACACTCAACAACAAGCAGCTACCAGTTGAAATAAGCAGTCAGCTGAGTTGAGAAAGCTGCAGCCCAGCCTGTGTCAGGGAGAGATGGTCATTATTTCTTTCTGTCCTCAGAAAAGAGCCAAAGCCTCAAGCTTGCAATGCTGCAGCTGTAGATGTGCTAAGTCAGGATGTAGCCTTCAGCCGTGGCCAGTGCTGCACTGTGCCAACAGAGACATGTCAGTCCTGGAGAGAAGAAGCTGAAAGTTCCCTCAGTTTTGATTTTCAGGTTAATTAAATTTTGCCAAGTTTTTGTTAGTGACAGGCAACAGACCTGAGCCTAATGTGCCCCAGACATGTCTTCATTCAAATGTTAAGAATCACAGGGGATGTGGAGCTCAGAGAGAAGACAAGGGGAAGGAGGGACATGTTCCTACCTGAGATGTAGGAGCAAAGCTGGCCTGGCTTTTCATGGAGGAAAAATCACAGCAGGACTGTGCTGAGGTCATAGTGGTACAAAGATGGCAAATTTCAGGGGAAAACAGTGAGGGCCTTATCTATTCCATGCAGCTGGATAGGACAAATTTTCCTGAGACACTCCAGGATGTCACAGCTACCAGTAATAAGTTTGTAAGGGGGGTGCAAAGAAAGGGCTGGGCAGAGTGTGAAGAGCCCATGGATGTGCAGCCAGCAAATCTGAGCAGCACCAAAGACAGAGATGTGCCTTACACTCAGTGTGCAGAAACAGCCTGAATTTCTGCCTCTGTGCCTTCCCAGACTGACTGTTCCTACTTTGCACTGAGCGCTGGTGAAAGTGGAAATACTGTCTGCTCAGGGAGCCTTGGAAGATGTTAGCTGAAATTTTGGGTGAGGAGGTGAGCAAGGCTGCAGATTAGTTTTAGCAGGAATCCCCTGTATAATTGAACCCAGCCCTCTTCTTTTTCTGCTCAGAACACCCGGCCATGGGGCTGTCACTGCAGTCTGTGCAAGACCTCCTGGCAGGGCAAGCAAGCCACTTGTGAAGACTTCCTAAGGGAAATGCTTGCATCCACTGAGGTCTAGCATACTTGAAAATGTACAAAAAGGAAAAAATTCTTGTGTAGGACAGAGGATGACCTGGACAAGATAAGATAAACAATCTTGTCAGGCTCCCAGAGCCTGTTTGTTTACACACCACATAGCATCAAGTGAGGGTATATTGGCAGCATCCTCCAGCCTGCACCTCCTCACTTGCATTTGGGCAGAAACCCAGCAAAGAGACTGAGCCCAGCAAAGAGCTGAAAGGGCAAGTGGACCTTCTGCTCCCCTTCCAGTCCCTCTCCCTCTCTCACCTCCCTGCTACCCCTTCCACCAGCTGTCCTCAGGAAGAGCTGGCCTTTGGAGTACGTGCCTCTGACCACCCTGCACTCTGTGCTTTGGGATTACCAGGAGCAAGTTTCCAAGGAATTCATTTGTCATTCCAAGGAATTCATTACTTGCTAAATAAATGGAGTATGATAAGAATCTGCATTCTGCTTCCACAAAAACCTGTAGATGCTGTTGCTGGTGTCTCAGTAGTTTCTCACAAGAATGCCCAAGTCACTTATTCTTCTCCATAAAAGCCGGAAGGGGCTGCCTGGCTCAGCTGGTGTGGTCAGTTCTTGGGAGGGAGCCTCAGCACTTTCATTATCAGCAGTTGCCACGAAGTCTTGGACAGGGAGGGCTCAACAGCACAGCAGGAAAAGGGTTTCATATCTGGAAATAATCTTGTAGAAGTCACTCCTAGGCCTGAAATTCTTGGCAGCAGACTTTCATCCAAATCTCCTGAGACAGCAAGGGGCTTTCATCCTTTGGTAAAGCCTGGCAAGTTTTACATATTTTTGAAAAGCAAATAATTTTAAAAAAAAACTCCACATGACAGGAACAATAAAAGGAATACATCTAGTGCCTTTTTTTGATGGACATAAACCAACATATCCCACAAGTGATTTTCTCAGTTGTCTCCTTAGGAACAGGTTTGGCCGCAGAGCACCTGAAGACCAGATCTGCAGACACCTGATTGCTGCTGAAATCAGTGTGATTAAGTTAGCTGCTTAAATATCTCTTCAAATTAAGCCTGTGCTGCTTTGCATATGTATATACATTTATTGTCATAAAATGTCTCTGAAGCAGGACTGTATTTTAAGGGTTGGGGTACAGGGGCAGAGTAACATAAGGTCACATTTTCTGAAGAGCCTGAAGTAAATCCCAGCAGACTGAAAACCCTTCCCCTGCAGTTTGTCTGGTGTCTGGGGATAACATTCACATCTCCATCCTCCAAACTTGGATTGCACAGTGCCAAGCAGGCATCAGCTAGAGCTCATTAGCTCCAGTAGTCTTTTAATTTTTCTATTATTACATAGAGTCTTTCCATTATAGAAGCACCAGGCTTTGGGGAGGGAGGGGATGACTTTTGTGCTTCAAATAGGTCTTCATAAAATGGCTAAAAGAATCCCCACAGAACACCCAAGATAACATTGTCGTCTGTAATCTTAGTAATGCACCCAAAATGGAAAGCATTCTTGTTGTGAAACTCTCAGGTTGCTGTTTTGTTTGCTCCTTTTTAAGAGTTAATAAACAAAAGTGTTTGGGTTAATTTTGTCATGTGTACTGTGAGTTGCTAAGGAACACGGCTCCACTCTGCCTGAAGTCTCTGTAGTGAGACTACTGAGAGAGGCATTAAAGTTCTGTAAAATAAATGGGATGGAGCACGTTACAGCGTACCAGGTTTTGGCTTGGCATTTGGAGCATTTTCTTTGTTTTAGGTGTAGAAAAACCAAAGATACAGAGTCCAGGTGACATAGCAAGGGCAAAGGTTCTGCCGTTGGCAGGTGGAAGCTGTGCAGCTTTGGCTGGGAGATGATGCCTTGCTGGGTTGGGGGTGATGTGCAGCAGGAGGGCAGGCACCAAAGGGCCGAGGTGGACAGAGAGGAAATTATCACAAAATCTGGGAGGTTTATGGACAAGGTTTTTGGTCAGCAACAGGTGGAGAGGGCTTGGTGTCTTTGAAGGTCCTACACAGTGGCCCATCATAGCAGGGAAGGCACATCCCATGTTGTGAGGTGATACAGGGGCTACAGTCCCCCGACATTTCCCTGAGGATTCCCAAAGAAAAGGCTCTCTGGGATGGCTTTTAGTGCCCAACAGGGCCAGGAAGGCCATTCTGGGAGAAAGGAAAAACTGGATAAATGGTGACCATGTGAGTGCTCTGAGCAGAAGCCTGTCTGCCATGGAAGGCTGAGGGAAAGGCAGTGATCTTGCCACAGCTTTCAGACAAATGGACTTCTCTTTAAAATGGTGATTATCACTGCCATATGAATGCAAACTGAGAATAATTTTCTGCAGACAAATACAAAAGGAGGTGCTGTGTGAAAGGTCTAATTTCACACTGGAAGCAAGTAGCAGAGAACAAGACCCTATTTTAACAGCATGTTGCTGGGCTGGGAATTACCAGGGAACAGTCTTAAAGGTTTTATCACATCTCTTTTGCAAGCATTGTTCAGTTTTGAAGAAATCCTATTTTGAATCAGAGAATTTCTATCTTTCAAAGTGATGTTAGCGTCTGAGTAGTTTGCCTCTGCCTCAGTCTCCTCCCAGGACAAGTTATTCTCAAGAAAGAGGCATGTGTGCTTGGGCTGAGGATGCTAAAGGAATAATTGCACACATGTTGCTTAGGGCCATTTCTGTTCCAGAACTGGAGATACAGTTGAATAAAGCAAATCAAGTCAGAAAAGTCTTACATTGGTCCATTTGTAAGGCGAGCCACAAGTTTTCAGCATAAGTCACTTTCTGAAAGCGTAAGGGGCAATTACAATTTCAATGCAAACACTAATGTGTTCAGGATACAGCTTTTCAAATGTGAATTTTTCCCTTGAATTCAGTGACTTTAGATAGTATCAATTCTGCTGCAAATTGAGCAGCAGTAAGAGGAGAGGGTAGAGAAGTGAAATCCAGGAATACCAAAATCCAGGAATACCAATCAGCCAAGACAGATGCTGGAGGAATGTAAGCAGTGCAAGTTTCAAACTTTCAGGGCTTCCAGATTTCTCTGGGCTAAACTAATAATTGTCAGTGTGGAAAGAAAAAAAACACATTCCAAAACTCCAGAACATTCTGGTTTTGATGAAGTGTGGATGATAACTGCTGGGTTTAGGAATCAAATGACCTCTTTCAGAACATACCTAGAGCTGTTTCCTTCCAATAGCCAACCAAGCAACCTCCAAGTGCCTGCAGGCAAGGCAGGAGAGAGCTCCTTGCAGACTCTGGGGTTATGGTTAAAAGCACCAGGCTGGCACTTCCCAAGATCCTACCAAGAATGCCTTAAAAAACACATGGTACTCATTTATGACTTCTGCAAGCAGAGGCTGGGCAGGATGCATTTCAAACAGCTTATCAGTAGAACACATATAGATGATGCATATCCAGTCTGTTTTATTTTGCCTGCAGTGCCTGATATAGCACTGTCTGACAATGAATCACACACATTCAAACAGTAGTCCAGCATGCCACAGATTTAAACATGTAAGTGCCATTTCCTATTGTCCCCAGTCCAAGAGCCTGGTGGAACATCATGTTAAATAATAGGGCTGCTATTAATAAAGCTGGAGAGCCTGTGTTCAGCACTGCTACATGACAAAACACATCCCTGAGGCCGAGGTTCTCTTCTGCTGACACAGGCAGCTAAACCCAGCTGAGCTGGAGCTGCTAACATACTTCTCAGTCTCGCTGGAGACCCTCTAGAAATACTGAGATGATTAAAACAAGACAGAACAATACGACTAATGCAAACCAGGAACCCATGCTGCTTCTTAAAAATGCTGTTGTGTGTATTTCTGCTGGTGGAAGGCAGGCTGAGTCACTGGCACTGCATCAAGTGGCCGCCTTATTTGTATGAAATTTGCTCTGCCAAATGAATGCTTATTCCAGGGAATACATAGACACCCTCAGATCTCAGAAGGAGGGGAGATAGGGGACACCTATTTTAAAGAGAAGCATCTCGGGAAAGTGGCAAACACAGCAGGCTGAGACAGTGAGGTGTCAGGGCATGGGCAGCAGACCTGCCACCTCCCAGCAGGAGGAGGAAGCGTGAGTGACACAAAGCAGTGTGGTCGAAGGGTTGTTTGAGTGCTGCACAGTCAGCTGAAGGTGTCAGGTGGATTATAGATACTCCTGATTGCACATTGCATGAGTATTTTAAAATTAATTATATTCTGACCTGGAAGGGCAGGTTTGGTGTCATGGTTTGGCGAAGCTGAGCTTGCCCAGACCAATTGTGGCTGTGCAAGTGATGAGCTGGACCTGCCAGCAGGAGCCAGGAGAACAGCCTTGGAGAGAAACTGAGGCCCAGCTTCATTTCACTTGCCTGTAAGGACTTAGCTGTGTGCCTGAGCACCACTGCATCCTCCAAAGAGAGGCATTGGGAGACCTAATCCTCACTTTGGTTATGCTTTGGGGATTTCTGTCTCCTTCAAGGTGGCTTGCTGGTGCTTGGCATTGCGGGGAATGAATCCAGGACTGAGCAGCACCTGAGACCATACAAGGAAGGTTCCTCTCCTCCTCTGGGAGCACAGTGTCTCCCCTGGCTCTTGTCTTCTGCCACTTTTCTACCCATGTTGGCTTTCACTGCATCCTGACCTTGCTCTTTGCTGGAACTCCTTAATGCACAATCTCCCTCCTAAAAAGCAGATCGAGGACTGCTAACACCGAGCCTTTGAAACTCCGACATTTCAAAATCAGTTTTTCCTTCCTCACCTATCACAGAGAGAATAAGAAGCTGCCATATCCTTCTCACGATTTGCTTCCCCAGACAATGGGGATGCTGGTCTGCTTCTTCACTCTGTCCTCATCTTTGCTTCCCACTGCAGTTGATCCCACCCACCTGCTGCAGATAGGTCACACAGGAAAAAATCCATTAAAATAGATGCCTGAATCATACTTTAAATGACATGGAGACCTCTCAAGGGTCCTTCTGAGACCAAGTGAACCTCAATTCATTGAAAGTTGCCTTCTGAGCAAATGAGAGAATTGAATGGAGCTGTGCTCTGCTACGTGGAGCTGAGGTTGATATGGCAACAAAGGTTCTAAAAATGATGAGAGGCAAATGATATTCTCCTGTGTTATAAATAGCTGTGTCAAGTTGTTATAGAAACTGTCAAGTAAACTGGGTTAAGAAGGGCTACTTTTCCTGCTCTCTTTTGCCAAGGCTTTCTGAAACAGTCTGTGCCAGCACATTACGAGGAGGAACTACAAAAGCTGGGCAATGCATTGATCAGAGTCTCTGCAAATGAGGTGGGATGGCATCACAGCCTCTGTCCTTAGAGCCTGGGACTTCAAATGACATTGCTGTACCTGCTCTGTTCCTCATGACAGTGAAAATCATGATGTGGTCTCACCAGAATCCCCTCCTGGAGACAAGGGCCTTGATGCTCTGTGAAGACACAATTGTGTGGGCAGCTTTTTTTCCCTGAAGTCTCAGGTGAGTGAATGCCAGATGGAACTGCAGTCACAGCTGTGCATACAGGAAAACACTTTCGGGGCAGGCAGGTGGAAGAAGCTTCCACCAACATTAAAAGTGCAGTTCAGTGGGTTTTGAAACCAATGTACCAGCTGTGAACTGGAGGGGGCATCATGTATCCTTTGATGGGAATATAAAAAAGGTGACAATCAAAGCAAAAATGCTGAATTGCACTTTGGGCACCAACCTTTTGTCTTAAAGGTATTCCAACAGTAGACAGACCCAAAACATCCAAATCCTCTCTGAAGGATCCTTTTATTCTTCAGCTGCAAGGTTGCTTTGACATCTCGTTTTCAGCCCCAGTCCCTTTTGTGAGCTGCACAGAGGCATCACTTAGGTTAACCTCCCCTTGTGAGATGCCCACTGTGATGCATTGTCAGAGGGGTGATTTTGAGATAACACACTTGTTCTTGACTCATTTTATGTCCTGAGGAATTTTCCAGTAATGAAGCGCAATTTGATGTCTTTGAAAGATACCAGGCAGGTAAATGAACCACTCACCTATTAGTGTTGTCCTGTTATTGTCACTGCAGCTGTCCAAGGCCATAATTCAGCTGCTTATGGTATGCACAGCCTTCTTATCTTCCTTTCCACAGATACAGTTATCTGGCACCTATCCCTCTCAACACAATCAAGATTAGACTCAGAGGGAATGAGGTTGTTGAAAGGTCTGCCTTTCATATTTACAAAGACATGATAGCAAAGAGAATTTTGAAAGGGTATTCCTGAGCTGATATACAGTGGGTATTCAATCCCTATAAAAAGCTCTCTGTCATACATTCAATACACCTTTCCAGGCCTTAGCAGTCAGCATGTGGAGTTATGCCACAAGGGGTTAGGGGAATGTACTTTGTTCCTGTGTATAAATAGCTGGCTTTTAATAAAGAGCATTCAAAAGTATGCAGAAGCAGACAGGATGTTAAGGCTGAGAAATCCTTTTCCTCTGGAGCTGTGTGAAAAAAAAAAAAAATTTACAAAAATTCACACATACAGAGGAAAGAAGGGAAAACACAGTGAATTGGCTTGGTGCCAGCATTTCAAAAAGGGGCAAAAAAAAAAAAGACAAAAATGTTCACCTTTGTCTCTGGGAGCAAATTTTTGCTTTTATCCTTTCAGTGAAGAAAAATTGCCATTTTCTTGGCAAAAGAATAGAATGTGTGCACAATGGGGCAAGGTTGTGTGACACGGGGGGGTCAAACGGTAAAAACTGTGCCCTGCAAATCATTTTTGAAAAGTAAATAAGTTGCACCACACTCATTCTGGGATGGAGCTCCTAGTCAGAAGAACCTGATGGAGCTCCTGGCTAGGAGCAAGAAATGCTGCTTGTGTCACACTGAGGGTAAACCACAGTCAGGGGCAATAAGGAATCTTGTGTGTGCTCCAGATGAGGGGTGTAAGCACAGTGGTCAGTCCTTCTGCACCCCAGGTGTCTGTCGGTCCTGACCATTTCAATTACAAGGACCTCAGATGATGGACTGTTCCTCTGTCTGGATATGTTTCTGGCAGTGATCTCTGACTCCTACAGAGTATAAAAATATGAATAAGTAATGAGTAGTGATAAGGAACAGATGCAATGGAGATGGGCAGCAGTAAAAAGACCCGGGACAGATTGATAATGCAAATATTCCAACTGAGTGGTAAAAGGTTTCAGAAGGCAAGAGGAGAGGATCAAACAGGAGAAAGGTCAAAGCACCTGATTATAGGAACTACCTGAGAGATTATGTCCAAAAGATGGAAACTTAGAAACTCAGTCTACCAAAGTTTAAAGTTTCTATTCCTGAACTATTCCTGACTTATTCCTGACTATAAAAATGGGGAAGACTGTTAGAACTGATGCCACACCTCCAAATGTGGCCAACTGAATGCAAAGCAGAAGCAGAGTTACAGAATTGAACTGACCATTCACGTTTCCTGTAGTTTTTTCAGGTTGTTTTAAGGGAGACTGCAGTGAAAGAGGAACTCGGTGACAATTTCTCAGAAGTCATAAAACTCTTGAGTAGCTGCTGGGGAAAAGAAAGAAGCAAAACACCCCCTGCATCTCAGGGCACCAGGCAGTGATTTTGCAGTTCTTTCCAATTGCTTCACAATGTGTAGGCTGAGCAGTGATTGGGAGCTCTTACATTTTAATGCAAAGTTTCAGAAAGATCTTTCTCGATGTCTACTCCACCTTTGTTTCCTCTTTTCTTTGTGGTTTGGGTCCACCCAGACTTAAGCCAAAAGTGGATGGGCTGATTCACTAGACTTTGCACTTGAACAGCTTCAGACATTTTTCATTCATTCCAATCCTCCTTGGAGGCATTAATAATATTTTTGCCATTTTTTTTTTCTCCCCCTAGCCTTACACATACATACACTATCTGATAGGGTAATAATAAGCATTAAAGGAGTGTGCTTGTTCACGTCTTCTAAGTGATGTCAGACAAAAATGTAGCCTTCAGCTCATCTCTCTGCAGTTCTGCAGCCACCCAGAGACTGCTTGTGGCAGCATGTCTCCTGCTCCTTGAGCTCTACCCATTTCTTAATTTCATGTTCTTTCTTTCACCACTATTTCCCCCTGAGATCAGGATGCATGTCCCACTTTCCTACTGCCTTTATTCCAACTCAACCCGTCTCATTTAGCTTTTTTTTTTCTGAACCCAATCTGTTATCAACTATGTTCTTGAGCATGTGGTCATCCCTGGAAATGTGGTTATCCCTGGAAATGTAGTCATCCCTGGATATGTGACCTACTATCACATACACCTAGGGAAAGTCGGTCTCAGAGAGTAGACCTATGGTCCTTGCTGTTTTCTTGCCTGGTGGGAGCTAAAAATTCCTTGTTGAGTCCTCCTGGAAGATACAGTACCTTTCACAAATATTGTCCCCTTTTTTTCTTTTTCCCAACAGTGGAAATGCTTTACATACTTTGCAGATGTGTAAGTCTGTTACGTAAAGCATCACAAGAAGGCAAAGGCCGTTGCAAATAATAAAACTTCAGGCTAGTTGAAACCAGCCCCCTTATTTCATTTTTCTTAACAAAATGTAAATCTACACCCACACAAACTATGCGTGCTCGGAGCAAAACAGGATTGCACATTCTGCGGCCGGGAGGGAGCCTGGTGGAGGGACAGCTGCCTCACCACCCTCCTTCTGCACTGAGCTCCTGCTCCACTTCCACACCAGCTTTGATCAGCCTGGGCATCAGCACAGCTGCTGCCAGAGGCACTGAGGTGAGGAAGCAGCTTGCCCGTCCATAGCTCATCAGACTGCCTTCCTTGGGGATCTTCCCTCCCCTGTGGGCTCTGCAGATGTGGGCTGGAAAGTGCTCAGCCTGTTTTCCTCCAAGAAGTCTTTTATGTGCCCAGGCAAACTTCCCAGGCAAACATGGGCACAAGCACAGAAACAGGAGGGAGGTCTGTCCAGCCAATGTTCATCCTGGACCTTCTCCACCTGAGCAGGGTCTTGTGCCCTCTTCCCTCCTGCTTGGGACCAGAGCTGTCCCACTTTCACACTAACTGTCTTTTCCACCATGTGTAGGTCTGGTTTAGACATGAAATAAAGATAATAACCCCACCTTCCACCACTTCCTCCAAAAAAGTAAAGGCGTAACAATCTTAGAGCAACACCTTAGTGGGCATCTCAAAATTGCTGCCCCAAATTCACTGCCAAAAAAGTGACAGGGCAACCTGCAGGATGAGACATTTCTCAGTGTGATATCCAGGAAACTGTTTAACGTGACTAGCTTCTATCAAATTAATTGTCTATTATTCAATTAAAAATAAGGAAGTAAAGAGACAAAACCTTATTTAATTTCTTTCTGTCATCAGCCAATGTAATCTTCAGTTTAATGAATCTGATGGGTTGTCTTCACATGAATAAAGAATTTTTCCCCAGGCCACATACTCCAGTCATCACTGGGGGCTGGGAAATCTCAGTTCCATTAACAAAGAAGAAGTCCAAAGGTGCTTCTCTGCAGATGGGATAGGACAATTCCCCATTGCTATTAAAGTGCCTTAACTGGAAAAGGTGCATTTGGGCCTGCAGAGGGACAACATACCCCATTTTCTAAGAAAAATTACTTCCTTTTCTCACATATATTTTGTGAGATTTCATTTCCTCTCCTCTTCCCAGAGGTTTTATATGCAGTTGTTTCATAATTTGCTGTCAGGTCCCAGGATCTGCAGTATGGACACAGACAGATGCTCAAGAAGAAATTCTTCCACTGAGCAAGGATGTGTTGGCTCCAACCTGGTACCCAGGAAAACTGCACAGGAACAGTGAGCCTCACCCTCTGCAGGGAACCTGCAACAGGAACACAGGCTGCATGCAAGCTGCTTCTCTGCTTCTCCCACCTCTGGACAACTCAGGGCCAGGCTTAGTTTCCCTGGAATTATACTTCTTGAGGCAGTATTAGAAAACCTCACCTCCTGGTTTTGCCCCATGCAATCCCCAGTCAGGTCCCTTTCTCTAATAGAATTACAGAACATAATTTCAACTGCACCTCTGTGTTTCCTGCACCTACACACAATGTTTATGGTCCATTTGGAGAAGATGCAACAAATGGTCTGTTAAATTAAACTGGAAAAGGGACAGCCAGTGGGGACAGGGAAGATAAGGAAGAGCTCTATTGGACATGGCACACTGGGGTATCCCAGCTAATCCAGGTGCTGATGGAGCTGGTGATGGCTGTTCCAGGCTCTGTGCCCTACAGCAGCACAGAAATAGGTGGCCAGAAGTCGCCTGTTCCAAGAGTCTACCCTCCATTTTGGCCTCAGCTCTGAGTCTAATGTCCGCTGCTGTTCAATGGGTGTGCCCACACACATTTCACCAAAGTTCATTTCCCCATGCTTGTAACCCACCCCAGCCATCTGGGCCACCCTGCAGCAGCCACTCCAGCTTGTGGAGGCTCTTGGGCCAAAGAAGGCCTAAATCCTTCATGATGCTGAAGTGAAGCTGCAGTGCTGGCAGAGCCCCTGGTGTGACAGTCCCAGCCTCCAAGGGCATCTGTGCCCTCCTCTACCTGTATTAGCCTTATATAATGTTTCAGCTGCAGCTAGTGTGACACTGGCACCTTTGTGTCACTGTGAGGCTTTTGAGCATCAGCCAAAGTGCAATGCTAAACCAATCAGGGTAATGAGTGCCTGCTAACACACCACTTATTCCAAAAGGGGGGCTGTTGCCTGAGCCATCGCAAGTGTCTGTTTGTGGCTGGGCTAAGTCAGAGGCCAGGTGGGCTCCTCCTGGGGCAGGTCTGCTGGTCTGCTGGCCATGCTGCACTGGGTCACACTGGGCTCTCCATGGAGAAGCGCCACTTGCTGAGCAGGAGCTTTATACTGGTGAATGGTGGGAGCCATCCCTGCAGTACTTGTGCCTCCTACACCTTCACCCAACCTGCCCCAACCCAGCTCGGTGCAAGCACTGAGATCCAGCGTTCTTGGTGGGATACCCCAGAAAGGGAACGCAGGAGCTGTGGTGATTCAGAGACTTCCTTTTCCCAGGCAAGATGCTCTGGTGGAATTTGAAAACTCCTTTCTCTTTCCAGAAATACCTTCTGCTATTGTGGCTCCTGAAGGGTGGTCCAAAGCCTGGGAAATGCTTCTACTTGGACTGCCAGGATGAGCCTGGCCTGACACAGATCTGTAGGACGGACCAGGCTTTTCTTATCCCTTGCCAAAAATAAAACAGAAATGAGGCAGAACAAAGAAATTGGAGGTGTGGAGGGGTTGCTTGTCACTCCAGGCTCCAAGTCCAAGGAGAGAGGTCAGAGGATTCCCTCTGAAGCACTCAGAAACTGTGGGAGCAGATGATAAAGGTTCCCTTAGGTCAGCATCTGGCATTGCAGGGCTGCCTGGCCAGAGCTCTGGAGTCTGGAGCAGTGTGCAAATCAAGTGACATGAGATCCTGTTAGGAAGGTCACTAATTGGCCGTGGAACAATCAGGGTGATGTGCTGTGAGTGGATTTTGGTGTTGGAAATGCCATCAGTGAAGGTGGCTGTTGCTGCAGGGAGGGTGCAGCATTTGCTGCTGGGGTGCACAAGACCTGACTTCACCTTGACCTTCCTGGGTGTCTGTTTTGGGGCTGAAGGGAAGCTCAGGCATGGCTTGGAGTCACTGCAGAAGGTGAAGGGGCCCTTTTGAGAGCAGAATAGCCCTAGTTTAAGAGATTCTGCTACCCAGGGACAGATCCCTGCCCCTGCGACCTGTTTTTACAGATGGAGGTGGCAGTGGCTGGACTGCTTTGCACTGCTGCTGTGCACAGCATCTCTTTTCTAAAGCTGTGGGGTCCTGATTCAGAAACCAGGCTGTATTTCATGGAAATAAGTGCTTCGTCACAAGCTCAGCTGTCCTGCCCTATTCTGGCAGCTACTCCAATGTAACTGGCCTGCTCCTCTCTGTGACAATCAACAGAAACTCTAGTTTTAAGTCACACATCTGAAGAAACCATTTCCCCAGCTTTCAGCAGAAAGGGAAGGCTGGTTAAAGCTATCCAATAAGAACAGTAGTTTCAAAGGCTTTGCATCCTGGGCAGCTCCAGTAATTGTTGCTCCAACATCAGCCCCTGGCCAAGCCTGATCCCAAACTGAGGCACCCTGAGCAACAGAGCAGAGCAAGGTTTGCACATCATTCCTACTTTTTGCAGGTTTGGTGTGACAGTGACTGCCTCCTCTAGCAGTCACCTGATTATGGTAACTTTGTTCTAAGGCATGTGACTCCAGTTATCTCCTCTGAATTAAGACATGCATTGCAAAATTTAACATTTTTTTCTGTACAGCCTAGAAAAGCATATTTTTGACAGAGTATGACTTGACACCTTTCTGGAAAGCATGACTACTTGTCTCTTAGTTTGCCCAATGGGAAATGTAAATTACCAATAAGCCAGCATGACATATCAAATTCAGCTCCCTGAGTAGAGCATATTAAAATGCCATTTTTACATCCCAAATTATATTTCATTATGCAGTTACAATTTTGACAGTAGCAGCGTGCAGAATGCATTTCATATGCTAACTAAAACAGACTTTTTTGCTAATTTGCTGAAAAAATATTATGGTATATCTAGGGCATAATGTTTCTGGAGTGAAAAGAACAGCAGCATCAGGGATATAGTCTGTGATCTTTGTTTTGGGTGCTGATTGTAGTCGTACACTCTGCTAAACATGAAGTGACAGACATTTCACCCACTATTGCTAAAGAACCATCCCCCATTATATTTTTTGTCTAATTTTAGTAATTTACATGCAGTTGGATTAGATGATCTCTGTAGGCCCCTTCAACGAAACTCTTCTATTCTACAAAAACAATTCACTGATTCAATGGGTTATTGTCATAGAAGATGACACATTTTTCCAGATGGCTTTTAAAATCCTTATTTCTTTCAAGAAAGAGAAGAAAAGCTGAGCTTAGGGTTACAAACCTTTTCTAAAATCTGTAGAGCTGGATGTGGGGCTTAGCCTAGGGCACAGCAGAGACCATTTCTCTTAACATATGTTGGCAAATAGGAGAGACTTTGCTAACTTTATTTTCTTGACCTGCTCTCCTGTTGTTTACTCACTCAGGGAGGGAGGGAGGGGTACAAAGTGTCATCACACCTCTTGGTATGGGCAGCAACAGCACAAGCTGTGACAGCAGGGAAGTGCCATCTATTTGCCACCTACTTCATGACATTGCTTTTTGTGTGCCAATCAGCTCAGCTGGACTTGGGGATAACCTGCATCCACATCCAGCAACTGCTACTTCCTGACCTCATCAGGAGCCAAGTTAGGAGCCAGCTTGTGTTTCAGGTGCCTCACAGACTTTTGCTGTCAATACTGCTGCTTAGACCCTGCTGTTACATCCTAAATGGGTTCCCTGTATCCTCTGTGCCTAATCTTTCCTCCCTAGTTTGGCCTGGAGAGGTCCCAGCAGGAAATCCTCTGCCTGGCTGGAGTGCTCATCGAGCACTTCATTCCTCCTGCTGTTACCTCTGCCAGCTCCCCCCCTGCTCCTGGCTTTTAGGCAGCCTTCAGACACTGCTCAGAACTGCAGAACAGATCAAAGATCTGTGTGGAAAGTGGTGTTTCATTAATACCTGACCGATGGGGATGGTGCGTGGTGTGCAGGGGCACCAGGCACATGACAAGAAGCTCTGAGGACTCTGTGCCCAGAGGCTCCCTCCTCCCGGGCACCAGTGCAGCACCTCTTGGCAGCGCTGTGTTCATTTTGGCTTGTGTCCGGCCAGCAAAGCAGGATAAGAGATAATTAGTGATTAAATTGCAACCTTTTATCTCGGTAAATGACAGTTACTTCCTCGTAGGCTGCCTAGGTTGACAGCGAGTGTTCAGGACAAGCCGAACAAATCTGTTTGCTTTGATCCTGAATAAAAACCTGGAAGAGGCTTCCCAGTCCTAAGGCGAGGCAGGATGGAAGGCTGTGTCGGCTTTGGCTCTGCAGCCCCTGGGAGACTCCAGTGAGAAGTTTTGCTGGAAATGGGTGCATCCATCCCACCACCTCCTTGTCCGGGGCCGCACAGCAGCAGAGGGCAGTAGCTCAACACGATGCTTCCCCCACTGCAGACGGCTTCCCTTCGGCTCACGGCATCTTTTCCTACTGGTTTTTGCAGCCTCCAGGTAGCTGTGCATGCTATTAACGTCAATCACGCCTTTTAAAATAAAGCTGGGAGTCCTCTGCAGGGAAGGAGGAGGGCTTGCCTGTTCCCCCAGCCTCTTGCAAGGCACCCACGGGCAGCACCGAGTGCCTGCAGCTGACTCACGGACTGCCTCGGTGCCTCCCCGTCAGCCCGGGAGCTGGAGGTGGCACAGGGGAATTAAGGCACTGTGCGGGATGTGTAGGTGGAGCAAGCGAGACTGAAGAACCAGGCTGGCTGTTGCTCATTAGGCTTTCCTCTGCAATGGATTTGCATGGGTCCCACAGCAGAGGCCAGCAGTCTCGGTGTGCTGCAAGTAAGGCTTTCAGCAAGACCTGTGAGTGCTTGGTCAGTGCAGGCTGATGCAGAGTCCTGGATGTCAGCCTTTGGGAATGAAAACAATTTCTATCCTATTGAAGGGTGGTTTCTCATCTAGTACTGAGCACCCAGACCTTGCCTCAGCAGGATAAAAAAGCTTCCTATTCGCAGTTTTCTTCCTTGTGGGTGTGACAGAGTCACCCTGAAGCCAAAGACACACAGGACACAGAAAACAGGCGGAGGCACAAAAATACAGATTCCCTCTAACAGCCTCAAAAGCCTCTCCAGAAGCTCCAGAAACCCCAGCAAAGAGAAGGGAGATAAATCATGGAAACCTGTGATGAACCCCACCCTGAAAATACCAGCGCACACACTGCTGGGGCAGAGAGCAATAAACGCAGCGCACAAGCAGCAACATGGCAGGAGGGTGCTCAGAGCCGCATTTTACACAATCCAGCGCAGGTATGCGAGTTATTGCCTGGTGCCCTCCTGCCTCGCCGGGACGCAGCCCGAGAGCTGCACAAACACGCTCGGGGAGCTGCAGGTTATATCTTTACCTGCTTTGGCAAGCTCGCCCCAGCCATTAGCTGAGTGAAAGCCGAGCCTCACCGCAGTGCCGGCAGCCGCAGCTGGCCCGGCCGCGCTGCTCCGCCGGTGCCTGCGCCTTTCCCACCGCGGGCTGGCTTCCCAAGGCACTGCCGGAGCTCACCCCTACCCTCCTTGGCTCCGGCGAGGCCACGCTGCAGGAGAGAGCTGGCTGCTGCCTTGCACAGCAGGCAGTCATGACGGGGCACGGGAGTCTCCAGCACAGCGCAAACTGCAGGAGCAGAATGTTTCCCTTGCTTCTACTGTGCCTGGATGCCCTCCAGACCCAAGCGGACCCCAAGAAGGGCTGGCACTTGTTAACCCCACCGTTTCATGGAGTCATAGGGTCATTAAAGCTGGAAAAGACCTCTGAGATCACTGAGTCCAGGAATTAACTCCGCACTGCCAAGCCCACCACTAAACCATGTCTCTAAGCACCACATCTAGACATTTTTTGAACACTTCCAAGGATGGTTGTTTCCTGCAGGGCTGGACAAATCACAGACTGTGCTTGCTGCAGCCTCCCAGGAGTCTGGCTTTTCTGTGTTTGCAAATGTCCTACTGTGTGCCCTGAGACTGCTCTGCACACTGGACCTATAACCTTGCAGCAGCCCTGGCTCCTTCCTGCCCGCCGCCATCCAGGGAGCAAACACAACAGGAAGGAGAAGACCATCACGCTGGAGTGCTTCCTTCTCGCTGCTGCAAGGGAACACCTGGCACCAGCCCCATCCCAGGGACAGACCTTGCTCTGCAATCCCCTCCTCAGGCAGCCTGTACACTTTGCATCCAGACTTTTTGGCTGCAGTCACTCTATGCACCATATGCAGAAACCTAAAGAGAATCACCCAGGGTAGGCTTTCATACAGGGACCCTCAGAGCGTTCAGGCTGGATCAGATTTGTAAGGCTATTAGCACATTATAAATCAGTACATTCCCCATCTACTTCACTTCTGTGGAAAAATATGGTCCACACAGCACCCTGAGGTTCCAGACACAGTTTAAGTATGATCAGGATTTGTCAAAGGATTTGTTTGCAGTGTCTGAACCACCAGAAGTAAATGGGTTCCTGTCAGCCTTATTGTCTCAAGGAATTTTTTGTCCACTACTTGGGCCCTGGCATGAACAATACTCAGCCCTGCACACCCAGCTCTGAACTCATTGAAATCAATAAAAAGATTTAGCATGGCCCCAGGCAACATTTTCCTCCTTCACAGGAGGATGTCACAGCTCTATCCTGTGCAGAGAGCCACCAGGGTGAGGCAATGTGACTAAGATCATGCAGCAGCTCGGTAGCAGAGGCTCCAGTTCCTTTGTACCACACTGAAAAACATCCCCAGAGAGGGGCACTGATGCCACAGGAGTATTTCAAAACCTCACATGTTTGAAGGAGAGACAGTAGTCTTGTGCAGACAAGAGTGAAGAATGAAAGCGTGATGTGAGAATGAGGCAGGAAGAGATCACTTGCTGGATGGTGCAGAAACTTCTAGAGCTGAGGTCTGGCTTGGGATCTCTGGTCTGAGGGTTGGAGACTTGAATCTCCATAAGATGTTCTTACAGTGATGACTTCAAGGACAGTCTTGGAAGAGAAAACCAGCAGTCCCAGTTGCCATCAGGGCCTATTGGAGCTGGAGAAAGCATTGATCATGAAGATTTAACGAGGAGGATTTGCAATTAACTGGCTGTTAATAATCCCCAGGCACTACCTGTTGCTTGCTCTGTAGATGGCAGCACAAGGAAACCAACCAGCTTCATGAACTGTGCAAGGCAAGTAGAGTCTGTCATTAACAGGGTCAGTGGAGGAAGTTATTTCACCTGAGACTTGAACCACTTTCAGTTTTTAACAGCAATGGGTTAAGAAAACAAGAAAGAAGCCACGGCTGCAAACAAGTAGTAAAAGTAACTTGTAAAAAGAGAGAGGTCTTGTGTCATGTGGAGATAGCCTTCATCTCACAAAGCCTTCTGATGGTTACCACATAACTGCAGCTCAAGGGAAGAAAGCCACCTGATTAGGCTTATTAAGAGTCTGTGTCTTTTGGGCAGAAACCTGACCTTTATTCTGTGTTTAAATAGCAAATAGGGACTCATTGTCTCAATCCCCAAATGATTTTGCAAAAGGGGCTGGTATGGCAAAATTTATCAAAACACAACATGTTCTAAAGTGCTTGGAATTTCCATTTAAAAAATGTGGGTAGCTAATAGTTCTCAATCACCATCTCTGTGTATCTGCCCTGAAATCATTTTGTTGCATTTTGATAAAGCTTGGCTTTACAATTTAAAGCCATAAATATGCCCTCCTGTAGTAAAACAGGGCTTTTGTTTTTCTTTCCACAGGGCACATTGGAAAGGGCGCCTGGAGGGACCTTCATCTCATGAACTCCCAGGGCTGCTATTTCTGAGCACCGATTTCCTACTTGGGATGTAGATCTTGACCTCCGTGCCCCCGGCCGACTGGTTTGCATAAACAAAGAGCATCGCAAAGAAGTCAAAGCCGGATGTACCTACAGCAAATAAATCTCTTCCTCTCTGACAAACAGAGGATGAATTGACCTCTTGCACGTCATGTCTGGTTGTCTGACCAAAACTGTCACTCAGAACTTTCTCTCTGGAAGCCTTGGATGAGACAAGGGATAAAAGGGACATAAAAGTGACATCAGTAAGACTAAAACAATGGATGACAGGATTTCCTCTACCATCTCCATTACTTGACTCCTACAAGTTTTCCAATCATGGCTGGTCAAATCCCAGACAGTGTCTGTGTGCATTTGACTCACACAGGGTGAACTAATAAACCATCGCTTGTCACTCCTGTCCCAGCCCCAATTTTGCATTCATTTTCTGGAAACAGTCCAGCAAACAAGTTCACCAGCCTGAACATTTGGGCTGGAGTGAATTTTAAAGCAAACATCTGGGATCTCTGCAAACAGGAAATCCACCACATTTCTGGGCTGGAACATTTGTAGCTGAGAAGTGGGTGCTTTCTGCTCTATGGACATGAGATGCCTGGGAGACGCCCTGCAATCCACACATCCAATCAAGCCCTCACAGTTCTCCTCAGATTTCAGGTGGTGAATCCTAGAAGCACAACGCTGGGAGTCATACCATGAATTACAGCAGGAATATTATCTCGTGAGTCATGGGAAATTAATTTGTGAATGCTGGACATTGCTCCTGGGTAATTTGGCCATGCCCAGACCAGGGGAGACATGTACTCCAAGGCAGAGCTCATCTACTCTCCAGCCTCAGGGAGGTAGTCCTTCCCTGGTGAACTGGGGAGACAGGATGGGGGATCACACATGGCCAACAGGCCCTGGCACAGATTTGGGGCTCAGAAGAACATTTATCAGTCCTATGCTGGCTTTCTGAGCAGTGATGTGGCTGCATCCATTGCCTGGATGATTTCGGGTGAGTTATTTGCTCAGTTTCACTAACAATGTGACAAGCAGCAAAATGTCAGCAATTCCATCCCAGTGAGATTTTTCTGCAGTCACACAGAGCCTTGTTTTCTGGCACACACCATCTGGCCCTATTGGACCTGCACGTGTTTATGCCAGGGAAAGCTCTGACCCCGTAATCTCGGTAAGATGGGTGTGTGTATATACATATATATATATATATATATATACACAGACACACACACATACATATATATACATATATACATATATATATATATAATCTCCAGTTTTCAGGGTCAATATGCAGGGCAGCCTGTAATGAGAAACACCCTCACGTGGGTCATGAAACTGTAGTGTGAGATCTTGCAGTACAAGTGCTGTCCCTTGGATAGTAACTGAGGCTTTGAAACCTTTTCCCGGCGTTCCAGTTATGTGTGAAATGTGAAAATACACGGTAACCTCCTCCCCATGGACCAAGGACTAACCAAGCCCTGCTAAAACCTCCTTCCAGACCTCTTGGGAGAGGGGAAACTGAGGCAGCAGCTGCTGCAGAGGAGGCTGTGGACTCATGATCTGTCCAGAACCCTTTCCCATCCTGTTCATACCAAGTTGGTCCAAAAGAAGCAGCGACATTGGGACAGTGGGGCTGGGCTCTTGGATGGACTCTGAGCTCAATTCTCATCTGCGCTGACCTACAGTGCTGGTGTAAATCCAGACTAATTTGGCCACTGTCATTTCTTGCGGGAATGGTGCCCAGAATGCACATCTGTATAATTTTTGTCCTTTTTAAAGGCAGATTCCAAGCTTGTGAGGAAACAGCATGTTGGGCAGGAAGACTCTGCACCATTGACCAAAGCACAGAGAGGATCGTCACTCCTCTTGGGACAGGCTGAGTTGTCTCCATTTTCCAGTCCATCATGGAAACAGGGGCTGTTTTCTCATGCTCCAGAGGGTAAACTGGGAACTCCATCCAGAGCTCTGAAGTTCACATCTGAAAAACTGCACCTACCTCTAGAAAGGATGTGCCTTTCTGGGAAAAGAAAGAAAAAAAAGGTTTGATTCAGAGATTCAGATTAGAAGGCAATGGGGCAAGTTATTTCCTGGCAGTCCCAGCTGCTTTATGTCTAAGAGGAATGTAGCCCATACATTTATTTCCACCCTTCCCATTGTCCTAATGCTTCAAGGGCTTTCCTTTGGAAACACCCTACGTAAAGCAAACGAAAGCTGTAATCCCTGCAGCGCCCGTTGTGTTTCTGCAGCAATTTTGGAAAGGAGAAGGGTGGAGATTGCCTTTGAGCTTGTCACAGGCCATTCCTTCATTTTGGATCTGGATGCATGAGGCTGAGCCCTGCAAGGGGGCTAACAGGGAGCAGACCTGGCTGCAGGTGACCCACAGGCTGCACTCAGTTCCCTGGAAAGGACCCAGATGCATTCTTTGGGCTTGCCCACATGCAGTCCTGCCCTCCAGCACCTCACTGAAATGGAGGGTCAGAAGAAGAGAAGGAAGGGAAAAAAATAAAAGAATGATGAAGGTTCCACCCTAATTCCAGGTCAGGTACATCAGCAGCCTTCCATTTTCGTGGATCTTGCATTTAAGAATTCATCCTACAGTCATGGAGGTTTCTAGCGCAACACAGGAACCCATGAGCTGGACGACAGAAAGTCTCCCTCTATCTCTGTTCAGTCAGTCAGTGCTCCATGAAGATTTTTCTGGCAGCTGTGAGCACTGGGAAAGGGTTAGGAAGGCTTCAAATGGTAGGGAAGTGTCTCATTCATTTGTTTGTTGGTTTGGATGTTGTTTTAAGAGCAGTACAGCCTCTCGTTCTGCTGCCCCAGCAGCCAAATCCCAGTGCTGGCCTCAGGTTTGTGTACACTCCAGCCACAGGCCAGAAAGGCTTAGAGTGTACATCCTCAGGCATCCCCTATTTATCTACACAACATGGCTGTGGGAAGGGAAGTGCTGTTAGCCCTGAAAAAAAAATAAATTAACATGGAGTGACTGACAGGCAGATGAAAGCTCAGAACCCCAGAAAAATGCAGATAAAAATCAAAGGAAAGTGAGGAACAGGGCTGCATGATTTTCCCAGGGGTGGCACAGGATTCCTGACAGTCTGGTGGTTCCTGGTAGATTTGCCAGTCCCCAGGCTACCCTCTGTCCATGCCCTGAAGCTCTTGGAAAAGAACCCTGAGAAGAGCAGGGGGCTGGCAGGCAGGAGAGGCCAGGCCTTCTCCTGTGTATCTTAGGATGCAGCTCAGCCAGTATCACATCATGCTGGGCTAGAAATCGCATTTACTTCAGTTCCCAAGATAAAGTAGAATATAATATCTCAGTAATTTTCCATCCATCCATTCAGTCTCATACACTCAGCATTTACTATCATCAACTTTATTGTCTCTTCCAATGCAAACAGCCCTGCAGCACAGCCTTTATCTTCCCCTCCTTATCTCCAGGCTTCCAGGCTAGGGGAGCCCTCTGGAAAAAGTGAGATTTTTCTCAAAGAGAAACATGATTGCAGGCAGTTGACTTCAGATAGGCCCTACTACTTCTCACTTTTGTAGTGGAGAGGCAACCCCATTAGCAGCCCATGTATTTAAGTGGAATATTTCAACAGCTGGGAAAAACCCTATCCTGCTATTGAAAGTGAGGGAGATTCACATGGCACCAGCCAGCAGAAACCAGGGAAGCTGTGTGGCCTGACAAAATGGGGACATTGCCTGGTATTTATTTGGAGCAGGGTTTTCTGTCAGGAGTTTTCCCCAGTCAGAGCCTCCCTTCCTCATGGTGCTGCATTCACCAGCAACGGGGACACGGGAGGGCACCTCACATGTTTTCCTGATAAAAGTAGGCTCCAGGGCACATGAAGGCAGGAAACATTTCTGGAAGATGCAGAGAAACAGAGCAGAAGCTCTGGTCCTCCAGGCCATTGCTGGTGGCCATGAGGGCTCAGGGAAGGATGCAGGCACTGCCTTGCGCAGAGCAAGACTCGTGGGGCGTGAGGATCTGTACTGCTCTCTCTGCATGCTGGAAATTGTATCCACTTGGTTCAGTTTTTTTAACAAGTAATTCAAAAGTATTTGGTGAAGCTTAAAGAAGCCTTGACTTGAAAGAGGAAGTGTGGATTGAAATCCTAAATACTTTCAGTACTCTTAAGTCCACATGTGAAGCTTGATTTAAACCAAGATATATGTTGCCTAACTCAAATGATTGCAGTGACAGTTACATTAACCTCTCTGGCACCAGAGAGATCACATCCCTCTAATAGCAGCTCTAAACAACAAAATACATGCCAGCTGAAAAGTTAGCACACGACTGGCATTATCTCTCTTTTCTCTACAGGCTGTGTCAAGATACTCTTTTCTTATGAAGATTTGATCCAGCTCAATTTAGGGGAAAAAAAAAAGTAAGAAAATCAGTTCTCTGAGTCTGAATCCCAGCACTTGGCAAGCTGCACCCTGGTGTGTACTTCTCAAAGCAGGACACGTCTTGTTCTCTGGAAAAGCTTAAAACCCAACACCTCAGGGTGCATTATTGCAGGAACTTATTATCACGAGGGAGCAGTTTCCTGAAATCACACAGTGAAAAGGGTGTGGGAAGATACGGAGTCTTTCTTCTATTCTGCCCTGGTGGAAACACCTTTGGCAGGAGCCAGATTACTTGCAGGCAAGTTAGACTTATGTTGCAGCCCTCTTGTTCTCTGGGCACATAGCATCATGAGCCACAGTTGAAATCTGGCCTGTCTCGAGGTCAGTGGAAGTGAGCCACCTGGGATTCTGTTGGAAGGAACACTTTGACCAGCTACTGTATTTGGAAAGGCCAAGATTAAGCAGAGCTTGAAGACCAAATCCATCCTCAAGGTCTAGAGTGCAGCAGGACCTCTAGGACCGGATCCCATGAAAGCAGAGATGCCATAATACAATGCTGAGGGGTGCTATATAAATATGTCATTTCCAGTGACTCACTCTTCCCGCAGATTCTTGTCTGTGGTGTGTTGCTATTAGTGTTAGAAGCAATTTGTGGGTGAGACGGTGTTTCACCAAGGACAATATCTGTGATTCAACACTTTCTCCCATCCTACTTGTTTCAGAGCACCTAAAAGAGATACTTGGGTAGGAGACACGATTTGAAGTTCCTCCACGTACTGTGATTGCTGAATTCTCACTTCCTTGACCCAAACCTTTTTGCTTTTTCAGTGCTGTGGCTCTGCTTGGGAGCTCCAGCTGAAACTCAGGTGGTGGCTGTGCTGGGTGCTGTACACAAACGTGCCCCTGGTGAGAACAGGCACCAGGCTAATGCATATTTGCAAACTCTTCTTCTCTGTCTATCACACCTCCCCACACATCACGTTTTTTTGGAGTAAACATCCTCATGGCTTGTTCCCCACACTCCAAAAGGGCCCTACCGAAACTGCCTGACTTTGTGGCTCCGGATGAAGCTGTTGCTCTGAGCAAGTACAGACAGACAGAGCGATTGCCATAGCAACAGAAGTTATGTGTGAAATCCCTGGGAACCGCTCCTCCTCCTCCTCCTTCTCCTCCTCCCCCACCCATTCAGGTCCCTTTTCAGATTTCTTTCCTCTTTTTTTTCCCCAAGGTGCCATTGCCAATCCATTCCTTGTGCTGAACACCTAGGGAGCTGCTTTGAAAGCAGCCTGCTGGGTTATGATAGCACACCACCAATTACTGCAGTGGCAGGACAACTTTGAGGAGCATCATATTGGAAAAATGCACCCTCCTGGGTCTTGAGAAAGTCTTAAAAAGGAGAATTGAAAGAGGGCAGACAGTGGGAGGGTTGCTGCCTGCATTTAGGACCTCAGGGGCATATGCCAAATTCATTCCTGATCAGATCTGCACTGAACTATTTATTTTTTGAGACGCTAAGTCAACAGATGTGCATCAAAACAAATTAAAACCATTTACCATCAAGCTGCTAATGGCTAGAACCACACAAAATAATGCAGGTTATTAACCCCATAATAAGGAGCTCATTAAAATGGGAATTGCCAATTAGGTTACTTAGGAGTTCCATTAGGAGAAATACAAGCAACAGAAAAACCACTGAATATTTGCCAGTTGCTGGGTGCAACACACTGTGAAGACTGATGGCCAGGGAGATGTGTCCAACTGGTGTAGACTGGAAGAATTGCCAAGGGCTGCAACACAAGGAAATTGTCTTAAACCACAACAGGATAAAGTTCAAATGTCTCATGAACTCAACTCAGACCTTGATTAGGTGCATTTTATGCAGAGAGTGCTGGAAGTTTCATTGGTGGTGAGGGTTAAGGATACCAGTGCTACCACTCACATTTGTGTTTGTATTGACATTTGGCTTCCCTTGGCAAGCAGTGCATCCTTCAGGTCAAAAGGGGCATTTTTAAACACCCTTTGGACATGACGATCAGCCCAGAACTTACCAAAAGCTTTTATGTTGTAATCTCTGACGAAACAGACATTAAATAGGACAGCTATAGGCAGCATGAACTTGCATATAGATATCCCCATACTGCTTTGGAGAAGAGTTTTACTACTCTAGTCTGTGCTCTGCATTTTACTATTTCTCATAGCTCTGGGGTTTTAACTTGTTCTTCCTAGGTACTGGCATTTTTATGTCAGTAGGGAACTGGCAGCCTCTCAGAGCTTGCTTTGCTTTATATATGTAAAAATATATTTTCCCCGACATACTGAAAATGGCATGCACAGAAGAGACCTTTAAGCTGTATTTTGTTGCTATATAAAAGTAGCACAATAACGTCCTCATGTTGAAATCCCCATTTCCCAAATGGCATCCGTCTTGTTTTCCCACTCACACTTGAGCAGATTTCAGATATCACAGAATCAGAGAATATGCCGAGTTGGAAAGGACCCACAAGGATCACTGAGTCCAACTCTTAGCCCTGCACAGCACCATCCCCAAGAATCACACCATGTGCCTGAGAGTATCACTCACACACTTAACTCTCACAAAACCAGATTTGAGCTGAATGTTCCATAACAGGGTCTTAGACATATTAGGAATGAGACAAACATTTAAAGGTTTCTGACTTAAGAAAAATGCTTTAAAAGAGGAAAATCCTTATTTTCCCTTCTGAAGGCAGAGAAAGCCCCATAGTGTTGTTCTTCATAAGATGGGAGGAGGAAGAAGGGAGCAGGAAAGGCTGGTGTGATGTCTGAGTGCACAAGGAGGTTTTTGTGGCAGACACAGTTTCCTGAAGCACTCTAAAAGCATCCAAAAGGGGCATTTTTTCCTCAGGAAAGGATCCAGCACTGACCGTGGTAGGACAGCAGCTGTGATAACCCCCTTCTGGAGCACACCTGAAGGGGCCTACACCACCCACACCTATATCTAAGGGACCACACCTCCTGGGAATAGGAATTGCTGTCAAACTCAGTGCTAGTCTTCCCACAAGGACTGAACTTCCAGAAGGTACATTTAGTCAAGTAAGTCACCTTCTACTTTGACAACACCCATCTTTATTCGTGCTTTACTTTCACCCCCTCATAGCAATGGGAAATCTGCAGTGCCAAGCTCGATAGCATGTCAGGATATATCCCACTGTGGATTTATACTGCACTGCTCAGCCGTGCTGGAATGCCACCCCTGGAGCTGATACACGTTTGGGAAAGCTCCATTCCAGCCCCTTCTTAGGCCAGCCTGCAGTCCCTCTTGAGAGACCCACTCATGATGCTTGGTTTCACTCATGGTACCAAAAATTGCCCCAAAGACACCTGAGGAAAACGAACACAGGACAGGGGAAAACACAGGAGTTAATTGCTCCATCCCAAAGCATCACTAGTCCGTGACTAATTGGGATGTGGAGAAGAGACACCACACATGGGACCACCAGCATGTGGCAACTGTAGGCAAGTACAAAGCCCTGCCATATCAGGGCTTTACAAGGGATCGTGAGAACAATGTGTGTATACTTCTTTTTTATATAATTAGACTGGCACTTCAAGGGGAAAAATTATGTGAGCATGTCAGTAATAGCTTTATGCAGCCCAAGGTGAGCATTTGAAAGTTATTTAATAGGCAAAACTGTGCTTTGAACAGTCAGCAAATCAAGGTCATCTCAGTCAACAAAATCACAAAGAACAGCAAAAGTGCTAAATCAGTATGGTCATATATTTACAGTGAATAATTTAAGCAGCTCCACAGTTGAAAGCAAGAAGATTTTCTTCAATGCGTTGAATTTAGCTCTGTTTTCAGAACCACTTAAAATGGTAACTCATGTTCTTTTATCCCACTGGTCTTATGGAAATTCATTCCCTCCTGTCATGACTTCATAAGGGATATTTGCCTTAAAGTTTGAGCAGGGACAGGTTCTGTTCTCTTTCATCTCTTCCAAGGTGTAAACTTTTGCACATATGCCTACTGAGGACACAAACTGAGATAAAACAGGTTTTAGTAGCATTGTTTGAGAAAGCATTAAAAAGATGTTAAGTATATTTAAAATTAGAACTGTGCTGTAATCTCAGCTGGTATAGACTGACATATTTCTGATGGTATAATGGATCTATGCCAAATTACATCATCTGGCCACAGCGTAAGATGTTAAAACCAGCTGAAAAACTCATCTGATATTTAAAAGCAGCATATGGGAGCAGCAGAGACTTCAGGAAGATACTTCATTTAGGATATTTTGAAAACAGAATATGTCCTATGCTAGTGTGGAGGGAGGTGTATTAACTTGTATCTGTGTCCTGTATTAATATTAATTAATTATTATTAATATTGTTCCACATCTTAGTTAACAGTAATTTTCATGGTCTTCTGGGGTAAATGAGTAGAAAGTGAATGATGCATTGTCACATGTATTTAGGAAAAACAAATTTTAAATGAACAAACTGAAATGCTGACCCTGGCAGGACTTGCTTTTGCAACTCAAATTCTACATCTTGTAAAGAATATGCACAAAATATTGTAAAGAATATGTACAAAATATATACATTGGAGAGAGACTACTTACAAGGGCACGTTGTCACAGGACAAGGGGGAATGGACTCAAACTGAAAGAGAATAGGTTTAAATTAGATATTAGGAAGAAATTCCTCCCTGCGAGGGTGCTGAGGCCCTGGCACAGGTTACCCAGAGGAGCTGTGGCTGCCCCATCCCTGGGA
Organism: Picathartes gymnocephalus; assembly: GCA_013390045.1. Lineage (NCBI taxonomy): Eukaryota > Metazoa > Chordata > Aves > Passeriformes > Picathartidae > Picathartes > Picathartes gymnocephalus. Next base: position 389,011 of record WEKY01058983.1, on the reverse strand, counting down.
GTGTCCAAGGCCAGGCTGGATGGGGCTTGGAGAAGCCTGGTCTGGTGGAAGGTGTCCCTGCCCAAGGCAAGGGGATTGAAAGTGGATGATCTTTAAGGTCCCTTCCAATCCTGGCTGTTCTATGATTTTATGATTTTATGATTCTATGAATCTATGAAAAAGTAGAGGCTCAGATAGCCACCAATTTTGAAGTATTCAGTGAGCACAGAGGCTGTGCTTGGCAAACAGAATGGTCTCTGTGAATAATCCTATCTACCTGAATGTGTTCAGCACACCCATATTCAGCAAAGTAAACTCAAGAGGATATCAATATCACCTGGACTACTCTGCTGAGCCAGGATCTGTCTCACCTTTGGTTTATACAAGAGTTCCACCTGCAAGCCTGTCGATGCTCCAACGCACAAATGGTGCTGTTTGTAGAACAGACACCATGAGAGGATGACACAGACAAACATGGGAAAGGAGCCTGCTTTCTCACTCTCCTTGGCAGCAGGTTGAAGAGCACGGTGCATATTTTGTAGTGATTCAGCATTTGACTACCTAAAGATGAAAATAAATCAGTATTTCCAACTGGTTCCATTTATGTCTTTTTAATCCTTTAAAGAAGATGCAATTGTGAAAGCTCTATTGTAAAGATTGGTGTCATCTGTAAGTGAAAAGTACAACTGATTGTTCTCATAAAATATGAACCTGCTATTGCTACGGGGTTTACAAAGGAGAATTAAATAGTTCCCACGAAAAACTCAGATGGGGCATAATATTAAGGGGTATTTTGTCAATGGACGTAATGTTGATGCAGATCAATATTTGGGATAAATTTTCAGCTTAGATGAAGATCTTATGGTTTATCAATATACTTAGATCGACACGTTAAGCCCATCACAGACCTGCTCTGAAACCCAGAGACTCCAGGGTTATGTGCTTCAGGTCACTTAACAACTTAAGAACAGAAACAGAAAGGGACATGTATCAAACATAAATCAAAAGTGGCATCAATACTTCCAAGAATTCCTGGATTGCAAGCACTGACACCTCCCTTTCCACCCCACTGATTAAAATAAACTCATGAAGGCATGGATAAGAAGCACTGAAACTGAAATATTAAACTTTCCTTTCCTATTATCTGGCAAGAGGGGATGGAGAATTTGCTTCAGAGATGTCTGCAACACAGCTCCTGCAGAAGGCTGAATACAAGGGCACAGCAGAGACCTAAAGCAGGGACTTTAGGTTTTAGTTCTGTATGAACTTGAAATCTGTGTATGACCTGGTGGGAATGGTTTGGGTGGAAGGACGTGGATCACTCTCAGACTGCTCCCAGTAACTGCACACATTCCAGGGGAGCTGATCATGCTGAACCTGATGGGTGCAGGGACAGTTTTGTGTGAACCTCTTTGCACTCTGGCAGAGCCTTTTTTTCATAACCAGATTGTCACACTGTGGTAGGTTCTCCTGCAGGAAGGGTTAATTGCCTGCTTGGCAACACTGGTGATTCTTCAGGTTCTGACAACCACAGAAGAGCACGTGAAGAATTGCTCTGCAGAGTTGTTTCTCCAGTGACTGTGGTGAGTAACATAGATTAAGTTCCTGACTCTCAAGCATCTGAAATTGTGTGAGATTTATTCAGGCCTGAATGTGGTCCTAAGCATCCTCCAGGCAGCAGAACCTGCTCACCATCACCATAGTACTGACTCAGGGCCACAGCACACAAATTCTCCATTTTTAGCCTTAAATTGCTAAAAACCAGTGAAGTTTAAAGGCAGATCGTATGCATTATGTACAACAAAATGACTGGTTTATACCATTATGTTTTGATTTCCTCAGGAAAACTAGCACAATTAAAGGCAGGAAGGAAGATCATAAATTTGAAAGGAGACATGGGGATCACTACTCACCTGCATAGGAAGCTTTAAATAGTCTACCATTGACTCATCACAATTTGGAGACAGTATAGCTTACACTTGTGCTCTTGCTTGCAGAACACAGGATAAGTATGACACTTATGAATTAAAACAGACTTATGGTAATCTGTACCCAAACAGTAAAATACCTGTATTAGTTTTAATTATATATGTTAGCCTTTCATGGCGTAGATGTACAGTGTATAATAGCTAGTTTTGGGAACCATCATTTGAAAATGAAGAGTTACTCTTCAGCCTTTCAGCCACAATAAATTCCATCACAAAACTTGGTTGCTTACTAAACCACTCAGCCGCTAACACATTGCCCACACCTAGACAGATAAATTATGGCTCTTTAAACCAGAGAGATGGATACATGTAATAGCTAGTTAGCTGTGCTCTGTAACTGTTGTTTTCTGTAATAGTCTTCCTTTGTATAACAAAATATGCTGGGACTGCTGAAATTAATATAATCATCAATAACCTGTAAGTTCTTAATCAAGATGAGGTACTCTGCTGCGCAAGAGTTTGTGCATCTTTATATTAAATCTTCTCTCTGTCTCTCTCCATTATTTAATAGATAAAATAGATGAAGTGTGGAGAAAAGTAATATTATTATCATCTCCTGACACGGAACTGTTATACATAGGAGGATTGAATAACTTGGATTCTGGAAAGCTGGGCTAGGACCGGGAGCTGACCCTGGACTACTTGTCCCATCAGCTCAACCAGTAGCCTGCCCTTCCTCTCATTTGTTAATACCTAAGGGGAGTGCAATTTGAAGATGAGACAATGAAACATTTCCTTTGAAAAGATTCCTCTGAAAATTTTCATTTTCTTTAAAATTAATTTTGGGTCCTTGATTACTAGTCCCAAATCCAACAATTGTTCACATATCTGCATATTCCCGTTGTGGTTGTTTCTCTGAAACAATACTTAGGCAAGCACCGTATTGCCCAGTCAGAGCAGGAGCACTGGAGACTTGGGATGCCCCTTAAAAACTGTTTTCAACAGCTTGTTGCACAGGTATGGCCTTTCCCTGACAACCAGGCTCGAAAAGCAGGTAATTCAGCCAGCATTTGAGCAAGATGGTGCCTTACTGTGACTTCTGTGCAGCCGAGACACACTTCTGAAACCGGCACAGCAACCACACATGAGCAGGTCCCAAATATTTTGATAGACAGAGCCCCATAAGACATCACGTTAGAAACTTGGCAGCCCACAGGCAGTCACGATGTCAGTGGCTGCCTCAACCTGTATCTAAGCAGCAACCCACACGAGTCAAGTGGTGGGAGGGAGGTTCCTCCAGAGCTTCCGCTGGTGTTGCTCCAGTTGCTGTCATGGGCACTCGATTGATGCTGTGTGATTCTAAAGCACTGTCACCCTCCCAAACACGTGGGTGGATTTCACATTGCTAATGTGTGGCAAAAGCCTCTCCACTGAGAAGAATTGCCAGGAATTCCGTGGCCTGCTGAGGTGAAGAGCTGCCACCTGTGGTGCAGATCAGATAAGAATGAGGAGTGTCTCTGCTGGGTGCAAATTGAAGAACAGGGGGCCTGCTGCAGACACATCCTGACGTGGGATCCCCAGAGCCCTGTGCTAATAAGGGCTTACAGGTGATGTGTGCAAAAACAAAGAATTCGCCAGTTGGCCATGCACATTTTTAGATCTCTGGATCATAATTTGCACTACCAGAAGTCAGTGAATAGACAACACAGGGAAATGGGAACATTGGTAAAACAAGTGGTCCAGCAGTTTTGTAAGGAAACCAGTGAAATTCCCAATAAGTCTTCTCATATATTCCAGATTGCTTGGTGTGGATTCAAGTGTAGCAATAATCATCTGTCTGTGGTAAAAGTCTAGTTGAGTTTGTGAACTAATAGGAGTTAAGTCCTTGAGGTATGGCAGTGTAGCATATCATTCTCCCAGTTCCCACTCTGGAGATCCATGATACTACCACATGGATATCAACAAGAAGGTGAGATTAATCTCTCCTCTGGCCCACATTAATTAGTCTCCAGGAAAAAGGAAGAAATAGCACCACTGCAAAAGACATCTGCAATCCTTGTGCTGGGACTGGGCTTCTCCATGTGACAATTGATATTTTTTTCTTCACCTGCCTGATGTTTTCCTTGCCAGTCTCTGTCTGCACACATCTAGAGTATCTAATCCTGTGCCACTGGGATTTTCCACCTCATCTGCAGTGACATTCCTTCCACTATACTTTCCCCCCAGTATTCAAGTTCTGATGATTTTGCTTTCATTTTCACATCTGCTGGCTCAAGGAACATTGCCAAAAATATGACTGTAAACATGCTGTTATCCCAGAGGCAGCAAGACGGTGATTCCATGGAGGTGGAGAACCAAACACAGGATCTGAGTGTATGGTGGTTTTAAACCCTATTCTTCCCTATAGTGGAGATCTTTCCAAGCCAATCCTGCTGGAGATCCAAGTCATCAGACCATTGTCCCCTTCCCAGTCTGAAAGTGGCCATGTGTGTAGCCCCACCACTGCTCACTGATGAGCCCTGGTTCTCCCTCCCACTCAGCAACATTCTTTCATGGTAAGGTTTGTCTCTGTGTCAGACTATACCCTGATGCCTTCCTTTTTTTTTTCTTTTTTTTTTTCTTTTTTTTTTTCCAGGTTTTGTATATGTTTATTTCCTTTGATGTTCCTAGTAAATAGGTCACTCCTTCCACCCTCTTGTCTATACCAGTTAATCTATACCATTACCTGTTTGCCTGCACTCTTTTCAGAAGGCCCTACCCTAAGTGGTATTCCTATTAGCACTTCAAAAGAGGATTGATCTGGGTGTTTTTAATGAGTTATCAGCTGTAGCTTTCTATCAACATTAGTATCCAAAGAACTCTTCTGGATTACTCGTCTCCACAGCCTCTGGGGTTACTGCTTTGACCTCTCCTTAGCGAGCAATGTTACCCTGTGGATGTTTCTGCACTTAGATTTGTTCAATTTCTTGCTATTCCCACTGTGTCCCACTCTTCATTTATTGAAATCCCTTTAGGATGGTGCTTCTAATAAATGATTTGCAATTCACACTTTAGCTGAGTGTTATCTCTGAATTTGATTGATGTATTTTTCTTCTCCTTCCTCAATGTTACTGCAGATGAATATAATGTCCAACTCAGCAGGAGTCCCTGAGGAGCCCAACATGGCAATATTTATAAGCACACTCCACTTTCTATTGTAGGGGCTGATTTTAATCTCTTTCATTGTTATTCTCTGTATCCACCCTACATGTTTCTTGTAATGCTTTGGGTCCAATCCAGCCACTGTTAAAGTCAACTGTGTCTGCGTGGAATCCTTTAGGGATGCATCAGGTTCCACAGGAATATTATGTCTGAAGAAATTGAGTAAAATGACTTACTGAAATTGAGGATCTTTCTGCAGAAGTGTTCTCTGTAAAACCATTTGTCTTGTCAGACAGTGAAACCCTTAAGGGTAAATTTACCGAGTGACTCAAGGGACCATATCCCTTCTTCCTCCCACCAGCGTGTCCCACTATGCTGTATACTCATCCCACATGATGGATAAGCAGCTGCTTATCCTTCACTCTCCCCACCCAATGCTTCCCACTCCCTGTGGTTTTCCTCCTCCCATCAACACTGTGAGTATAATCTGTCTGTAGAGTCTCTCACTTGGGTGCAACTGCTCCTCTTAATGTGACCTCTCTATGTGTGTGACACATTTCTGTTTTGTTCCTCCTGCAGAACAGCTAATAGTGCTTTCTGGTTATTAGAGACCAAGTTTCACCTGGAAAGGATGCCAAGTTAATTGATCTGTAATTCCCCTTTTGGAAAAGAAGCATGATGTTTTCCCTCTGCCAGTCACCAGGGCTTCCTCAGTTCTCCAGGAGCACTTGAATATAATGGATAATGGGCCTAAGAGTTTTTCAGCTAATTCCTTTAATACCCTTGGGTATGTACCATCTGGCCCTCTGTGCCGATTGCAATGCATTGTGCTCTTTATATTTCTTTGCTGTTTCTTTAATGATTTTGCTAACTCCTGGCTCTCAGTTTCTTGGCTTTCCTTTGATTGCTCACTGCAAACAACATTTTTAAAGGAATTTTAGAAAACTGGAATAGGTGACCTTTTTTCAGCTCACTGTATCCATGGCAGAAATTAACTGGCTTTTTAAATTAACCTTTCATCAAGAAACATTGTGTCTCAAAAGTTTGAACTAAGATTATTAGCTTTTATCCCTTCGAGGCAGGACTGCATCTAAAGGACATTTCCTGCTATATAAAAGAGAAAGGCATTCAAGAGAATTTTCTTTAAGACACTATATCCAAGTCTTGTCTTCTCAATACTGGTAGGGAATTCTTCCTTCTTCCTATTATGTCCTATTTTCTCTCTCTTCAAATGCGTTTATATGACCCTGCTTACATCCCTCAGATACTTGTAGACTCAAGTCTGCTATTTTCTTATCTCTTTGCCGGCTTATATCTAAGCATGACTTCATGAATCAAACCCACTCCAAATGATCTGATCATGTCTCTGCTCTCCTTTGGGGCCTCTGATTTTGCAGTGTATGGCATTGAGATGCCAAGGAATTAAGTGCAACCTTCCAGCCGTATCTAAGACAGGCAGATTAGGGTGATGCCCACTGAGGATGGCAGGGAATTTCACAATGCCAGCTGGCTGCCAGAAGTTACATGTAAATTCTCCTCCTGTATCACTTCCCAGCTGTCCTTAACATGACTGCTTCCAAGTGTCCTGTAGGGATATTTTTCCCTGAGTGATGGTAGCCCATATTATACCATTTTCATGATGTGATTTCCTGGCCACATCGCTAATCTCTGTAGATGCCACAGGGTAAATTCTCTGTTCAATCACACTCAATTTTCCTCCCATTTTAGCATCAACACTATCTTCCTGTACTGTGCGTTTACCCTGCTTACTTGCACGTGACTTGCCTTCATTTTTCTCCAAACTTTTCTTTTATTATCCAATATTCTTTCCAAAATATTTTCCATTTTAAATGGCTATGGTGGAATTTCCTTTTCATTTTTTTAAAACAAACCAAAAAAATTTTCTCCTCTCTATATAGGCATATTAGATATAACAGGTTTATACCTGTCTACCTCTAATACAAAGTGTCCTTGAAATACACAACAATGGGTCTACCCACATGCCGAAAGATGGTGTAAAAGGTAAGTAAAATTCATCAGATGAAGCAGCACAAGTAGGCAACACAACAACCAGGGCATGGTCACAGGATGGTCTTGATTTGAGTGTGAATCATTCCCTGTACAATCCACTGAGGTTGGAAAGGGACAGTCTCCTTCTGTCTTGCAATTAGGTGGCATCAGATGAGGGTTGTGGTGGTTGCCTTCCCTCCACCCTGACTTTGGAAGATTGTCATGACATGGACCCCAGTGCTCCATTCCTTTGGCACATCCAGCGAGGTGGTGTCTGGATATGGACTAGTCCGTGCCTGTCAAAATGCTGGATGGGAAGCAGAGCGGGACAGGACACTTGATAACTTCCCTGAGCCTTCAGGCTACAGAGGGAAAATGACCCCCTTTTTCTTTGCAGAGACAATAAACAAAAGGCTGCATTAAAACCTTTGTTTGCAGGAGATCAGGAAGATTTCAGCAATACCATACTCCCCTGCAGGAGGAGGGATTAAGAGGGTTACAGAACAGACTTGCAAGCCCTGGAGAGGGTAAGTATCCAACGGAAATCTTTGGCAATCCCCTTCCCTTCCTCTTCTGCATCTCACCCTGGCTTCTGGTAACAGAGCAAAACCACCAGCTCTTGCTTATTTTAATGTGTTCTCTATTTTACCCTGAACCCAAATGAAACATCAAAGGTCTGGCTCAGGCACTTGCACGTAAAAATAGCTCTAAGGCCAATATATTTGAGGTCCTTGAATGATATCTCTGAAATAAGTCATCCTAAGCCCATGAGAGGGGAACAGTGTTGTTTGTTGAAGGAATGTGCGTGGTGCTGATAGTGGGCAGTACTGACATGTAAAGAGCAATGACTGATACTGCAAAACAAAAGGAAGGTGAGAAAAGGGGCATGAAGACTGCATTGCACTCTTGAAGAAGAGCAAAATATATTTAAGATAAAAGCCAGTTTCAAGCTGCCTTTATTTTCTTTCCAATCTGATCCTTCTCCTCCCTTCTGAGAAATTGAACGTGTCTTTCTTGGTACCTGAGACAATGGTAAATCTTGCTACATCCTTGGCACATGAGGGTATGACCCTCTCTCTCCCACAAAGTACTGCAATTTGTTTATAACCATCCAGGACTCATTCCCTGTGATGTGCCCGTTTTTGAAGTAAGATAAACCAAGGCTATGAAGGCATCAGGCACATCCCATGTAGTCCTTTTGAATCAGCTTTTCATCTGCATTGCTCTGTGTTTGAATGAAACACTCTGCTTTTATTCTCTGTTACTACAAACTTCTGTCCTAAATTCCTTTGCTTCACAAGTAAATAGTGTTTTCTCTTTCCATCTTCTAGGAACAAGGTGAATGCACCTTTGTAGTCATTAATCCATACTGCCTTCACATCTGCACTCTCTCACTGAAACTTGGGCAAGGACAGTTTGAGCCACTGTGATACCAGTACCAGGTGGGATTTTCTGGAATAGATCAGTGTAGGTCCTGTCTTCCTTTGACCTGATGTTTTTCACCACCATTTTACATCAAATGGTTCCCAAATGCAAGATTTGTAATTGGTCTTTCTCAGATATCATGGAGGTATATCATTCCAGGATGTAAACACAGGGTATTCCACAGATTCCTGCCTGTCCTGGCCAGTCCTGGCCTGTCCTGGCAGACAATTTATGAAATCCCTTGAGTCATGAAGGAGGCTTTATTTACTAGGAAGGTATTCGAAAGAAGTTGGAAAGTATACTTGATTTTAAGCACACACATCCTTCAAAGGACAAACCCACTGAAGTGAATCTTTATGGCTCACCAGTGAGGGACATGAGTGTGGCCATATGGGGCAGATGCAGGCTTCAAACCACTGTCTGTCAGCAATGCAGCTGAGAGTCCCATTAGCTGTACCAGAGAAAAGGACAATAATGGGTCAAAACTGGCCAGATACACAAGGGGCAAGTGCTGGAGGGTTTGAAAAAACCCAGTCTTACAGCCCTCAAGGCTGATCTATTAACATGAGGGCTTGCTGCAGTTATTTAAGCAGGATGAAGAAGATAAAAAGGGCTTGTTGGTGTTGGATGCTGAGGCAGTGTTTAAGACTTCCCTGACTCACAGCTCACAAGCTGGGACTCGTTTTGCAAGTTCAGTCCCTGTTCAGATAGGATCAGAGAATGTCTCTGGGCTGGATTGCGAAGGAAGCAGTCTTGCCAAATATGCTCTGCCCACAGCACTGTCCAGACCCGTCAGATGATATTTCTTCTAATTTTACTAATGTATGCTTGGCCCCAATTCCACGCTACCTGAGGCTACAGCCGTAATAAAAACACAGCACTCATGCTGTGGGTGGGTGCATGCAGCTGGTGGGAGTTGAGGCACGTGAAAATGAAAAACAGAACCCTTTCTTAATTGCAGCAGAGGAATCAAGACAAAATATTCTGCTGAATCCTTTCCTTCTCCCTCTCCCTCTGTGGCACACCCTCACCCATAGCCCTGTCTGTCACTGGAGAAGATGGCAGCAAGTTTCCTCCGTACAGAGATTGTTCCATACCTGAGCAATGCTGAGATTTTCAGGCAGAAGTGGGCTTGTATTGCCACACACAGCTTGTGTCCGGGTGTGGTTCCTACACCAGGATCACCCCACGTACCCACCTTGTGGGTTGTGCTGGTGGATGGGGTGTTGGTGTTCCCTACCTGAGGAGGAAACCATCATGCTGCTGCCTTGCTGTGGTCATGCAGGACACACACTCCTGGATGGAGAGAATCCTGGGCACACATTTGTCTCCTACCCATGAACTGCTGCCATGAACCCTTCTGGTGGAGATGGGTTGGGCTACAGCTCTGGTCTGGGTGAAAATCTCACTCATGGGTTTAGAAAAGTTTGACTTCTTTGAGCCATGAGCCCTCATGAATATGGCAACTTCTAACATCACAGCTGTATCTGTAGAGAAGAAATTAAAATAGAGGCCCCAGTGAAGGCAAGAGACTGTTGGGCAAAAGAACAGCTATCCCCAGGGAAGGGGCAAAGCGGAACTCCTTGGTGCAGCCCTTGTTTCTGCTGTCAGGATGTGAACACAGGCACTAGAGAGATACTCCATTAGAGGACCAGAACATGTTGAGATCCTGATACCATCCCCACCACTGAAACCAGCCAGCCATCTCAGCTCTTGACCTCCCTGCCACATTGTCCCACTAACATGTACCCCTGATATCACTTGTTAGGGGCCTCCTTGTTCTCTGACAGCTATTCCTACTGGAATCTCTTGCAGAAAGAGTCAACATGGGTTAGAGAAACTCATGGGTGGTATTGAGAAGGTAGTTTATGTGCTGGGAAATTTGGGATTTTTATGGACTTGCAGAAGTTTCAAGCTTCTGGCATTGGTCTGAATCTTTTTTTTTCTGAGCTTATAGTGAGCATTGCAGATATCAAGAGTACTTTCAGTCTAAAAATTCGTATTCACCACACAGCACAATCTATTTGTGTTGACTTTCAGCAACAACATTTTATTTACTGGCAGCAATTTTTGTTGGCTGATATTTAGCAACTCCACCTGCCGATGCCCCACCCTGCAGGATGATATGCAAGGAAAGATGATGCAAGAAATAGAAAATGGTCACTTCTTTCTTCCACTTGTTCTGATTCATTTTGCACACTTGGTATATTAATGATTGCTTCTTTCACTGATCTGTGCTGTCTCAGATGCCTTAAAAACACTTGCCCAAGCAGTGCACTGTCACATCAGAAAGAGTTTCTTTTCCTTGCTCTCTCCAGGGGAACCTCCACCCCTCCCTAGGCAAAACACATGAGATGCTAAGGCTTAAAATTTATGGAGCCTGATTTAAAAGCCAGGATGTCTCCTGGTCTCAAGGGAAGAGACATGACCCTTGGCTTATTTTGCAGTCACTCCTTTTCAGAGAAGGAAGTGCTAATAAGCGCTCACTTGAGGCACAACAGCTTAGCACAAATGAAGGCCAAAAAGCAGACACATAATTGCTGCAAGTGGGAATAGACGAGCCAAGAAGAACACGTGAGAAGTTTTCCTTGTGAGCAGTGCTCTGAGAGTGATGCTCATCAGCAGTCACGGTACTGGCAGAGTCAGGAGCTACCCAGCACCCAGGACTGCCCCAGGGATCCTGCTTCCCCTCTCAAAGCAGCTTACTTGGAGCTGGGGATGGCTCCATGGTTGCAGCATGGGAGAGGAGACAGAAAGGAGAGATGGCACTGGGAAAAGAAAATGCCTGAAAAACATCATGAGTGTTGGTAGAATTCCACATGGAGACAGTCCTTTGCACGCTCTACAGATACATGAGCTCTTGAGCAGTTTGAGAACAGCTCTGAAAACCCATCCTGCTCACCCAGGGGAAATCTCAGGTGGGATTTCAAAGCACAACACCCTCAGGCTCTCTGGAGCCCTCCTGGAAGCCTATCAGGGCATTTTCTTCCACTGCACCGAGCAGTTTCCCCTCGAGGTGAGCCTTCCCACAGCCTCCCTGGTGGGCACATCTCTTTGGCAGTGACACCTCTGAGTGACCCACACTGGTTTCCCCTCCACACACCTCAAAAGTGACCATGCTCCAGGCCCCACAGAGCACCAAGCACAAAACAAAATGAACACAGAACATGATGCAGCTGGAAACCAGAAAGGGCCATTAGTTTGTCTTACCTGGCTTGGCAATCACAGACCATCAGATTTCACATGCGTACCGCATCCAGTGATTTGGTCACACAAAATATCTTGAGCTTCTCAAGACTATAATGTCTCAGTCAGAATCTGGGAATGGAATCTGCTGATCCTCAGCAGTGGCAGAAAAAGGCTTGGGTGAGCTGTGCCTCCATGACACTGCCAGGCAACCTGCAACTCACTTCCATAGAGGAAGGCAAAATGAACCAAGATTCTTGTTTTCTGGTCTGATGAAAAAAACAGTTTTGAACCTCAAATGGAGTATTCACTTTGACCCTCAGCAACTTAGGAGTCGAGAGTCAAAAGGGGATGTGGAAACACTGCCATGTACAGCTGTTGCACCACTTTTCTTGTTGCACTTCCACTTATTGCTCAAGAACGGCCCACGACCCTTTTGGCCAGGACTTGCCAGTGTTTGTGACTAAAAGCATGATAGTGGCTAACACCCATATTAGTAACTTTTAATAGGTCCTAGACAATGTGTAAAATGAACATAAGTATTTTCTTAAAGACTTGATGTACAAAGGCTCATGCATGCCATTTGAATACTATAAACAGTTTATAAGACAATCAATGATGAGGCAGCAAATCTAGGAGTCCCAGGCAATAAATTCTCTTGTGTTCCTCATTTTTATGACCTTTTCTTGCTGTTACAAGGTGTCAGAAGGGTATTTGCTGTTACAGACGTAGCAAACACATTCCCACCAGATCTTTCAGAGGTGATGCTCCTCTTTAATGTCCTCATCTTGGAAAAGGGAGGAAATGACAGCATCTCAGCCTCTCCACAACAAGCAATTCATGAATCAACAGAGGGGATTATCCTGCCGAATTTAGCATTGGTGCAGCCTCGCTTTGAGAACCATGTGCTGTTCTGGGCCCCAAAATTTAAGAAAGTTGTTAAGGTACTTGAATGCATCCAGAGGAGGGCAACAAATCTGGTCAAAGGGCTGGAAGGAATGTCCTGTGAAGAACAGCTGGGGATTTTGGGCTTTTCCAGTTTGGAGAAAAGGAGCCTGAGGAGTGAACTCATTGCTCTGTGCAGTTCCCTGAGGAGGGGAAGTGGAGAGGGAGGTGCTGATCCCTTCTCCCTGGGATCCAGTGAGAGGGCACATGGGAATAGTTCAAAGCTGCTCCACAAGAATTTCATCCTTGACATTGCAATATATTTCTTTACTAGGAGGGTGGTCAAACACTGGAATGGGATTCCTTGAGAGGTGATTGATGCCCCCAGGCTGCAGGGTTTAAGAGACCTTTGGACAATGCCCTTAAAAACATGCTGTAACTTCTGATTAGCCCTGTGGTGGTCAAGCACGTGAACTGGATGATCATCATTGGTCCATTCCAACTGAAGTAGTTCTGTTCTATTCTATTCTATTCTATTCTATTCTATTCTATTCTATTCTATTCTATTCTATTGCCTTTGACTTAGCATGTAGCTGCTGGCAAAAGCCCCTTCTTATGTTCCACACAGGCCACAAAATCTGGCTTTGCTGCATTGTTCAAACTGAGTCCAAAAGAAAGAACTGCTTGGTGAGTGTGCTTTGGTGAGTCCAACCTGCCAGCTCAGCTGCCTCTGAGCTCGTGCTCTGGCTGGGGGAAATGACACCTGAGCATTTCCAGTAAGCCCAGCATCCTTTCACTGGCTGCTGCTGGGAACTCCCCACTGAATCACCCAGCCCCTGCAGACATACACGCATTTCCTTCTGTTTCCTTCTGGAGAACCCAATCTGTGTGCACCCTCTGAGAGTATGTGAGGTCTGACAGCAAGGCCAGTCAGCCAGGTATCAGACAGGCAGAAGTGTGTTTTCAGGAACACTTCAATTTTCAGGTCTGTCACTTTTTACTTTGTCATATTGGGAAGTATCCTGAACCTTCAGAGGGAAGTGGTAAATGAGCAAAAAATATAGCCTTAGAATGCATCTAGTCCTGCAGGAGCGGTGAGCTTGTATTGCTGTCATATTCCGAAGATTCAGCCATGTGTGATAACCACGTTGAGGAAAATTGCAGCTGGCCTTCCTTTCCATAATGTCCAGGAAGAGGGAGAGAAGAGTTGGATTCAGAGGGCAGAGTAGTCCCCACATCATGCAACTTTGCCCTGTTGTACATAATCACTTCACTGAAGAGTATTGCCAGCAGTTGGATCAAAGTACGTCATGCAGAAAAATATCCTTCCTTGCTACAACGAAGTGGGAAGGTGAGGTGTCAGTGGACTCCTTACTGCAAGGCTGGATTTGCCAGGCTTCATGCTGTTTGCTCATGTTGTACCCTCACTAGCAAGACTCAGGAGTGCCTCCAGTTCCCCTCATTCAGTTCTCTTCCAGGTGGAATCACCAACCCACCGTGATTCAGTCACTCCTCAAACTCCTGTCTGACAAGCAAAGAGAATCCTGGACCCCAAAGCTCATTTTCCAGCTGCAGCCTGACTTCACTGATCCTTCTTTACACCCTCTGGTGTCTTCAGGTCCCCTTGCTGCCCTGGCACAAGCCGCTCTGGTAACAGATGAGAGATTGCTTTCCTGATTGCGTGTCACTCCACCTTCCACCTCTCTGTGAAAGAGCCAGACATTTCTTGTCACACAAAAAGTGTCTCTAAACAATGTTGGCACCAATTCCCCAAGCAGTCTTCCATCCTGTGGGCAGACCTGGGGTTTGTTTGAGATGGAGAGCTTGCAGCCATGACAGGCTTCCCAAGCAGCATGTGCCAGAACGTATATAATTTAAAGAACAGAAGTGTAAAGAACAGGCTGACTATCCCTCCCCCTCACCAGCCAAGTTCTGCAGATGTTCCCAGTAAAATTTCCAAATGAGATCAAGGCATTTAACTCATTATCATCATAGAGTTCCCCCACCAGACTGAAGGGTGTCCAGACAAAAAGGTCTCCCAAGCCAGGAGTGCTACACAACCATTGCCTAGAAAGGAGGAAATCAACAAAACTTCTCTAGTTTAAATCACAGCAGAAAATTAAGTAAATTAAAAGTGGGCTTGGCCAATGACATTCAGACTCCAACAGCTGGGAACAGAAGGTCCTGGTGGTTCTAGCGGCCACAAGCCACCAGGAAATTAAAAGCAGTTTCGATTTGGGAGGCTGGAGGCCATCAACACCATGGCTCCTACCAGCACTGAATTAGTCCTAGGTTGACCCCATCTGACAGCACTTCCTGCAGCATCTGGATATTCTTTGGATGTCTCTGCCAAGTTGCAGCTTGTTCCCAGCCTGCTGAGCTCATGAGACCTAAAAACACACATCTGCCTGGGAGCTGGCAGCACCAAAGGAAAGAACTGTACTGACAGCTTGGTTATCCCTTTGCCAGCAATCACATGGGCACAGGCTGCTGGGGATGGCCCAGACTTCACTGGCAGCAGCAGCCCCACACTGGCCGTGGCAAGGTGGCTTGGACGTGGCCAGGTCCTGTCCCCATCCCTGACAGCTCTGCCCAGGGGGTGACACACACAGAGCAGCCTGCATCCAATCAAGCTCCAACAGGATCCACTCTCAGGGAGGGATTTGCCCTCCCTTACACAACCTGACTGCAGGATGGTGAGTCATGGCACCTGGGGGGCAGCTGAGTGAACAGGGCTACCCTGATAGATGTGCCTCTGTCTGTCCACGCATTCCCTGCAGTGCCTTGGGCCAAGCTTGCCCACAGGCACTAACTCCAAAAGAATTTTCCCTGTCTCTTGTGCAAACTCCCACCCCAGCAGAGTGCTTTCCTATGGATTCAGTTAAAATTTTGGTGCCCTCTGCAAACCACAGGGCACCTGCATGGTAACAAAACATCAGATCTGCCTTGAAAAAATATCATCCTGTGTCAGGGAGGCACGACAGGACACAGGGATGATAAGGACACGAGCAAACGCCTGATGGCAATGGGTCACAATGGCTGGCAGAGCCGACTGGGGCGTCCATGCCGGGGGTGGCTTGGTGGGTGACAGGCATTGCAGGCTTCCTCAGTGGCACAGCTGCCTGAGCTGAGCTAAATTTTTGAATAGGAAAGCAAAGCCCTGGTTTAGTGCTTTTGTGCATGTGGAGGGTGTGCCGTGGAGCCAGAGTGTCTGGGACAGCCGTGGCCAGAGGAAGCCGCTGCGGCCGCTCGCGGAGGAGGAAGTCAGCGAGAGCTGGGTTTTGCTGGGGGAGCAGGGGAGGTGGCGGGGGGAGTTGGAGAAGGGAGTCCAGCCTAAGAAAAGAGCACGGAAGGAAGAGGCTTGGAAAGTGCACTACTGATGCAGACATGGAGGAGAGGGCTGGGAAAGGAGCTTGTCCCTACAGAAGACTTCGTGGGATGTGGGAGAAAGGGCTGAGTTTTCAAGATGGAGGGACTGGAAGGAGCAGGAAGACACAGCTGGGTGAGGTGGAAAATTGCTTCCAAGTGGAAAATAGTCCAGGAAATAGTGGCTGGAACTGGAGGGTAAAACCCAAGAGTATAAGGAGATACGGAAAATGTCACTAGTGACCAAAAGTCATCATTCAGAACTGTTGAAACTGTGTGTGAAATGAGAGGCATCCTGGAGCAGCCAAGATGAACAGAACCCAAAACTTTGCCCTCTGGTATCTGTAGCAAACATGCAATCGGTCTTACTTGTAGACTCATGGTTTCACCATCATTTTTGTTTTGCTTGCTTAAAACCCTTAAGCTTTACCTGGCACCATTTAAATCTTAGGAACAGGAGCAGAAAAGCAGGGAATGGATATATGGTTTTTGCTGGAAAATCCCCAAATATCTGTACACAAGCAGAGAGCAGACCAAAGTCATGCAGTCAGGAGCAGGCTAGAAACATCCAGCAGCAGGTGAGGCACATCACCAGCATGTGCTCTTCCACTGCACGGAGCAGTCAAGCCAGCAAAAACATTGGTGTACACAGCTCCAAGGGCAATGGCAACTAGCCATGGGGCAGTGCCAGGGCAGGATTTCTAGGGAGCTGGGGCAGGAGAAGAGATCTGCTATGTCACAGCCCCAGGACAGCCCCCATAATGGAGTCAGGTAATGGTGCTCTCTAGGTATGAGTTTTACCAGCCAGTTCTGCTAAACCAGATACAAGTGTGCATGCCCAGAGCAGGGTGGCAAAGGTGGGGAAGGGTCTGGAGCATAAGGCCCATGAGGAACAGCTGTGGAAGCTGGGAGTGTTTAGCCTGGAGAAAAGGAAGCTCAAGGGGTACCTGATCCCTCTCTAAAACTCCCTGAGAAGACGTTGTAGCAAGGTGGGGGTCACCTCTTCTCCAGGGTAAAAAGTGATGGACAAGAGGAAGCAGCCTTGAGTTGTGCATGGATTGGATGTTAGGAAAAATTTCTTTGCTGAATGGTTGGTCAAGCACAGGAATAGGCTGTCCAGGGAAATGGTTGAGTTAACATCCCTGGAGGCATTTAAAAGATGTGTAGATGTGGCACTCAGTGACATGGTTTACTAGCAGACTTGGCAGTGTTGGGTGATCATCTTAGAGGTCTTTTGCAACCTTAACAATTCTATGATTGTAAGTGCTTCCTGCCCAGCCCAGCCCAACCCAGGAATAAAAACTCTTTGTTGTTGTGTCCTAACACCTATATCCCTTTGAATGTGCCCTGGAGATGCCCTAACCAACTACTGATTGAGTAAACTCCTTACCCAAGGCCAGTGCAGGATTTAGCAACAGCCTACAGTGCAGCTGGCAGCACCCAGCAGTGCTCTCCAGTGCATGGCAGTCCCTTGGTTTATGCTGCCTGGTCCCTGGCCCTTGCTGCCATCAAAGGGTTTGCAGAAATCCAGGTGGGACGTGGCTGATGACACAGCTCAGCAGTGTCAGGATTGATCTGCAGAAATGCTGTGTTGGGCTCAGACTGGCTGGAGCTCAGAAGAGATGTGTGAGTGAAAGAAGCATTTCTTGCTGATGTGGTTCGCTACTCCTGGGCTGTGGGCTGAGTTTCTTATGTTGGCACCTGATGTGGACCTAGTGAAGTTTAAAAACAAGTAACTGCAAGAACAAACAAAGAGGCAGAGCTGAGCTGCCTGGGGTTGCCTGTCGTGTGACTGGAGACTCCAGAGTCCAATAGAACACAAGATGCAGCTGTGGCAGGGCCATTACATCTGTAGACACCCTTGGTGCCTGCTGTGGTTGGGGTCCTTTTGCTGCTTTTCCCTGCAAGCTAATGAGGTTTCTCTTTCCTTAAAGCAGAGACAAGAATTCACAGAAATAATAGGAGTGCAGCATATCTGAGTGCTGTCCCCTTCTGCCAAGTGTTTGTTGCAAGCAGCCAAAATGATCAAAAGTTGACCTGGAGGGGAAAAGAATGATACAGACACATTTGCAAATCGTGGCTAAAGAAACTGCATGAAGCGAAGCTACAAAATTGTAACTTCTTTTTAGTTAAGTGGCGTTTTAGTAAGGAGCGGCATGTATTGTGGCTAGCACATACAGAATTTGGATGTATTAAATATTTCTAAAATTATATGGCACTCTGTTGTGTGTTATTATAGGTCTATTTGGGGTTTTTACCTGCAACAGCCCTAACAATTAAGTCTGTATAATTCTTGCTAAACCATCCTGCAAGGTCAGAATTGTGGTCTGTGCTTCAGCATAGAGAAGAGCTGAGGTTCGTGAAGAAAAACTTGCCAGGCTGGAAAACATGTAACACCTGCATTCTCCCATCACACATGGCAAAACAGACACCAGTTTTCCCCACCAGCATTTTTCCTCGTCTGCAAAATCTGTACTGAATTCTGTCAGACTGTGGAAGGAGGTAACAATGTCACAGGCACTGAAGTAATTTCTAATAGCAATGGAAAGTGTCCAAAAATGGCTTCCTGCAAACACAATCTAAGTTCACCATTTCTGCTCCTGATGAGCAACATTGTAGGCAGTTCTGGATGTCCTCTTGATTTTTAAATGTGTCTTGGAGCATGTTAATGTTAATTACAAGTACCAAGAGCTGTGCAGGTTCTGCTGATTTGGATGAAAAAGCAAAGTATATCCTGTCTTGTTTCATGATTCAGCCCTGTAATTGGTAGTTTCAGTTCTGATGGCAAAAATCACCATGGTAGTAGAGATGCAGAAATAGTAAGCTGCTGTTCAGATTTCCAGCCTGATCTTTACTGTCAGAGTTGTAAATCTGAAACTTGTACAAAATAAAAGCTGTATCATCTTTCTTAGCAGACAGGGAATTTATAGAGCACAATATATAATTACCCTACAACATATATTCCTTTCTTTAGTGAGTCTGTCACTAGAACTTTCCATTAAATATGGAAAATTTGGTGTAAATGTATTAAACATTTGTCACAAAAAAACATTAGCAACTATACATGCATATATGTATATGTACACATATATGTCTGTATATATATATATTTATATATGACCATATATACATACATAACTAAAAGCACATATACATTTTTTCATAGATTGGCCATTTCTCACTGCAATAACTTTGTGTTTGTGCTGGATACAGGTATTTACCTGCTAAATATATATATATATATATGTGATGTTCAGGCAATGGTTCTTATCAGTCCTGACTGCCTGTGGCTGCATCCCCTCAGGTATTGTTGAGGTTTTGCAACCTGCTTGAATAGGTGAAAATAAAGATCTTAATTAAGAAAAGTCAACCTGGCCTAAGACCAGCTGCCTTGGTCTTAAACACCTTTCTTTCTGCTTTCTACCTGAAATCAGCTTTCTATGAGGCAGGGAGGAAAACCCATTGAAAAACTGATAAAGGAAGAGGAATGCACTCAATACAGAGACCCAGAGAGAGATAAAGGTGGGGCTTGTGTTTCAGCTTTAGGCATGACATAAGAGCATGGCCATGAAATACCTCAGATAGAGACATTATCAAAACCTGGACCTTGTCTTTTTTTACAACAGCCTTTGCACAGGGAACCTGACAGAAAGGTCTAGAAATGAAAGTGATGCTGAGTATATCCAAAAAGGGCTTTTTATATCTATAGCCTCAATGCACACTGTGGAGAGTGAGCACCTACCTGCATTGGACAGCTGTAGATACAAAAATGTTGTCAGATTTTGCACAGGTGCAACAGAAAACCATAGAAACGAGCAGGAAGTTGCCCAAAAAGCCTGTTTGTTTTCACTCCAAGAAGACTACATGGACAATTGGGAAGCAAGCACATTTCCAGGGAAATGGAGTATTCCTGCAGAGGTTTGGAGCCAGGAGGGACTGAGGCACAGGGTGATGTAACCCCACCAGCTCGGATCAGGAAGCTGCACTGGTCCAGTGCATCCAATTTCTATGTTTGACCCCTTTGCAGCAGGCTTGGTTTGATCTGCAGCCACACTTACCACTTGTGTGTTATCAGTGAGAACATTTATTCACTGGAACAAACTGGGCCGGGAGCTGCTGGTATCTGCCTCTTTGATCCGGCTGGAAGCTTTGCTGCAGCCTCAACATAAAGTTACAGGGCTCAGGTCAGGGCTCACTGGAAGAAACACCGTGACCTGCAGCATCCAGGAGGTTGGCCTAGGTGACCTAAGTGTCCCCTTTGGCCTTACACTCTATGAATACTCCTGCAAGACCAACTGCCTTAATCCCTTACCAGAGAGGTGGGGGGATGCTGATCTTCCCTCGTAAGACTTTCCATCTCTATTATGGCACACGGTCTTAAGCAGCTCACGTTCACCCATATGGCCAAGCACATACTTTGCATTTGTCTTCTGCTCTGGTGTTAATGATCCTACCAGATGCATTCACAAATTCACCCAGCATGTGCAGCCCCTTTGGAATTGTGCATCGGGTAAGAGATATTGGCTTCCAGGAGCTGAGCATGAGGAGCTCGTATTGACTCATTTCAGCAATTTGTGGAGAACAAAAGAAATAGGTGAATTCCCTTCTTCCTCACAGTTTCCTGCCTCTGACACAAGTGTTTCTTCAAACAAAGGATTTTCCCCCTCCTCAGATGTCCTCAGACACTGCATTTGCAGTATCTGATAACACACATTTCCATAGCAACAAATAGTGATGACCCAAACACAGGATTATGTGACTTCACTAAGAGTTGAGCAGAATATTAACAAGGATACTGATAGCTAATACTTTCCGTTCTGTGGCACCTCCCTGCAGAGGATTTCAGCGAGCTTTACGCACATCGTGCCCAATTTGCAGATGGAGAAATGAAGAGGAGAAGTAAGTGATCTATTCTAAGACTAAGAAAAGAGGCTGGGCTCAGAGTACCCAGGAGGGAGGGAGGGAGGTGAGGAGTCACAAGTACCAGGTTTTCTGGACTCCAAGCAGCAAGGGAGCTGTCAAGGTCCTGATCTGCCCCATTCCCGAGAGCTGCTTTCTTTGGGATAACTCATCCACCTGGCTGCTTCCCATCCCGTGTCTCTATTCCCTCTGAGGGTTCTCTCTGGTAAAATGGCATCAGTAGGTCCAGCTGCCTTCTGTTAGCATTCAGAGGGCTGGTGTTACCCCTCCCAGAAGCTTGGAGGTTTCCTGCACTCAAAGTGATTTTCTTCAGGTGATGGGAAGGCAGAGACAGTTTACAAACACAGAGTGCCTCAGACCTGAAATCCATGAAATGCAGCTCCGGGAGTTTAAACTTCAGCAAAGGGACATTAAAGAAGCAACTGGATGAGCAAGCACCATGCAATGCTCTACTGGAGTCAAGGGAGGAGGAAGAGATCCCAGTGTCTGAACTTGCAAAACACATCGTGGAAAACAACATGTATCTCACTGATGGCGATTTGAAAAGACTATTGCATCTTCAGAAACTCAAGGAGCCTTTAATTTCAAAAGAAATTTAATGAAAATGATAAAAGGAAGCACAACCCTGTCTCTCCTCCCTCAGATAATTGGGTGTAAATACCAGCTTCTTTTCATGCATCAGACCTTTTATCTGTAATTAGAATTGGCTTCATCCAGATCCACTGGTATCCCATGCTAAGAGAGTTCTAGTGGTGGAATAAAGTGCCACGTGATTATTTATTTACTGTTACATTATGTGTCAGACCAACTTCAAAAGATTTGTCTCGATTTGGAAATAGAGCTCTGAAAGGCTGCTCTAGCTGAAGCCCAAGAAAAGATCCCTTAGCACTTCTCTACGATATCGTGCTGCCATGGTTGTCTCTCTGTGTTCAGAGAACAGGGGGAATTCCTTCAACCAAGCACTTGGGCATGAGTTTGCCTCCAAGAGTAGTAGAAAGTAGCTTTAGAAACCAGGGGAAGTTAACCACATGCTTAAACCATGCTTGAAAAAAACTGAGGTTTTCTTTTGGTTTGCTGTATGTTTCAGAAAACCAATAAAGCTTTAAAAAAGCAGACAAAACTTTTTTTTCAGTCCTAGTTATCTGTTTCACCTGGGACTACTTGAAGACTTCTTTTACTGGAAAATACAATGGTAATTAGGAGGGAAAGGGATCAGAGTGGAAGAAGGTTTTGGGTGTGTGGGTAGGATAGAGAAGCAAGGACTGGGTGCTGCTTGTGTGCCACAGCCCAGTGAGTAGGATGCCGACCTACTACATGGGAATCCCCTTTTGCTGTACTGGGAGAACCACATAAACCTTGGTTGTTCTTCCTTCCATCCCTCTGGGTGGGTGCCCAAGCACCCATTTTGCAGAGCACTGGTTGCATGAAGCCTGTTTTTCATGGTCCCTCTCAGAAGGTTGTAGCTTCCAGGGAAGTTGTTGGCTATCCATGTGACCTCGACCCTGCAGCAAATAAATGGTTTTCTTCATATTAATAATGCTGAGCCAGATAAAATGGGAAAAGGACTTTTCAGACCTGCAGATATGTTGTATAGTATGAGAGCACCAGAAATAATCCTCCCATCACCTTTTTTACCTCCTCTTTGAGAAAAGTTTGATTTTTGAAAAAAAAGTACTTTGTGACTCTCAGGGCCTTTTAGAGGGAACTAATAATACTCTATGACAAAAGACCTGACTGGGTTTAGGGTAGAATTTCTGAGTGGCAGGCCTTGCGCAGGATTTGAGGCAACCCCGTATCCAGTTGCTGTCCTGGTTCACGAAATGCTATGTATAACACAAAAAGGTGCAGGGTAAACCAGCTGAGTGTTAAAGCTCTACGCGAGCTCATAAATTAACATCCACTATGAAAGAAAATACGTGTGTGTTACTGCACAGTTATTACACATCTCTGCTGGAGAACAGCTGCAAAATCCCTGAGCAGCTACCAGAGCCACGGGCTACACTGCACAACTCAGAGAGATTTTAGCTATGGCTCATGTACCCTCTAGGGAGACAGACTGGGCTTTGGAAAAAAACTGAAACCAAACCAAACCCACAGAAGACCAGTCTTACTCTGGGCTTTCTGCATATGACATGAGCAGTCAGCCTGTCAAAGGAGAATTCCTTTAGGTTATAACTCCAAAACATGTTTTCTTGTGGCTCATTCTAAAGAAGAGACGTTTGCTCTTTTTGAATAACATAGGGTGTTGATGGTAGAATTTACAGAACACTGTGATACAGATGGAAAGTAAACTTTTCTCTTGTCCCTGTGACTGGAATAAAACGGACATAAAGTGCTGTGTCCAACAAGATCCTGTCACATTTGTACCTGGTGCTAAAATATCTCCAAATCTTCAAGTGAATTCAGGGAGAGAAGCATTTTGCATGGCAATCCTTTTCCTGTCAACTTCATGGTACCTATCACCTGACACTCTCTTCCTCCTAGTGTTAACCTAAAAAAAGTTAGGGAAAGGTGATTTTGTTTCAGTCAATGAGCTACCTAAAAACTGCAGAGCAAAGCAGAGCATCTTCCAAATAAATTCAGACCAGCAGGTAGAAGTGGCTTGGAAGCCAAAGCACATTAGGTTGATGTCAAAAGCAAGCTGCAGTTCATCCTGCTGAAGTCCAGAGAGATCAGCACACCCTGAGCTGATTGCAATAGCCTTGCAAACATCCACCACCAGCAGTAGATGTGTTACAAGCAAGAAGCCTGTCTGGAAACTCAAGTGCATCTCTGTGTCCTCTGATACATCCAGATAAGTGGACCAAAGAAGCTATCTGAATTCCTGGGCAGATGTCACCCACATCCCCATGAATTCCACTGGGGGCTCACAGCAGTCCCTGTGCATTAGGACCCTGCTGGCAGACCTGGCACTCATTGTTTTCTTCAAGTACAAAGCAGGATATGACAGGCTGAATTTTGCCCTGAATTCTGTGGATAGGATGACTCAGAGACTGGGATATTTCAGGGCCAAAAGAGATCAGTGCTTGCTGGGCAAAGGAAGGTCTTTGCAGCAAGGAAGCCGATGCAATTAGCCCCGGCCTTTAGGGAGCTGACACTCAGCTGTGGTGGCAGCCAGACATCTCTCCTCCTCACCACATCACTGCAGACATGGCTTCAGTTAATTTGGTGAAGAAACATTGCAGGGGAAGTGACTTTGATGTTTCCTGCAGGAAAGTATATATAGACTTTACACACACAGCCAGGTCAGGGTAGGTTTTTCAAACACACGAGTTGTAGCACAATGGACCTGTGTGTGAGGGAGGGAGGGACCAGATGCTCGGCTGCTTCCTTCCCCACCCTCCCCCAGTAGTGGCATGCACATATCTTGCTTCTTCTTCCTAAAGGTCACCGTCATTTCCAACTCCATGCAGCACTTCCCAAGGGCTCAGCTCCAGGCTGCCTACCATGCACCAGGCTTCATTTCCAGCACTTAAATTACACAGAATATTCCTTGTTACTAGTTGTTTTGGGGTTTTTTTGTGTGTGTGTTTTTTGGGTTTTTTTAATGAGATAGAAGAAAAAATAACTTTGGACCACTTAGATATTCTACAAAGAAAGTGCTGAATTTCTTTGCAAGTTGCCTAAGCCCTTAAGAAAAACTTAGAAGGAGGGAACTATAAAAAGAGGCTGAAAATGGAATGAAAAGAAGGTGTTTCCAAATGAAACAAGAAAAATTCAAAATACTGTTTGATCTTTTCATCATCATCTTCAACCTCCCATATCCGTCTTCTACGCTGCATCCCTACACAGAATGTGTTTGCATTCAGCTGGCCCAAACCTCTTGGTAAATTCCACCACTGTTTGCATGAATAGAACCCAATTCCCCAAACTCCATTTGTGGATTTGTTGAATGGACTGGTTTGCACAGAAACCCCATCCAGCTCTAACACTTTAGTCAGCAGGAAGCTATAGGTACATTTTTCTTTCCTAAAGTGATTATTAAAGCCTTTTCCCACCAAATCCTCCCAGGAGTAGAGACTAAGGAAAGGCTCAAACTTGGGCTGAGCTGTAATATCACTATTGCTCAGCGGGGAGGCTTGTCCCCAAGGTAACTCACACTGGAAAAGTTTGTTTGCCATAAAAGTAAACACTGCTATAGTAACCTGCCCTGTGCAGAACGGCCCATGCCAGCAAATCTAATAATTCCTTGCATTCACAGAAGTAACTGCAGGGCAGATGCACCCAAACTGCCTTCAAATGACTCACTTTTGAGCAGCACATTGCTCAGTGCATGCTCTTGTTGGAAGCTTATCCCACTGTCTACAGTTCTTGCCTGCACTCTGCCCCAAACAGTCCCAGCTGCTCCTCTCCCAGCTCCCCATCTGGGTGGTTTATCCCTTCCTCATGCTTCCCACTATCTCCTGACCTAATAGGCAATGCATCCCAGTTTCATGCTTTCTGGAGCCTTCATCAAGACTCTGTATTTTTCTTGCCTTGTGGTCAGTGTCGGTCTCACTGGCTTCAGGCTTCTACCTTACACCAGGGCTCTCCCTCCAACCTGCTTTGCCTCTTCATCTCTTTCTGCCACTTTACTGCCTGTTCCATCTGCCTGAACCAAGCACCCACCATCTCCTCAGCATCTTTGCCCAGTCAGGGCAAACATCCTCCAGCCCCTCTGCCAAGGGCTCCCTGCCTCCCTGCCAGTGCCCCTTCAGTCCTCTCCTCACACAATTCTTGAGAGTCCTTGCAGCAGGGTGTTGGAGAGTTCAGACATCGTCATGGAGTCACCACCAGATCACAACATAAGAAATTATTGGGGACTGTGTGGGTACAAGTCCTGGCCCAGGAAGTAAGAGTTCCATATAATCCCAGAGGAGAGCAATATTTGAGAAACCTGTGCATCTGCCATGCTTTTATCTTTTCACAAGCACCACAACCAGTATGTCAAGGCCAAGAATGAGGATTCAGGGCAAGATGTGTCTGATGACTGAACTGGTAGAACCTCTCTCATGTTTTGATGAATTTGTCCTCCACATCTTCCATTCCAGAGTGAGCTCTCAACCCTCTGTACTCATGTCAGTTGTCCACCATGTCCAGCTGAAAAGAGAAGGAATAGACTAAGCAAATTCAACCACTGGAAAATGTTGAGGCTGCTATAGATCTGGAGGATGTCATCTTGCCCAGACCCTTCCTTAGTGGGCTCATTCTGCTGTCCCAAGGACCAATAAGAGCACAGGGCTTGTCCTGTCCATGCTGCTGTTCCTGTCCTCGTGCTCTCCTGGTTTAGGAGGTCACTGGCATTTCTCCTTCCAGTGGTCTCTCCATCTGCCACAAACTCCCACAGCATCAGCTCAGAGGGACTGAGATCTTTTGGACTCTCTCCTCCTGATTCCAGAACCACCTTTGCTGTCTTTTAGGTATCTTTAAGAAGCAGACGAGCTCTGGGGAAAGCTGTAGGGTCTGTGAACATAATAGCAGACACTTTGCTTTTACTGACCATCTTACACAGCCCAGGTCTGTATAGCTTTTAAGACACCCCTCCACACATTTTTATAGACACAATCCTCAGCCATTCAAATTAGGAGCCATGGAGAGGCACCCAATTCCCTTCCTACCTCATGCACACAAAAAGTATCACTGCGTTAGGACAGCTCATAAATAAAACATATGTCAGAAGTTTTCCTTGCTTCAAACACAGTAAACAAATGCATTCAGTCCTGTTTGAGTGAGGAGACATTTGTGCCAAGCAGTGCTGCAGGAAATCATGTTTATACCTGCACAGAAATTGCACAAGATCATTATGTCCTTGCGAAACTATTACTTCTGTCCCCTCCCTCTCTCCCCCAACCCCACCACAGTCAAGGTCTGGGATAGCCAAGGCTCTTTGGGCACAGGATTGAAACTACGCAAATGCAGCCTGCCTGGAAGCCACTGGTCTGTTTGCTCAGTGACTCAGAGCACTCTTCCCATTCCTCCTTCTTCCCAGTTATTGTTTTTCTCCTCTCATTTTTTCCCCATGCCCAGAATTCAGTGGGAGCCCCTTCTTCCCGGGAAAGCCTGGAGAACACTCCAGGAGCAGAACAAGGCCTTTGGGAGAGGGCAGGGAGCTGCATTCCACCCCCACCTAGCAGCTGTGATCCTGCTGTGAGCAGCCATCATGAGGAGGGTAAGGAGAGGGTTGAGGAAAACACCAAGTTCAGCAGTTGACCATCTTATAAAATATCAGGATAGAGATCCTGTCCAAACCATGTATGTTTTTGTGTACTAACCTACAGCAGCTTGAAGCAGGACCACAACTGGACCCAGTTCAAAAGCGCAGAATTTCGGTGACCAATAACAATGTCTGGGAAGAGGTGAAGATGGATGTGACAGAGAGAGACACCTGACTTCTCTCTCTCATGTCGTTTATGAGGAAATAGAGCAGCCTTAATTAGTTTATACTTGTTTGGCTTGGTGATGTTTTTTTTTTGTTTTGTTTAGTTTTGTTTTGTTTTTCCTGATCTGAATTTGGCCATCCACAGTAGAATTTGAGTGAGACTGAGCATCATCATTTCTCCTGTGTCTGATGCATTACTGAGCAACTGCTTTGCAGCAAAACTTTTTAGAGCACAGACATTATAAGTCAGGACCTCTTTGTACCAAGAAGACACTTATCCATGTGCACAGGAGAGCTGGAGCCAAGCCAAACCTTTGGAAGGTCTGCCAAATCAGGTGATGTGTCTCTGGGAATAGGACACTTTGCTCAAGAGGGGCAGGTGATCAAATACTGAAGAGTCCATGAAAAGAGGATGCTTTCATTATTATTTGGAAGGGAGCAGTGATGATAATCACTTCCTCTGTTGTCTTTATGGCAGAGAGAAAACCATCACCAATTCATCGTTTGCACAGAAATAGAGGCCAGTGTGAAGTGAGAGGACATCACCTGGACTGCCTGTGGGAACAGTGTGAGCTGTCACACACCTCTTTAAGTTGTAGCCACTTCATATTCCATGCTGGACCCTTGCTGTGTTTAGTAGCCCCACTTGCAATACTTGGGTAATTAAGTTGATCCATAGAATGTGTGTAAGTAACACAGCTGAGTAAATGAAAAATACAGCTTGCAGGCAGCCTGTGCTGAGTCTGTGAGGGAGGCTTTGAAACAGAGCTGCTTGTCAGATGGGGAACAGGTAAGCAGCACATCACTGTACATATCCCCTTTTACTGAACTCAGAACTGAATCAAAATCAATGCCTGATAAAGGGCCAGAAAGATCTTTCTGATCATTTACACAGGTCATGCAATTTCACTTCACAGCTCCTGAATCTACCCTCATAGTTTTTAGCTCATTAAAAGAAAGTCTTTCAAAAATTATCTGATCATGATTTACCAAATTCAAGCTTTAGGGAGTTTGTTGCACCCATTGGCAATGCCCTACAATGAGAATTTGCCTTCTCTGATCAAGAGAAAAACTGTACCTAACTTAGAAGCAGGATTTGTTTACAAGGAACTGCTGGCCATCAGATATGTATTTTGCTCTCTAATTATTTAATATTTTAAAATTGGGCTAGGCAGAGAACTGTCAGTGGAAATAAAACTAATTGTTTCTATTAAAATCTGGAAGATTTGTAAAATCAAGCAGAAAGTTGTTGAAACATCCTATTCCACCTTTTGAGAATAAAGTAATTTTCAATTTCCACCATAGAACAGCTTCTCATTTTTATATCCTACTGTAACATGGATCTTAACATAAGAAAGTAGTTATAAAATAGAGTGGAAAATTGAAACATTGAAAAATAAAAATTAATCAGATCAAAAGATTGAATTTAAATCAAACAACCTCATGTTTGTTTGTGTTCTTTTTCCCAAAGGTTTCCCTTACAGCAGTTCTGAAGTTTCAGGTTTTCAATCCTGCTCTGAACAAACTCTGGAAATCTTCCTGAGGCAGAACATCAACATTCAGTAGGACCTTCCAAGATTTATGTTGCTGACCCAGCTTGCATTACCAGGGGACACAGCATAGCTGTATCAGATACAGAGATCCTGCCATTAGTGTATACACAGCTACATCTGGGGCCTCTGCCAGAGCAGCCGTTCCAGCACTGCCTCTGCAGGAGAAACCCAGCTTCCATCACTGCTTATCCTGTCTGTTCCTGTTTAGCTTCATAGCTCCACACTGGCTCAAAAAATGTGCATTTATCTAAAATAAAGTTGGAGCTTTGGATTTCACTTGGCTTGTGAAATTTGGTCATACCTACTTTTATTTTGTTTGATTTTTTTACATACACAGGTACATGAATATAAATACACGTCCATTCACACACACACAGAAATATACAGTGGTAAATACAGAATACAGGCTTTTAAAAATGTTTTCCAGGTGGTTTTCAGGCCCAACAGCTGAGGCTTTTTTTCTTTCTAAAGTACCAAGAGGATAAATATTGCCATTTAAAAAATAAACTTCCTCGAAATTGTCCTTTCTGTTCTGAAAGACCGTCTTGTTCTTTAGGTGATTTATGATACCAATCTGTAACTACACGTGTATTGTTCAGAGTGTTCAGCAAACAAGACATGAGTGTTTGAAATACTTCATGGCAGGAAGATGCACAAAACATTGAAACAGACTCCCAGTTCGAGTATGGGCACTTGAAATCCAGTGTCTTCTTTCCGTTAATACATCTCATGCTGTCATTGCCTCTTAATTTCCACATAAATGAGCATTGAGAGGTCAGCTAAACCAGGCACTTACTGTGCAGAGACCAAAACCAGCTTAAGTTGAGCACATTCCCACTTTTTAAAGTGTTAGGCCATTGGCCAGCTGGGCCAAAATATTCTGATTCTTTTTTTTTTTTTT
>WEKY01058983.1:312419-359318 GCA_013390045.1 Picathartes gymnocephalus | reverse complement strand
TTTTTTTTTTTTTTTTTTTTTTGGTGAATGATTACTTGATGCCCAGACAAAATTTCAGTGTGGGAATGTGGACCAGGTAAAATGCAGGAGCATGATGAATGTTAGGAAATTGGTGTACCATGACCATGGAAACCACCATTTGGGGGCAGGGTTGGGCCAGCCCTTTCTCTGGTCAGTTAAATCCCAGGGGTTCCCACCAGACAGAGGCCACCACGGACCTGCTGCCTGAGGAAACCAATTTCTGTTTCAAGGGGCTGGGACTGGGAAGTCTCGGGACAGAAGAGCATAGAAGTTAGGCTTAAAAGACATGAGCCCTGAGAGTATTATGGGAGTCCTGAAGTCCACAGCCTGAGGGTTTCTGGGCAAGGGGAGAGAACAAACACATCCCCCTGCAAGACCAGCCATGATAGGGAGAAAGCAAGACAGTGGGGAGGAGAGGGAAGAAACACAGGAGTAAAAAGAAGATCTGGTAATTTGCTTAGAGAACCAAGGAGTTATTTAGGCTGGGAGGCACCTTTGGGACAACTCAGTACAACTTTGAGTTTGACTGAGATCAACTTGCTCAGAGATTTGTTCAGTCCAGCCTTCAGCTCCTCTGAGGATGGGAAATCCCACAGCCTCTCTGGGAGACTTGTGCTATAATTGACCACTGTCATGGTAAAAAATTTTTTGGCTTTATATCTAACTGGAATTTTCCATGTTCCAACTTGTGACATGGAAGGGCACATCCCTGCTTGCACCTTTTGTTTATGTATTTGTGTAATCCTGGCTCTGCTGGCACTCC
This sequence comes from Picathartes gymnocephalus, assembly GCA_013390045.1. NCBI lineage: Eukaryota > Metazoa > Chordata > Aves > Passeriformes > Picathartidae > Picathartes > Picathartes gymnocephalus. The sequence goes on along the minus strand of WEKY01058983.1, from coordinate 358,534 downwards.
TTGTCTCCACAGCCTTCTAAAGCAACAAACTCCCCAAGCTGAGTACCAGCTGTGCAAGAAAGGCTAATCCTGGTGGTCTAAGCCAAGAATGACCTTGGGGTGGTGGTGGGGAGATAGACAACAGATAGTTCCCTCTTCATTCACCTTCTTCCTCTGTTAAAACCCATTTTTCCATCATAACTTATTTTCTAGGTTGGGGCTCTGGGATCAACAGTTCCACAAGCATTTGATTTGCCTGAAGAATATTGCAAAGGTTATTAATTTCATCTGTGACTGTTTTGCATAAATTTGTTCAGCCAACACTACAATAGCTCTTTCTGGCCAAGTCTGAATGAGTTGCACATCTAATATTATATATCTCACAAATGTTATATGCGCATTACCTACGTGCACATGTACTCACACATGCATTCATCACCCCGATACATCCTTTCATGTCAGGTATGTGAATTATTTTGTTTATAAGAAACAAAGTTCCCTCCCTGTGCCAGGATTAAGAAGACCTGCGTTCCTTTCCTGCCTCTCCTTGGTATCCCATGTGACCTGGCCAAGTCATTTCATGTCTCTGTGCCTCTGCCTCCCATCTGGAGAGCAGGGACAGCTCTCGAGAAGAAACGCGCGAACCGCTCTCCTCGGGGCTGCATCTCGGAGATGCCGAGCGGGAAGAGCAGGGATGTGTCATTCCCTGCGGAACAATGGCAATTCTGACATTCCTAATGCCATGGCAATATGAATATTCAAAATAGCAGGGCCTTTGTTAGAGATCCTGATTAATCGGTGATTAATATCACTGTCATTTCCTTAGAATAACGTGTGCTATGCTCTTATCTGGCGAAAAGGGAAAGAGAGAGGGGGGAAAGATAGTGCCTGAGTGTACCGGTGCATGGACCGCAGTCGTGTCAGACAAAGCCTGGAGACTTGGTTTTGAACAAACACTGGTTCCCAAGCTTGCCCTATTCCCTTGACATTTACGCTGCTCAGGTTCATGTACTTAACACTCAGCTCCAGGAACCCTCCCTGAATCCCAAGTGCCGCTGGTGTAGAGTGTCAAACCCACCAAACTCTGGGATGACAATTAGACACTGCTGCTATTTTCATCTTTCTCTTGTGGACACGCCGTGCCCCTCAGCTCATCCAGCTTGGCAGAACTCTCCTCTGAGCCACAGAGAGCACAGAAGATCCACATTACACCTTGTCATAATATTGGTCCCTAATTAAGTTGTTTCAACAAGAAGGCATCTTTGAAGGACACACATATTTTACTGGAAAATTAAATTATTAAGCGCCGTATTTGGGATGTTTCTATTTCTTTGGAACATCTGAAGATAACTTTACCATCAAAGCAGCCATATCACATAACTGCACTCAAGCTGCTGGCCACAATACTTCTCCAGCACACCTTCTCACCCCATTATGTGGCTCAGACAGAAGAATTTTGCCCTCAAATTCTTGTTATGCACACATATAGTGCATATTTTCCTACTAGACAAAGCTTAACTGTATATGATTCCTCTGCAAGGAATTACTTCTCTAGGATTTAACTACAAAGGCCCATTTGGAAACCATAAATGCAGCATCGACCCCAAAGGACAAATCCTACACTTTCATCAAGGCAAAACATAGAAACTACATAACTATAGCAAAACATGGGCCAGAGCACTAGCAACATCTCTTCAGAAGGGGTCTACATTTAACAGACAGAAATGTCTACTTCAACCAAGCAGCTAAGTAAAGTGTCTGGTTCAGTATCTGGAATAATCAAATGGGGTGCAAATTTCATTCATACCTAAGCTCTGTAACTTAAGATGGATATGAAGATGTGTGTTTTTAAGAGGACACTTAAGCAAAGATAAGTGGTTAAGTACTCACAGCTTTACTTGTGTCAATGTTATCTGTAGACACTCTTTTTCCATAACACTCTGAGTGACTTTTTAACATATAGATAATATGTTCCTTAAATGCAGTCCATATACATGCACTGTGAATGGCTCTACCATTAATAATGCAAATTTTGCCACTTAATAAAAACAGTATTCCTTTCAGGATTCTTCTTTATGGTTTTTTTTGATGAAGCCTCTGCTGTTTGGAGTACTTCAGCAATGGCTTTTCCATCACTGCTGCATCAGACTGTCCTGTCTGCTGAGAAAGGTGGTGGCTCTGTTTTGGTAGCAGGGAGGGAAGTTTTTGCCAAAAGTCTCACACTTGCAATTCTTAGAAAGGTCAGAGATGGGGACTAAATTTTAAACAGATGCAGACTTTGCTTTCCTGTTAATAACAGCCAGATCCTTCTGGGTTCTCCAGGCCAGGAATATCCTGGGGTCTAAGGGAAATTCTTATGTCCTAGTTCCTCATGTTTTTCTTCATGAGGAATCACTATCAGCAATGGCCAAAGTCAAACTCCCTGTTTTCACTCCCAGTCCACTCTTTTTCCATCTTCCTCCACCACTCTTGGCAAAATCTCCATCTATCCTCTTCTGAGTGCTCTCCTGACCATACTTCCGTAACTTTTACTGTATAATCCCAACTCTGCTGCTCACTTTCCTGTAAACTCATCCTTCAAGCCCATCCCTGCCCCAGGTTTCCACATCTTCCATGTTCACCAGCTCATAGCATTGACTATTTTCTCCTTACTTGAACTCCTTAGTTGAATGGCTCTTGCAAACTCAGGATAAACAAACATATATAAAGGCAGAACCTTTTTTTCTTCATTTATTCACAGTGATTCTAGCATCTGAACAAGAGCTGCAGTAAGCCCTGTGTAAAGATGAGTATATAGAGAGATATTTAGCAGTTCAAGGAATTTACGAAGTACAGAAGGAGGAAAATGCACACTGCAGTGATGGGAAACTGAGAAATGGGAGAAACACAGGCACTTATCAAGGTCATGCAGGAAGCCTGTGGCAGAGCATGGTATAGACTGCACAATACTCAGGCACCAGCCCAGGCCTTTGCCAAGCAACTATCCAGCTTTTTAAAATATTCATGGAAGAAAGACAGGCTTGTGCAATGCTCCACAAATAAGACAGAACAAATGACAAGTCATTACCCTGTAGTAGGTCAGACTGCAGAAACTGAATTTGAGGGGTTATTATCTGCTGGTAGAAGGTTGCAGATATTGCCAAATGCTGATTTAATTTTTTTTCTGGTTTACAGTGCTTAGGAAAAGTGAGAAGTTTTATTTTCAGCCTTAAGCACTGCAGCAAATTCTGTCCAGTGGAGTTAAACTGGCCATGTTAGCAATCCAGAATTTATATGTCACTGTTTTATCAGATTTCCAGAGACATATAATGTCTCTTTCTCCTGCCAGTAAAACCAGATGCAGAAGTATCCTTGTGTGTTTATTTAGCACAGGATTGTTAATGGCTGGGAGTAGCACACACTGGGGTGTGGCTTCCATGTCTAGCACAGAGAAATCAGTGCTAAGAGACCAGAATTAAAACAGACTGAAGCAGAAGTGCAACTGACTGACCTTGGCGCCAGTCAGAGTGGGAAAAACATTATGAAAATCTGGACTCAGCAGCCAGGTCAAGGCTGATTTTTACCCCTTGAAATTCAAAGGTACTTGATACAAACCATTAATATAAGTAAATTCTTTGCTTTCCGTTTCCTTAAGGAAACAAACTTTCAGGCTGCAGGCAGTCCTTTTCATCTCAACTTGAAGGGAAGAAAGAAAATGCTGGGTTAGTCTTTTCAGTGAAGAACTTTTTGCATAACTTCATTAAGACAAAACAAGATGGCATTATAGATTAAAGACTTCTGTTAAGCAGGAGGTTAAACAAGTCTTTAAACACAGCTCCTGCCTCATGTGCTAATCCTGAATTCATGACAGTTTGGAGGTACAGTCTTTTCCTCTGGCTCTATTTGGCTCATCTTGAGTCTGAGCATTCCTGGTTGAAAACAAGCCTGGCACCTGCAGTGCTAACTTTGAGCAAAAAGGGGGTGCTGCTCCAAGATGCCTTTGGTGGGAAAATTATGGTGTCAGCAGAGTTACCTCCTCTCTCACCCTCACAAAGCTCTTCATCAACAAAAGGCAAAGCACCCTGAGCTGTCCTGCAGCACACAATCCAGGGAGCACAGAGGGCCAAAACATCTGCAACAGAAGAGGGGTTGTTATCCCACTCACAGAACTTTGCATTTTACTCTGCTCCAGTGTTAGGAAGGCAGCCACGTGCCCAGCACAATCTTTGGCTGGGAGAAATGGTGTGGTTGTCCCTAACACAACTGCACAACAGTTCCAGCCTTGCTGAGAGTTCAGACTGAGGTTAAAGTAAAGGTGAGGGCTGAAAAAACAGTTCCAGAGAAGGGTTAAGGCAGGAGAGCAGCTGGCCCACCAAGGGCAGTTCTGGGTTAAAGAACCCAAACCCAAAAGACTCCTTGGCACAGAAGATGCCCATGTCCAACCAAGGCAGCATCCTTACCAGTGTTAAAGTCACATTTAAAGCAATGAAACTCCTCACTCTGCCTCCGAAGAAGCAGCAGCAGAAATCTTTGATAAGTGGGAAGGGAGGAGAAGAGCATTTTACATTCTCATGGTTCCTTGGCTCACTCCAGCACTGTTGGATTAACTGGGAGCGAGATTTATGTGCTATAAAGTGCTCTGGGGAGGTTGCTGATGCCAAACCTCTGCACCTGGGTTTTGAAAGCCTCTCTAAAGTTATGAGATTATCTGTACATTCTCATCTAGGAAAAGAAACCCCCCTGAAAACCAAAAGTAACTACTGCTTTTGGCAGAACAGCAGAGTGCAATTTCACCTAGGAGGGAGATTTGCAAAGATACTGACAACCACTAAATGGCCTGGTCCCACAGAAATTGGATGTGAGCGAGCATTTCATGGCCATTTACCCTTGGGAAGAGGTGTCCCCTTACCCCTGATTAGTTTGGATTCTTCCATATAAGGAAGATTAAAGAAATACCCCATTAAATTATTTCAGGATTGTTATTGTTTTTCAATCTTAAATTATTCTACTCAGTGTAATCCCATGGAAACTGGCTTCAGAAGACAAAGGAGCTCAGTGTCTCTTAATGGTTAGTGCAGTCACATTCTTGTGTGACATCTGCCTCTAATACGATTACTTGGCAATGAGCACGCCAGCAGGACGAGCACTGCAACCAGGGATGTTATCAGCCTCTCAACAGACTGGGAAATTGATTTTCATCAACTATTGTTTAAAACTATTGTGCTGAGCATTGAAATTGGCCTGTTTTGCAAATAATTATGCTTCGCTGATGATGTTTTCAACCCCTTTTAGAAGACATCAACAGTCTGCAATATCTGGGTGTTGTGCAGGCTTTGTCTGGAACTGGCATCCAGCCTTCAGCAAGCTCTGACCGAGTGGAAGCTGTTCAAGGGAATGTGTTAACACCAATTTCACCAAGCAAGGTTTCTTTCAGAAATGTGCTGCTGTTTATCACCAGTTGATGCCCCATGTGGTCAGAGCCCTCATTTGATTTGATTCTGTTTCAGGCTTGAGCATTGTGAACTGGGACCAACTTTACAGCCTGCAAGAACTGTGGTGGCTTCAGACTATCCATGAACAGGATGGGAGAAGAGAGGTGTCTGCACTTCAACAAAAGGAGGAGCAGCAGAACCATAACAGACTTGAGGAGAGGAAGCTGAGGCAAATTGGATGCTCAGAGACCAAGACTGACAAATCTTGGAGGTCAGTGGCCTTGAGTAGAGAGAGGGAAGGGAGGAAAAGATGTAACCCAAGGAATTTCTTTGCTCTCATGCCTCCACACCAGTGTCCAGTGGTGCAGCCTTAGAGGCCCATGCCTGGATGGCCATGGGGCACGGCCACCTGCTCCCAGAGAGGGCAGAGACCTCAGCCTCATCCTCCTGTACTCCAGGATTGAGGGTGACATCCAAGAAGGTGGTGGTTGAGTGGCAAAATACTGGGAGCGGAAGAGGGTTTAGGGTGTGAGAAGATGCCTTGGAAGGAGTTGAAGGTCTTTGAAACTGATGTGGGAAAAAATTGCTTTTTCAAAATCATTTGGGGTCTCACATCTGGCACACACTGAGGAACCTGCAGTGTTGGAGGCAGTCCCTACATCATTACAAGAAAACCTGAATAGCAACTAGCAGGACTTTTATCTTCTAGCCTTTTTGTGGCAAGGCTCTGCCATTACTTGCTGCTGATCCCTCAGACAGGCAGGCAGCAGTGCCCTCTGCACCTCCCACCTCTGTACTCACGCCAAGCCCTTCAACCACACAAGGTAAAAGAACAAAATTTGCATTCAGTCTTTGAAGCAAAAACAGTATCTTCAGGGCTTCACATGGATTAGGTCATTAGATCTCTCCTGTTGGACAGGAGCTCCCTGAAGGAACGCAAGGAAGTAAGCACTGTTTTGTCTTTGAAAGAAGTCAAGAGCCATGGATTTAACTCCCAGTTGATCCTTCCAGTTATGCAACCTGGTTCAAATCTAGAAAGGACTTGAGGAAAAGAGAAGCTATAGCTCTACACGCAATTTGAGGACACCCTCAGTTCACATTAAGTGGTATTTGACTCTGACAAAAGGTTGGTCTGCAGGAACCCACACTGCCTGACTTGTTTCTGGGTGTCCAAGCTCCCTGGGACTTGATGTTCATGTGAACAATAAGTGCATAAATTCTCTAAATGTCAGGCACTTCTGGCACTTACAAGTACTGGATGCCTTGTACTCACTGCTCACTGCAGAGAGCTCCCTGCTAGATGATGCTGGTGCCATTGGCAATGCCTGCAGCCATCTCCAGTCTGTTATCTGAAGGCCTTGTGGTCACCTCACATGTCATCTGAAAGCTTTTCCTGGCATGCTGGAGGAGAAAGGCAAACCAGGTTTACCTGCATTGTCTCCAGACCTTTGCAAGTTCTCATAGGAGCAGAGCTAATTTGGCAGCTGGCTCACAAGTGCTGGTAGACCCCTTGGAAAAAATCAGTCTTGCTGGCACAGGTATCTGCTTTGTTTTCTTTCCTAAGGGGTGCAGAGCACAGAGTTTGTTCAGCAGGTCTGGAGGCATCAGCTGTCCTCTTTCTGAGGCTGAAGAAAGGCTGATTTTTTACATCTCTTATGGTTCTATAGGTATACCTCAAAACCAGTTTTACAGATAAGTGGTCCATCTCATTTTGAAATGCAAAATAGGTAACTGTCCATGCAGAAGGGCTTTTCCAGCTTAATAAGTAACTACATGATAAGCTGGAGTGAAACAATCCAACACTATCCCACAATCATGAAGTGTGAGGAGTTAAATGAGCTTTAAGAGATTGGTCTAGAAAAGAGATGTTTCAGGTGATGAGTTGATGGAGCCAATAGTGCAGTCTGGACCTGTGACAATCCTGTTAACATGCTAGCTATAGCATTGCATCCACATCCATACACACTTTGATGCATATGTTTGTATATTAATCTCCTAATTGGCCTGTAATTTAGATGTTGGTACTGTTTAAAAATGAGACATAGCACACAGTGAGGAGTGCAAGGATTTTATCTGAAGGCTTATTTGTAAAATGCTGGCATTTAAATACAATGCACTTCTAATTTTTTGCAGTCTGGATGCCTGGGTGGGGACAAATTGCTTTGGTGCTGCTGATGGAGCTCCAGCAGCACAGATCAGCAGGAGACCCAACCCATGCAGAACAGTAGGAACATCAGTTCCTCCTGTTTCCTTGTGAAAACTGGTGTGATTCCTCTCGCTGATGAAGTGGCAAACCTGTCTTCCAGGATTCCAGCTGGCATGGTATAAGTCTGTACACTGTTCTCCGTTGATGGTAATTTATGAAACTTTAACAAGAGGGGGTTTAACTGGTGCTAGAGAGCTCGATTTCTTGAACCTCAGACTGAATGTATGCGTAGAAGTCCGGCTATAAATAATTCCTCGGCTGTTTTATAAACTATTCTAAGTAGCAAATATCATCTGTTAACCTTATTTGCAATTGGTACATGCAGCTAAAGGAAACAAATGAACTGCTGCTGAATTAATTTGCAGCCCATCCAGAAACTTTTTTGCACTTTGTCTGGAAAGTTTCCAGGCAGCAGAGCAGCTGACATGCAAAAAGTGGGTGGCTTCCTAGGAAAGGGGGTTGGCTTTTTTAAAAATATAATTTATTTACAAAAATATCCACCTTTGGCCAGATTTAATTCTGCCAACCTGCCTGGAGCAGTCCATTTTAAAGAGAGTGTGTTGGTTCAGACAGGCTTTGCTTGTCATTGATGGGACAAGCTATAAGCCAGTAAGAAGACAGAGCCCCTTCCTCTCAATAATCCTTTTAGGGTGAGAAAACCTCTTGGTGGTGTCCACCTCTCTCCTCTGCTGCAGATGGGAATAAAGCAACTCCTCTAAACAATGCACTGAAGTTTTCCATGATCCCTGTGAGGGCAGGAAGACTGTGATGGTTTTGAAGGTTGCTGGTTCCTGAAGGTGAAGGATCTCTCAGTGTGTGCCTCTCCCAAGGGTTAGCAGGCAGATCTTTGCTGGACTGCAGACAGTTCCTGTCTACAGGAGAGCTTCATAAATAATCTTCTCTCTTTTCTAGGAACGTGCCCAATTTCTTATGTCAGTTGCCCCACTGTGTTTGCAGTGAGAGAGAAACAACAAAACGAATTTTCTAAAACACTCCTTCTGAAGAAAAAACACTTCTCCCAGAAATGCAGCTACAAAAATTCTCTTTCCTCTCTTCTGTACAAGTTTTTTTTTGCTGTTGCATGTCTAGGTCAGGCCTCCCATGACATGTGCTGCAGGATGTGGCCCCGAGCCCTCCTGCTTCCATGGCCCTGAGCTCACTCTTGTTCCAGTGGTAATAATAACACTGCTAATAATGATAATGACTGCAGAGCTGGAAGAGTATATCTGATGTTTTCACAGGTGATGTAACTTTTCTTATATGGAGATGCCTCTCAAACCCCTTCAGCTATACTTTTTATTACACTCAATTTTCTTTTATCTTTTTTTTTTCTGTCTAAATACACTTTTGATTCTGGTATAAAACAGCTGATGCACTCATAGACAGACAAGTTCCCACAAGCAATTAAATTTTGGGTGCAGATATTGGTGCCCTATAAATGACATTTCTTTTGAGGAAGGGAGGAAACACAATGGAAGAGAAACTATTTTAACTTTTAAAACAACAAGTAATTTCCTAGAAGAGAATATAATTAAGAGCCAAGTCACTGCATTAAGTACAATATGAAGCCTTCATCAGTAATGAAAAATCTAACAAAATGTCTTGAAACCCAGTGAGGCTAAAGAGACCCTCAACTGTGTGGGGCTGAAGGTGGCACTGGAGGGAAGATGGCACACGTGCCATACTTGGTCCTCTCCCAGTGGCAAAGGACACAGTGGTGCTGCTATTGAGGCTGTTTGGAAAAGTTTTAAGCCAAAGGGTGATGTCAGTTACTGCGTCTGGAGTGGCTCCACTAGTTTCATCTCAAAATGCTACTCCAAACTTTGTCATGCTTGTGGATAGTGGGAGTTTGGTCTGTATTCCCTGGAGTCACCCTGCAGGGGTGCCTCTTCCTTCGCTGCAGGAGCACGTCCTGCATCGCTGTAACACATCACCTGCTGCCACTACAGGAGAGAGGGGAAAATTGCACTTGTGATTAATGCCTGAAGTTTTTATGGATGTTCATAAGACATCACTTTCTGTGACCACAGGAATTCAAAGCTTAGTCAAGCTATTAGATTCAAAATGTTTTCACTGAGATATTTTGCTTTCGAAAACAGAAACAAAGCAAAATCCTTATTCTTTCATCTGCAGAAAGAAATATACTCCTGAGGAGCTACTGGAGGGTGTGAAACAGAGCAGGATCCCTTCCCATTCCAACCCAGGGTCAATCCTGAAGTTGCTGCTCTGGGATGGCTCCGTGTCATCCTAGGAGGAAGGAGAGCCAGTTTGGGGCTGTAGCCTGCCAAGAGGTCCACCAGGAAGGCTGTGCTTGGGGACACACCTCTGAGCCTCCTCGGGGACATTCCATTCAACTTTCCAGAGCTCCCAGGGGATGGCACCCTCTGCTTGGCTCCATTGTTAGTGCTTGCAGGAAGCGCTCGAGACAGCGGGGGCAGTACGGGCTGGCACAGGAGGGAAGGCATGGCCACCATGAACAAGGCTGGCAGGTGCCCCAGCACGCCAGGCCTGGGCATGCTGCCAGGCTGGGTCTCACTGGGGGCCATGGGGCTGGCTGGGAAAACCCGTGGGAATTGCTACAACATCACACCAGGATGGACCAAAGTAGCCCCACATTCAGCCCCCACCTCACCTTGGAGGGGCACATCCAACAGCTTCGCGTGGTGCGGTGCCCACCTACCAAAGCCTGACTTTTCGCCTGGCTCAGTCGGGGCAGGGCAGCAATTACAAGCCAAGAGAGGAAGCCACATCCCTGCCTTGCTGGGGGACCCTGTGGCCCTCCTTTGGCCATCATGCCACCCCTCAGCAGCATGTGGGTGAGCACTGCTTGGATTTCACCCCGAGCAGCCAAAGCTGTGCCCTGAGGGAGCCCATTCCTCGTGCCCCAGGAGCTCCAGCCAGCTGAGTAACCCTGCAGGAATCAGGCCCCGGGACGTCGGCCCCACCAGCGCCGTGGTGTGCAGGGCCCCTCCCCATCTCCCAGAAGCCATGGAAAGTGTATTCCTGCCGGAGCCAAGAGCGAATACCAGAGGCATGAATCCTGCCCGAACAGCTCATGGTTTGCAGAGCTAAATTAAAATGATAAAGCGCTGCAAGGCCGGGCAGGCTCGCTGGCACAGGGCTGGCAGCAGCGGCGGGGCCATCGGCTCTGCTGGGCTCTCATCACCGAGGCATTGGAGCCGGGGAAAGGCTGCTCATTCCCACTCCTCTGCTGCTCCTGTTGTCTTGGGAAGGAGCTCATCTCCCAGGACAGAGAGGGATTCGCTGGTGCTCAGGTCCCACCCTTGCCCAGAGCTTTGCTGAGAAGCTATGGTGGGATTAGCCCTGTTTCTGTACACTCAAACACACCCCTTTGGAAGACCTGTGGTCTGCACCAAGGGACATGGTTGCCATTTTTCTCTTCACCTAGCCTTTCTCTTCAACTTTTGATGTTGAACGTTCAAGCTGTTGTTATGAAGGGCAAAGCATTTGAGGGATTTGCCTTTTTCCAACCCCCACCACTGCACTGACTGGAGGGATTCAGCTCATCCTCCCTTGGTTTAGGAAAGCTTCAAGATACACCTCTTCCCTTTAACCTAACCCAATTTCTACCCATGCAGAGTTCCTACCCATACACACTGTGTCTCTGGTCCACCAGGAGAAACCCTTTCCTTTCCCTTGGCTTCCACAGCCAGAGACAGTTCCTATGAAGTTTGATCATTTTCCTGTACCCCAGCTTAAACTGTTAAGTTGCTGCATGTGCAAATACTTGTGTCCACAAAAAATTTCCTCTAAGTAGTCCCAAGGATAAGAAACCTTTTGCAAATCTGGTTGCACCTCACCACCAGTGCTTCCCTTCCATCTTTCCCACAAGGGTTGCCCTCCCCTCTTGCCATCCATGACTATTTATGGGTTTAGGTAATCAGCAATAAATTCCATAGGAAGCATGTTCATGTGGTTGGAATATCCCTGTGATCCCTGAGCAACTTCTCTCTTTGCTGCCTGTCTGTAGGAATACATGTTATTAAAATGCAAGTGGTTTTCAAAGGGCCTGAATTCTTACTCATTTTGTGTTGGGATCCTTTGCTGTTCTTAGAAGTTGTCTGCCTTTCCAACATCCAGCAAGGTGTCACATGAACCAAAAAAGCCTAAGATACACACATTTATGTTTCCTGGAGTTCGCTGGCTGTTACTGTGCCCTGAGATATTCTCTCTGCTCTTCCTCCTCAGGGACATAGCTGAACTGCTTCAAGGACAAATATTCCAATTATAGACAAAGTGGGGAGCTCTCAGACACAGGTGTTAACATTCAGCTTACTGCTCCAGCTTTTCCAGTGCCTCTTTTGAGGTTTCCAGGCAGCAAATGCAATCCCTTCTGCTTCCCTTTCTGTCCACAGGTCTCACTGTTCTCTGAGTTCACATCATTGTCACCCCCTGGTAAAACGGGAAACATTTGAATGACACCCCTGAATGCAATAGGAGAGCAGGCATGGAGACATGACAGGTGTGTGGAGCATCCTGGGTTCATGGGAGAGTATGAGTGGTCACCCCAAAACCCACCACCAGATAAACTAAGGGTAGGGTTGCAAAGCTGATGGCTGAGGTGAGCAGCCAAGGGACATGCTCTTCATCGCCACTCAGCTGCTGGAGATATCCCTGCATCACACACCTCTGCTCTGACACACAGGAGTTGGAATATCATGGATATATCATTTGTACCCACAGGGCTGCAATAGCTGAATGTCCCATCCTATTCTGTCCTATCCTAAACTATCATTTCTCAGTGGAAGAAGAGAGAAAATAAAAATGGTGTCAAAGACAACCAATGTGTTTTCATGAATTGGGGAACCTTGAGGTTTAGCTCCTCTGTAATAATTACTCCTGTAAATAGGTACCAAGTAAAAGTCCCTATCATTCAAAGGTAATATTCTGTTCTGCCATATTTTTCAGTTAACTTTTTCCATCACCAGGGATAGTGATGTCAGAACTGAATGGTCAAAATACCTGACAGGGAATGGGACATGAGGAGAAATAAGTCTCAGTTTTAATGCTGTGACCTCGGGCAAATCACTTATGTGCCCCATTGTTAATACTTCCACATTTCATGTGCCTTGTCTGTCCAGACTACAGGTGCTTTGGGACAGACACCATCTCCCAGACTTTGTTTGCAATAATTCCCCAGGGAGGGCAAAGAGGAATATAATAAGTGCTTAGTGTGCCATAAAATTATTTAGTAAATAACAGGCAGTTGTGAGTCACTGCCCTGTAACTCCATGTCTGGTTCTTTGTGAGTATATTTATACACAACTAAGAGACATAAGGACTTACACCCCACCTTCAAAAGGAGGAACCTAAGGGTCTTGACTCACATGGAGTTAAAAATGCCATGTCTGAGGTAGGCAGATGTCCTGCCTCTCTGGATGGGGAACACGAAAAGGACAGCTGGGAGCAATCCCTGACTTCAGCTGTCCCACTGTGTAGTGGCAACCACAAGTCCCTGAGTTCCCATTACCTCAATCTTTTTAGTCCCTTTTGAAAACAGCTTCATTTCTTGACACTTAAGAACTTACTGGTCTTTTGACACTAAAATATCTGTTTGTTTTGTTGTGTTTGTTCTGCTTTGGTTATTTTTTCTGGCCTCTGAGCAGTATTTTATCTTCTTTATGTTGTTATTTCATGATATAAAAAGGTTCACTGAGGAACAACTGTGAATGAGCTTTGGTCTGCAGAGCACTTGAGAAGCACCCAGCTGTGGGAACAGCTTCATCTGTGGTCACCCTGTGAGTGATGTGTCCCACTGCCCCTTCCTTTCTTCACCTGTTGTTCAGCTTCATTCAGACTTTGTGATAGCTTTGTGAAAATATTGGGTAATCCTGGCAAATGCACATCACAGGAAGTGAATTTTTTCTACCCAAGGGCCATTTCCATACCTGATAATGTTGGTGGGACTCAAGCTCATGCTCTCAGGTCTCTTCCACTGACTGTTTCAGCAGTGCCAGGTGAGATGGTAGGAAGAGGTGGGATAAAGTTGGTTTGTCTTGGTGAGCAGGGAGATCTGGTAAGGGTGGCAGCTTGATCAACCAGATGTTGCACCAGGTTCAGAGGATTGTTTGAAGAGGAGAGACGTGGAGCCAGCATGTTCTTTCTCTCATCAAAGAGCTTTGCATGTATCCTCACAGATAAGAGAATAATCTTAAGCATCTTCATGTGATAATCTTCTCTGACCAATTAAGCTAACCTCCAGATACCATGTCCTGTATTCAAATGAGAATGTCTGTGCAACGGTGCCAGCAGGAGGAGAAATTAGAAATTGGAAATGCACAGAAGCATATGTTACAGTGAAAAAATGGGGGATGTTCAGAAGGGGGCTGTGTCCAGGAGAAAGCAAGTGCTTCCTAGATCAGACCCATTCCTCATCCTCCACATATCCATGCCATCAAAGCAGCATCACAACCTGACTGGCAGGCCTCTGCTACTATGTCATCCCCCTGCAATAACCCCTTGCAGACAAAACTAGAGACCCCAGGCCATCAAATGCATTTTATTCTGGCAAAAACGACGGGGCTGTTCATCCTGGGTCCCAGTGCATTCCTCCTGCCACTTCTCCTTAAAAGGCATCACCCACCTGGCTCGATTATGAACATGAACTCAGCAGCCCCTGACTCACCCTTACATAGCAACTGCTGGATAGTGACAGATTTCCAGGGAATTGGTGGTTATCTGATACATAGTTGAGCAGCCACGTTCAAGGCTATAATTGATCCTTGCTCTCTTTTCTTTGCCACTAGCCCACCTGCTCACTCCAGCTCTTTCCATCAGGTTGTCCTCTAAAAAAACCAAGGGATTAATCTTGTGGCATAGCTCAAATTACACAGGAGTTATTTGGCAGAATAATATCTGTGCACTGAACTAAAGAACCAAACTGGGAGTAAAAAAATCAAACAGGGCTGTTCTCTTAATGTTTAAAACCTAGAGAGATGGTGTAACAGGCAACACAGAGGGCAGATTTGCATTTTTATTTTCATTTTGAAGGGGTTCTCTTGTGCTGTGACATGTGCTCCTGGCTAATGCTGCTTTACCTTAAACTGCTCCCCTTGGGTGATTTCTAACAGCTAACAGCTCTCATGTTATTCCAGCTGTAGGCAAAATGTGTGGCAGTGTGCCTTTTATTTGAAAAAGAAAGTCACACTGGTGCAAATAAATGAGACTGGAATCACTGATGCTGTGGATTATTTGCAGCTTGGGAAGTACATGAGGTTGAAAAAATACCTCATTTATAGGCAGGTCACTATGGAGGTTAAGACCTGAAATGGAGTCATTAGCCTTGTTCTATAGCTATGTTTGGTAATGTTTCTTATATTATTCTTTCTACAGAGATAAAATCACTGCTTTCTTTTCTCCCTTTTCTGGCTTTATGATTGCAGAATACATTAACATATATTCATTTTTTTGCACTTTTATTGTTGCCTTCACATGTTTATGAACACGAATGAATTTAGCACAGAGGCACTTGGACACAGACAATGTTTCACCATCTTAAAGGTGAGGAAAAAGACCTGGGGATAAATAGCAGGGAAGGAGAAAGTGGCTGGAGGCAGCTGAGAATGCCACATAGAATCCAACATGCTTCACAAAACTGCCAGCAGGATCTGCTGGTCACTAGCACGTGACCCTGAACTCGGACATCAGCACAAGGGAAATTCCTTAGGGAAGAAAGGATCATGGAAGCACGGCCTGGGAGTTGTAATTACTGCTTGACTGCCAGTTCTGCCACACGCTGATGTCAGGGCTGCACAATGAAGGGGAAAGTCGCCACTGGCCATGCTGGCACCTCATGCCTCTGTGTCCCCATGTGCAGAATCCCTCTTTTCACAGGTGTCTCTGAGCATCTCAGGGAATTCTCAGAAGGGAAACAGGTCTGCAATAATGGTGACCCATGTGCGTCACAAGGTTAGTGCTTTTAGAAGAGAAAGTTTTTTTTTCTGACAGCCCTACCAACAAATTCACTGACGAAAGAGGTGTTTATTGGACAGGAGGTTGCAAACATGACCTCAGCCATGATTACATGGGACACTGCTGCCGTTGATATCACTTCAGTTCACAGCAATTGGGAGGTAAATTAAACCTCTGTTTGTAGAAGGGGTTGTTCATTCATATGCCCCTGTAAGCCATCAATTTTCCAGCTGGGGTAATTTCCAATTTAATGGACTACTACTAAAATGAGAAGAAAGGAGGTTTCTCCCACTCAGTGCAACCACACACGAATGCTGCAGCTCATCTGACCATCCAGAATCTGTGAGATGCTGTCAAACAGGGCAGTTCTCCAGTTATGCAGGGCAGTTCTCCAGATTTTGAGCATTATTGCAGATCAAGTCTTCTCAGGACAAAGCAGAAAGGTGCATGACATGATACCCTAGACTGAGCACCTTATCAAACCACCTCCCTGCAATGGCACATGAAAAGAGCTGTGCACAGAAGTCCTTGGAAGGGGCAGAGTGACTGGGCAGACTTTAGGCAGCAGAGCATCCCCATGGCATCAAAATCCCCATGGCATTAGTAGCATTATTTCCTTAGCCACCATTCGTGAATTATTTGGGTTTTTACCTGATGTGCCCTTGTTCTTCCCTTCCCCCCACCCCCAAGTTTATGAAGTAATTTATGCGTGTGTAGAGAGATTGACATTTAATAAGATGTTGGAAAAATGGAATTAAAAATTTCAGGAAGGAAAATCAGCTGTAAAATTACATTTGATCTTTTAATTGAGACAAATAGAGAGACATGAAGAGATGTCAAGGGATGATGTGGGGCTGACAGGGAAGTGGAGATGGAGGCAGTTAAATATCACATGAAGATCTACAGATTTGCTTTACTTTGAAAAAAAAGAAAATACTGGAACTTTCTTCAAGTTTTAGGTAATTTTCTGATAAATTTAATACCTGGTTTGGCCTTATGTTTTTTTTGTAGACAATGCACCAGGGCTCCAGATAACATATGTTTCTGATCCATGTGTTGGGTTCCCCTGTTGTCATTGCAACATCTGCTCCCTGGTCAATGATAAATCTGCTTATAGCTGCTAGAAGAGTGTTCTTGCTTAAAACATTCTCTCACCTTTAATGAAGTATTCCACTACACGCTGGGGAGGTTTAGAGAAATAATGTCTATAATTTTACTAAATCTGGTTTGTACTTTTCTGCTTAAAATGCCCTTTTTGCCCTAAATTTGGAATATACATGAGAAGTTTTAGATTTTCCTAAATATAATATTTCTTAAAAAAAACAAAACTCCTTTTCTGACAAATGGAGGGTTTTGATTTTCTGCTTTTTTTTTTCCCTTCAAGTTATACCACGTCTTTGTTTCATTCCTCCTTTTGCCCTTGTAAGCCCAGTATTATGAAGTTATTGGAAAGTCACAGATGACAGGGCTTGTCACCCTCTGTCTCAGATTTAAATGTCCAGTGAAAGCTAAGCTCAGCCTTTTGCCCCTTCCTAGAGAGCGTGGGACAAACTGCCAGCTGGGTCTCCCTCTGCCCACTGTAAAACGAGCCCAGAAGATCAGCCCAAGTGAGTACCTGACTCTCAAATGGCTGAAATTGCGTCAGATGATTTGCACCCAGGGTGACTGGAAGAGAAATGAGACATAGGCAAACAGATGATTGCAAGAAAGCTGAAAAGAAAATGCAGATTATCAAAAAATCTATGTGACATTGACTGACAAGTGAGGAACAAAGGGACTTGGAATGAAAAGTAAAAGGGGAAAAATAAGAAAGAGAATTTCAAGTATTTAAATGGATTGATGCCAATAGCTTAAATTATTGATATTTTTCAGTAAGAAATTTATGATTACTCACAAGTCCACCTTCATCATTATGGGATTTGTTTCTAGTTTTTCCCAATCTCTGATAAATGTTGCAAAATAAATGAAAACCCTGCGTCTACCAAAATAGATTCTGGCATCACTAACAGCTTCCTCTGTCTTTCTCTGCTTCTCCTTTTCAGCTTCAGCTGTTGTCATCTGCCTTCACACACGCTCTGTGCTGCTTTCCCTGCTTCCAGATGCCAGAGAGAAGACAGTCAGCCAACACAGTGCAGGCACTGTGGGGCAGCCCCAGCAGCCTGTAGAAGAGACAATCCATTTTTCTCTTTCTGGGATCATCCTGCTGTATGTTTCCTCACTATGTAGGATGTGGTGTAGCTGATATAATGGCCTTATACAAGTGGTTATATGGATACGCCTGTCCAGCTGCTTATTCCTGCAGCATGGAACATGGCCCCGTGTGCTTCCATCTTCCCAGAGCTTCTCTCCAGGGCACAGAGTGCACAACCCCCATTTGAACCATTCTGTCTGGTGAGAGGATGGCCTCAGTGTTACTTTCAGCTGGAATCAGAGGTAAAAATATTCATGTTGGAGGGTCATCCCACGGGGCCCAATGGAGATCTGGTCCCAAATACTATGGAGCATGGATAGAGTCAATTTGTGTCATTTGGTGCCCGTGCCTCACCACTCGCAAAGCCAAGAATTTCTTCCTAATGTCTAATCTAAACCTGCCCTCTGTCAGTTTGAAGCCATTATCCCTTGTCCTATCACAGCACAACCTTCTAAAAAGTCCCTCTCCAGCCTTCTAATAGACCCCTTTAAGGACTGGAAGGCTGCTGTCATTGTAACCACTGCTTCACTGGTTCGCATTCTTGGTTTTCCTAAGGTTGTAGTAGATTTTCAGGAAGTTGCATCATTTGAAAGGGCCACTGGACCAAAGGTTTAACTTGTAGATGCATATTCAAATCTGGAAGACTAAGTGCAAAGCAGACCCCTAGACCTGTAAGGGAAATGTGAGCAAGATGGACATGATTTCAGGCTGTGCCAACAAAAAAACCCAGTCCCTATCAGCATTATGACTTGCCATCCTTCATAGTACTATGAATTTCGAAGCTGAAAGAAAAATAGGGAACTTTGGAAGTCAAGAAGAGCTATTACGGGAAGTGGTACAGCCGTAGTCAAGTAAATGTGTCCCACTTCCAACATTCTAATATATTTTGTCATTTTTCTGGAAGAGGCGAGAGAATATAATGGAAGTTAGATTTCATTTTCCATTGTTCGTTTCTAGCAGTTCTAGTAATATCTGCAGAAAACCTGCTAATCCCAGCTACACACCCACAGAGAGACTCATATTAGAAGCGTGTCTAAAAATATTTCAAGCCAACCCACAGGTTATATTAGCATTATGATACCTCCTACAGATGCTAAGATTGGGCACATTGGGGTAGTCCTTGAATAAGCATATGCTGAGAAATGGTGCTCATGCCACACCACTGGCAGCCCCAGTACCCAGGAGGGTGTAAAGGTGAGAAAAGATTAAGAAACAGCACCCAAACTGGAGTCAGACTCCTTAAAGATGAAAATAAAATACAATTTAAATGCACTTTTCCTCTGGCATACTGGGCCAGGTTGCCTACTCTCTTACATTCATAAATGCTTTACGTCAGTCAGCCATAAAGTGCTTTACCCATATCTTCTTCCCTTTGAAATGGATATAAACCCAAATACCAGTGGATCCCTGCAAAGGATCTTTGGCCATTTCTACTGGCTTTGTAACTTGTGATGTCCCGATGAGATCAGCCATGACTGATTTGATTTGGTGCTGACACGCAGCGTTGCCATGACTCTTCCTTTTGCAAACTCTTTTCTTCTTTTCCCAAAGTCAAATATGGAAAAGCTGTGACAGCAGCACGAGCAAAAGGATATTGGAAATAATCCTCTTCATTCAGCCTGCATGCAAGATTTAGTGGTGCAGTAGCATTGCAAGGATGATTTCCACGCATCTGATAACACTGTGACACCCTATAATAAAACATATACCTTCTGTTTCATTTTATCCATTTAAGCCCTTTGAGCAAGCAGCAGTTGTTGAGTTCCCCACTCCTGCTATTAATAGCAGGGGCAGACCACTCTGCCTACTTAGATTTATTACATTTTAACTAATCTTGATTGAAGTCTTCGCATGTAAGGGCTCCAGGGCAGTCACTCACCAGGGTTACACACAACACAGACACACACTTTGCCCTGAAATTAGCTCATTAGATGTCACATGATAACCATTTAATGTGAAAAAAACCGGTTTTGGTTTCCTCTTTTCCTTATGAAACCTGGACCACTAAACACAAGGATCCCTTATTTCACCATGCTGGATATATTCAGGACTTTTACCCATGTGAAAATCCCTTTGAAGTCTGTGAGATTTCCCTGCGTAGGGAAACTTGTGCAACTCCACGAGTTTTGCCTGTACTGGGTAGCCATGATTCAAAAGATATCAAACACAGGAAAGCAGAGAAATTCCTCCCCGGTACTCAACTTCTTTTTTTTTCTGAATATTTTCTATGATTGATTTTATGTTGCTGGATTTGTTAGTGACGTGAAAATCCACTCAGGGTAAAATTTGTGGTGCAGTTTCTCAGCTGCAAGATGAACTATAACAAGCCCTATGTATATATTGCACAGGGATGGTGAAAAGGGTGATGTTTTCCCCATGGCAAGGGGGGTTTGGAGGCTGCCATGTCCCTCTGTCCCTCCTTCCTCCCCCAGGACAGCATGAGTAAGCTGGGTGCCTGGCTGAGAAAGGACTTCTGAAGACACTCTGAACACTTTGCTTTAAATGCAGCCTTGTAGTTCCTGCAGACAAAACATTTTGTTGAATATTCATGTTTCAGTTTCTATTACTCTAGCAAAAAGTCATTCATGCTCACTTTCTAAGTGGTATCAGTACATGTTTCTCTGAGAGGCATCCAAAACAATAAAATGAAATGAAATGAAATGAAATGAAATGAAATAAAATAAAATAAAATAAAATAAAATAAAATAAAATAAAATAAAATAAAAATGCTTCCCATTCTGAGCAGGAACATCACCATTCTTAGATTCAACCCACCACGAGTGTTTCCAGGAACTGAATTTGCTGGTCAATGAGCTACACACCAGCAATACATCCTGACTGCCCACAGCCCTTTCTGGGTGAGCTAGGCAACCTTGAAAGCTCCTGCTCCAGGAGAATAGGCTGCCAGCCTTTAAAAACCCTCAAGATGCAGCTTATTTTTCCTGAAGCTGATTTGCTCTGGATGCCTGCTGCAACTGTTGCTGGGGGCAGGCATAGATGCAGTGGCATCAAGGCTGAGTTAGTAAATGCTCCTACTGCAAGAACAGGATAAATCTTGGGTTTTTAAAGACTGGCTTTGAATGCCTGCAGCTGGTGGTCTGCAGCTTGGGGAGGGTAATGGGTTTGTCCCAGCTGAGAACATGCAGGAGTCTGGGCAAGAGGCATTGGGGATGGATGGAGAAACTGCCCAGTGCAGCGAGGGCACAGCAGCGGTGCTGGGTGCAGTCAGCTCCAGGAAAAGGCACTGTGCAGGAAATCTGATGGGTTCAGAATATCTGGAGCTTCCTGACCACATTCAAACCTCCTTCACCACTTGTACACAGCAGATCCAAGGTATCCAGGGTATATTCACTGCATTCCCCACGTGCTGCAGGTACAGCTTGAAGGTGCCCAAGGGCGGACTGTGGGATTTGGGGATGCTGTCAGCACTCTGCAGGCCCCTGTGAGAGAGTGCACATGAACTGTAGAGACCTTCCCATGTGTTTCTGGAAACTGTGAAGAAACCTGGCTATTGCCAAAACTCTGCACTTCGGGGAGGAGCAGCATGAGGCTGATAAGAAACTATTTTCTTGAAAATTCAGCAAAAATCCCAGGGGGGATGATAACCAGGGAGGGGCTTGTTCTGTCTGACATTTGGCAATGGGTTATGGACTTTCAACCTTTCAACCCTCCTACTGTGTGGGCCCAGGACAGAGGTGACAACTTGTATCCTCTTGCTTCCTGCACACTGGGATTTCTGGCCTTTCACTGGAAATTTTAGGTGTTGGGGACAGCCCTGATCCTGCACTGCATGGTGGGGATATGCAGAGGCAACACTGGAGAAGCTGAGTGATGCTCACAGGGCTGGTGGAGCTGGACTGGATGGCCCCAAAGGTCTTTCCATGCTACTTTGGCTGTATCTTTGAACTACTGCTTTGACCCACGAGATGAAGGATGATCATTCGTGGTGCTCTGATGTGGGAAACGGGTAGAAAATTCACCCTTTTACTCATCTTTCTGTCTCTGGCTGTGCAACATGCTTCTACCTGCCTGGTCAGAGAAGGAGCCTTTCATGGAGAGCTGGTGACTGGTGGCACTTGCTGTCAAGAGTAAAGTCGAAGGGAGATGTGGGGGTGGGTGTAAAGTGTGCTTCAATGCTTGCATGGATGCTCTAAATAGAGCAAACCGTGTGTTCCGGGGATGTCCGTGGGGAGCAGCACAGTGTGTTTGGCTAGTGACACTGGCACACGCCACACATAGCTAAAGGGACCTCCACATACCCACTTGAATCGTAAAAACATCAGCTGCAGGGGATTTGCATCTAATGTCTTTCTTGGCACAAACAGGACCTCCCCACCCCCAGCACCCAAATAATCCATCCCCTATCAGCTTTTGCCATAATATGTAATGCAGATCAGCATTCCCATCAGGGAAACCTAAACAATTTTATAAGCAATTTCATAAAGAGGTGCTTCTCTGACCCCACATAAAGCAGAATCTGGAACAAGAGATACAACACAGTAATGAATCCATCCATCACCAGCAACATATTTGGCAAATTTTATGTCTTTTTCTGTCTCACCTATTGCAAAACTCTGTATCTTATCCGTTGTTCTAAACAGTGTCCAGATTTACTCTGTCAATAATTTTTAATTTACAGCCATCACTTTGTGACTGTTAATGACACTATTCACAAGACATTTTTACAGTTACCAGCAGCTTGATATATGTATCTATTCCGGTGAAAAAAGTAATTGAGCAGCCAAGCAAAGAGTGAAGATTAAAATGTTGTTTTAAGACTATTGAAGCACAACAGGGATGTAAGAAAGTTTTGGTGAAAGAGAGAAATCTCAGTGAGCATTTTGCAGCAAATACTTGGGGCCATGACTGTGGTTCCTGCTGTTTTCTGCCAACTGGGAAACCCTCTCCTTTCCCCTGGGTGCAGATTTTCCTTAAACATTGTGACTGCACTGTGTTTTCCCAGGGTTTTGCATAGAAGGCAGGAGCCCATGGAGCAGTGCTGGGGAGGCAGCCACTGTTGCTGCACCCCTTCCCCAGCTGATGGGGTGCCCTGGTCTGGGATGGAGCACTCATCCCCATCCCAGCCTGCAGGGACTTGCCAGAAGTGCTGAACCCACAGGAAAACCAGACCTTGCCAAGGGTTGAGTGCAGCAAAAGCCCTCCCTGAGGTTCATTCCTGGGCTGCCCTCAGCATAAATTTGGCCCGTAGCGAGGAAATGTGTGTGGGAGAGCAGGCAGGGAAGGGAAGCATAGCTGTGAGGAAGGGGAGAGGCTGGGATGGAATATCTATGATCATCAAAGGCCCGAAGGAAAAGCTCCAAGGGTAAGCAGTGGATACTGAGGTGTGGAGGCTGGACTGAATCCTCCAAATGCTGGGAAAAGGCTTTTGCAATCCAGGAGAAAGTGCAATCAAGACCTGGCAGAAATGTTTGTTCAAGCCATGCTTCTTTGATGCCACTGTGGCCTAAGTACATTGAAAAGAAAAACCCTGTTTAAAAGAAAATAAAGGGCTTAACAGAGCATATCAATTACATAATGACAATACTTATAAAACCATCTGCTGGTCTCCAGTGCTGCACTTAGTCAGAAGCAATTACTTGGTGCATTTTACTTTCTAAAGAGTAAGAATTTCCTTGCAGAAAGCAAACTGAGGGCTGCTTCTTGGGAGAAGCTGCTATGAACTGAAGCAACAACCCAGTTGCTGAAACCCCTGCTGTAAGCCAGCACATCAAAGATACAGAGCATTTCACTCAGCTTTTCTTCCTAGGAACCATTTTGGAGGAAGCCTTCACCATGAATCCACAGTGTGCCCCCAGCTCTGGCCCACTCTTTTTAAGCATCACCCCAGGCATTGCAGCAGGCTTGGGTAGGCTCAGCCAAGCTTGGCGTGATAGGAATTCCTTAAAAAATGATCTGCATGCCCCCCTTGAGCCTCCTCATGCTTGTGCTCCCCCCACCCTGGGGAGGCAGGAGGACTTTGTGAGGCTGCCATGGTCCAGACAGACTAGAAGCAGCCTCACAAGGGTGATTGATGGGCACTGTGGTGGTGGGAGCGCTGAAAATAATCCCAACACATGTTTCCCAGTAGCACCTGGCAGCCAACCAGAAGACAGCACTAGCATTTCCTAAATACTGGAAGAATGACTGTCACTGCAGATGCCTCTCTAAATATAACCCTGGTGATGTGGCAGCCTGTGAAAGGCTGGAGAGGGGCAGCTACTCAGGACATACGTACAACTCTGGTCCCTTCTGAGCCCTGGCTGCCATCCCTGCACTGCCAGATCTCCAGCACTGCTTGTGGAACAGGCTTTGAAGCCACAGACCTGATGAGGAAGTGTCACTCAAGGCATAGGTGCCAATAAGATCCTGGAAATTAGAAATACAGAGCTATCTGAGCAAAGCAGGCCCTTACTGTCCATGGGTGGGAGGGAGGATTTAGGATGTCTCTCCATGTTTTGGTCTCTCTTGGAGGAGTTTTTCCTCCTGTAAGGCCAGACACTTGGAGCATGGGGTCCTTCACAGTGCCTGCATAGGACTCTGCATGGGACCCTACATGTAGCACCCAGCTGACAGCTGGGCAGCTTGCACACCTAAAATTTCCTCCCTCTTGTGAGTGTTTTCCAAGAGCAAAGTGCTACCCAGTGCTGGAGTGGTGAAACACAGTGTTTAATTTTTAAAGGAGGTGGGGATTACCCTCCTCAGTGTGCCCCTCTCCCCTTTGCCCCCTGGCCTCACCACAAGGATTACTTTACCAGCAGAGTCCAGGGCTTCCTCGGGTGACAGCACTGCCAAGCATCAGTTCTGGAGCTGCTCTGTATTGTGTTACAGGACAAGCCAAGGGGTAGCGCTGCCAGGGTTTGCTTTAGCAGCTTGTTGGGCCACCAGATGCATCCAAATATGTGGTTCTGACTCTGATACCTGAGTCTCATTTTCCCAAGCTGGCTTTTGTAGGAGGGAGTAGAGTCGAAGGGACCTTTTGGGTCCTTTGTGAAATCAGGGCTCTGGGACAAGCCCTGGTCAAAGGGTTTCATGCTTCTGAGACTCAGAGGTATCACTTTAATGGCCAAAATGTTAAATAACACGCCTAGGTGTGTGGTTCTAAGACAGAAGAGCTTGTTTGCAGAGGTTTCATTTGTTCTCCAGCCTGCTGTTATCCCCCAGAATGAACTGTCAGCCCTGGGCTGCTCAGCTGCAGACACAGCCCTAAGGAACTGTGTCATCAACCCTACCAGGTGAGAGCCGAGGGGCAGAAATCCAAATTTTAAATGAATGGTACTTTCCTTTGCTGCTCACTCCCTCCATGAGACTCATGAGCCATGAGGAGTGACCAGAAAGGTGATGGAGGAGAGCCTTCCAGCCTAGGAGCACAGAAAGCCCCAGCAAGGAGGAGTTTCTAGCCAAGAGACAAGGCTGTAGAGCAAGGTTGCCAATGTAAAATGTCCTATCTATCTGCCTTCATCTAACTCACAGGAGCGATGGGGCACTGAAAGCATCATGCCCTGTTTTCACCTGACTTACTCGGGTCCCCAGCAGGGCTGTTCTCCTGTTACCTGTGCTTGATAAAGCTCATGTCATGACATCCTGCTAGAGATGTGCTAGCAGTGTTCTAACATGTGGAAAAACCCACAGACAAGGAAAAAAATTAAAGTGTTTTCCTGGTTTTGTACTCTAGGAAATTAGGGAATGTCTTTTGGCCTCAGTTTAATTTCAGCCATGCAGAAGGAACATCTGAGTGGGAGATTTGTTCTTCTGGATTTGGCCTTGTCACAGAATCTGAGCTGTGTGAAGCTGTAAGTCACCTTTTTACAGCTCTTATTAATAAGCAGAATTTTAAAAAAAGAGCAGAATAGAATGAAAACGTGAACTCCTTTCTATATATTTGCAGAGTGCCTGCTAGAGCAAGCTCAGGAATTCTGAAAACTTATCAGACAGTTAACAAAGGAAGGCAACTGCAGAAGCCCATCTCAAATCCATCACCTAATATACCAGCAGAGGAGAATTTTGCAAATAATTATCTGAATGTGCCATGTTCTAGGTGCGGCTCCCCATATGCAGTTCCAACCACTCTTTGCAAATTCTCATTTGTCCCCTTTTTTAAATGATTCAGGCTTCAGCCCATCAAGATGAACAATTAATTTCCAGCCCAAGGAGCACAGGGTTTCAGACTTGCAGGTGTTCTCTCTAATAGGAGCTGTCATAGGAACGGTTCCTACAGCAGAGTAGGTAAACAAACGGATATAGAACACAGTCCTCCAAAGGACAGCTGGTGAGAAAAGCTGTAAGGGCAGAAGTGTCATTTAAACAAAAATAGCTAATTTAGGATCCCCTGTACAGGATCCTTATGGGTTACCAGTGTTTGGCCATGTTTGAGCATACGGTTATGGCTGATCCATTTTTGTCTCCAGCATTATCTGTACAACCCAGAATGCAGCACGTGAATTTTTTGATGCAATGAAATGGACAAAAGCAACCTCAACACAGGGATGTGCAGCTTCATCAGCACCTCCTGAATTTCTGGGTTTCCTTTTTTGCCGTGTGCTCCCTCCAGCCTGGCTGTCTGTGCCCACCTGTTGCCTCTGCTCTTATGTTTCGATTGTAAGGGCTTCGGGATGGGAAGGGTTATTTTCATGTGCGGCACTTGTGCAGGGTCTTAAAGCTCTGACATGATATGTAATGGTCTCCTGTAGCACTTTGGGAAGATTTAGGAGCTTTCTGGATTGATAAACCTATAAAGTACGGTCTGTAGGTATGTAGAAGAGCCTGTGCTCACACACATGTGCAGACTGCCTGGTGTGGCATTTTGTGACCCCTGGAAGATGGGAAGTCTTGGGGTGTGAGCAGCAGGCATGGAGCTGGCTGTGGGGCTGCTGAGCTGGGGGAAGGGACACATCCTGTCCACAGTGACATCTCCTGCCTGTCCCAGGGCTCAACTCTGTGTCCACCCCTGGAGCTTGGTATGGTGCTCCTGGGCAGGGTCTCACAGTGTGGGGCAGCAAGGGGCTGACATATGGAGTCAGCAGCTCCTGGTCCAGAGGAGAGAGCAGGGATTTTGGGAGTGAAGAACTCAGCTGAAGTGTGAGTGATGAAATTCTGTCCCCTTTTCAGCATGCCATATGTAAATCACGCTCTCAGGGCCTTGTTCCCACCCTCACGTGTGTCCTGCCATCTTCCACCTCATCTCCTGCCAGTCTGTATCCTGCAGAGCTGTTTGTGTTTCACACCCGTGTCTGTGGCCTGTGGTGGAGTTGGACTCAATCCTTGCAGGTCCCTTTCAACTCAGGAGATTCTATGGTGGAGCAGTGAGCACAGAAATGGGTCCTTCAGCCCACCCTTCTGGTTCCTCCCTGCCTCCTGCTCAGCTGTCCTGCAGGCAACCGGAGCAAAAGCCTCCTGGCAAATCAACTGATCTGGGCTCTTTGAGACTTCATCACTGCAAATCTCACATTCTATAGGGAGATTTCCGAGGATTCCCCCTCCCTCACTTCAGCGTGCCTGAGGATGCTCTCAGGTGATTTTGCTGAGCAGCCCTCCATGACTGAGACTCAGAGCTCTGTGTCTCTGCTTCAGCTCCCCTCCAGTGGGATGCTGGCTCCCAAGAGGCATTAGAGGGCATGAAGCAAAATCAGGTGATCAAAAAGCTCCTTTTATCCTCATGCTCATCTTCTTTAGGAAGGCCCATTCTGTGTCTTCCCTTGCATTCAGGTTTTAGCAAAGTTAACAGGCACCCCAGGAGCCATTAGGATTTTAATATTCATACACTTTCCTAATTGTTTGCTTCCCCATGCCTTCTCTTCCTGCCAGGAGATGGAAATGTTCCTTGCCTAGAGCCAGATTCCTCCAGCTCCCTGACTAATTTTCCTACAAATTTTGCAGCCAAAGTAGTTGGCTGGTAGACCTGTTCAACACTTAAATTGTACCTAGGGTGAAATTCATCTCCCTAGCTCCAGGTGCCTCCACCTATCTGGTTGCCATCTAACCTGCTATTGTCTTTTTAGAATAAATGTCTTCAAGGAGGATCTAGATCATGCTGAAATAAGTGCCCAAAGTAATTACAGCCATCATTTAGTCCATGTTACATGGCTGTGGAGGGAGCTCTGATAAGACAGCAGTGGTGTGAACATCTAAAATATTGTAAGATGAGTCCTACTCTCGTGCCACAAATGATGTTCTCTAGTAAATAATCTGCTTGAAAAGAATATAAGGAATTATGAAAAATCCCCAGCCACACTGAGAAAAGTCATCAAAAGACCTGACTTCTTTCTCATTGCTCTGATTGAAGAGTTCCTATTTCCTCCTAATTCCAAACATCCTCTTGAACCTCCCAATTCCAATGGCAGGCCCAAGAAATTTATATGGAGTTTCTGTATCCATTTTTTGGAGGTATGCACACAGATTGTTGTCTTATCTGTAATGAAGTGTCCCTTTCTGTAGCAGAACTGCAGGTCTGAATTCCTGAAACAGCAGCTTTTGAGGTCTGTAGCTTTGAATTTGGGGCAGGCTGATGAGCTGGACCAGTGCTTTGCACACCCATGTCCACACCAGGGCAAACACAGGCAAAAAGAGAATCAAAGAATCACAGAATGCTTTGGGTTGAAAGGAACCCAACTCCAGCCAAGTTCATCCAAAGTTCATCCAACTCCAGCCTCCCTGCCATGGGCAGGGACACCTTCCACCAGACCAGAGTGCTCAAAGCCCCATCCAGGCTGGCCTTGAACACTTCCATTGATGGGGCAGCCACAGCTTCTCTGGGCACTTCGTGCCAGTGTCTCACCATCGTCACAGGAAAGAATTTCTTTCTAATATCTAATCTAAACCTGCCCTCTGTCAGCTTAAGGCCATTCTCCCTTATCCCTCTTTTCTTATCACTCAATTTCCTAATTTTTCCAGAAAGCCTCCAGGCAGGGAAGAGAGAAAGCTTTACTTTGGTCACAAATCCTGCATTTTCAGTCTTAACATGTGCCAAAGTCCCACTAAATTAAAGACTCTATGTTTTATAGACACTGAGAAAAGACAGCCACCTAGTGAACCTCCCTCCTGAATGAGACACCAACCACCAGGGCCCTTTGAATGGAGCATTAGTGTATATTTTATATCTTTAGGTTATGCTGTATGGCTGTCCACTGGACAGGAGACTGGTTGTCTACAGATACACACATGCACAGACACACAACTGGCTCCCAAACTATCAGTTACAGCACTAAAAAAGAAAGTTTGATATCTGCTAACATACCCAGATGAAGACAAAAAAAAAAAAAAAAAGGAAAAAAAAAAAAAAAAAAAAAANAAAAAAAAAAAAAGGAAAGCACAGAAGTGGCTAGAGAACTGTCCAGAAGCAAGAAGTGAAGTTTTTAAGCTAAGTTTGAAGACTAGCTGCAACTTGCCACACAGGAAAAAACAGAAGACAAAAGCACCATTATGCTTTCTTAAAAATGTAAGAGTACAGCACACACATTCCCTGACAAGGTCATTAAACATGGGTTCAGAGACCCGCAGCAGCATATGCCCAGGTACAATGGGTGTTTACTCTCTGATTGAGCGAGGTGCTGGTATGCATAGGGGTTACTGTGGCCTGAAGAATATCGTTTTTGGCCCTGTGGATCATAACTGCTTGGTTTGGTTAGTTCACAGAAATGCAGCTTACCCCTCCCCTTCAGATATCTAATTTGTTTGGAATGACAGGCATGTCCTGACTAAAAATTAATTCTGCCAGGTGATATTACTTGTTTGAATTCGCAGGAATTTGCCGTTTGGAAAAAGGAAAAAGGAAAGACACTTAATTAGGGATGGAGCTAAAGCAGCTAATTTGATATTTCTATGGAAAAAAAAATAAATTACAGGTTAAATATGAAGACTGTGTGCTCTGGGTGATGCATGCTCCCTGCTTGCAGGTATGCTTTGATGAGGCTTCTTCTCCTGCTAAGAAACGCAGCACACATTTCTGTCAAAGCAACAACTTTGCTGTTTGTTGTCCTCCTGCCTCTGACTCTGAGCAGATGGCCCAGCCATGCCAGGTGTTTACCCAGGGGCCTTTGTTCTGGCATTGGGCTCTTTGTGGCATGTGGCACAGCACCTATAAGGAGGGGAAAGGCAAAGCTGCCTGCTGTGGCAAAGGGAGCCCTCCAGCCTCTCCAGAGCTTCTCACCCCTGCACTGCTTATCTCAGCTTGTTCCCTCTCCTACCCAGGAAGGAGACTCCCTACTCCCCTTTCTTTTCCCTGGAGCTGGGAAATCCCTTTTACCCACAGTGTTTTATCCCACCAACACCCTGTGGCACAGCCCCTGTACCAGAAATGGTGTGGTGGAGAGTCAGAGGCAGGTGGGCACAGTGCCGCCATGGTCAGGGCTGGCCCAGGCGTGGCCATGAGACCACTGCCCACAGCTTTGCTGTGCCCTGCAGAGCCCCAGGGCAGCCTTGAAGGAGAATCTGTGTTTGCCACATCCTCAAGGATATGCCAGCCCCTGCCCAGATGCAGAACAAGCCTTGCGGATTGGTTTGACCTCCAGCCCACAGAAACCCAGGCAAATTTCCTGTTGATTTCCAGCACTGCAGATCAGTAATAGCACCAAGGACATGTCCCAGCAGCAATGGCTTTTGGGCTTTCTCCTCCCCCTTGGGGACATCTGGGACTCCATTGCTCCTTCTGCCTCCCGTTGGACACCTAGTCCAGGAGCAAGATTCAAGAGAGCTTTGTCACTCGCCACATCCGAGTGGTTCCAATGCAGATGGGTTCAGACTCACCCTTCCCCTGGCCATGAGCAGACAGTCTAGACCACTAAAACCACATTTTCTGGAAGTAGGTTCTCAGATGGAGTCACTTCCTGACAAGGCTTTTTGTCTTTTATCAGGAGGAGTGAAATCAGAAAGAAAGGCTAATTATTTACTGGAGGGAGTTTTTTTTGTTTAAATCTTTTCTCTTTTCTTATTAGTGTCCTTCCAGTTTATTACTCATCTGTGGCTTTTTTACAAGTTGTCTTTCAGGTGAGGCGCAGAGAAGTGGTGTTACATTCCATACATGTAGGGGCTTAGCTGCAGTTTCATTGTGTATTCAACCCTATAATTAAGACTTAGATGGAAGACTTTATGCCTCTAAAGCAAAGAAATTCTAGGTTTCTTGGCAAAACATTTGGCTGAGTACATAGAGAGCACCTTAAGTACTTAAATGGTCTCTACGTGAGGAAACCTGATGCCAGAAATGATGTACCTTAAAGGCAGGCTGTTGGGAAAAGGCAAACAAACCAGTGCTAAAACGCTTGATGTCTCAAGCTGCATTCTTCCTGAGCATTATTTTTTTCTTGGAAGATGCTCTATGAGAGGAATTGTATTCTCAAAAACGACTTGTTGCTGGCAGCGGGTTAATGTGAGCCAGATAAGGTGTGGGAGTCAGCAAAAAGCACCCGGCTGGTTCTCAATAAATTATGAGGGACTCGACCACAGCCTTTAAGCAAATCAATACAGCACTACTGTGATGTGCCAACAGCCAGGAATACTCCATGGGATGAAGCCAGCATCGTTCTCAGGGCATGTCCACGCATGGCTACAGTGCCTGGTCCCTTCAAGAGGAGGGAGGAGGGCCATGGGACTGCGAGATGAGGTGTGTGGCAGGGTGGGATTTTCAGCGAGTGTGGGGCATTGGCATGGGAGGGCTTCACTCAGAGAAAACCCCCACAGGGAAAAGGGGAGGTGTGTCTCCTTCAGCCCAAAGCTCTGCATGAGACAGCCAAGGGCTGTGTTCCTGCCCGAGGACAGTCGCAGCGGGGAGGAGATGCTCTGCTCTTGCTGGTGGTGTTTTCCACCTGGGCGTGCACTCATAATCTTCCCCTGCCTCTCCTCTCTACGTGCCACCCTGCAGCCTTCCTGCATCCCCCAGGGCCTGCTGATGTGCAAATCACTGCTGGAAGAAAGGTTTTGGAGATGGGGGTCAGCAGAGCAGCCCTGTGACCCACCTCACCAATAAACCTGCTCTTTTATTTTCTGTGTCCTGCTGTAAGGCAGTGCCACTCACTGCAGACTCAGAAGCTGGAATTGTTAGGTGGAAAGAAGGACACAGTCATTAGACTCAGGAGTATCACCCACCTTGTGCTCAGACTCCTGCGTGGAAAAACATGGGCTCGCAGCCTTAGAAGGCACCACTGGGGTAATAAAAAGCAGCAAGAATATTAATGTTAACAGTAATGGTGTCTGGTTCACACAGATCTTCTTCTAGCAGTTGGTCTCAAAAGTCTACAGAAAGGGATCAATAAGGGGTTTTTTCTGTAGATGGAGAAACAGTGGCACAGAGCAGTGACCTTGTCACTGTTACCCAGCTGGCTGCCAGAAAAGCCAGCAGCAGAATTAAATTCTTAGCCCATGCTTTCCTCAGCCTAAGACAAACTCAGCTTTGCCAATTTGACTTTTCACAGTGCCATCCTAAAATCTGGCAGAGAAAGGTCCATGTATCCTCCACTCACCTCGGCTGTGTTTGGAGCCTATCAAATGCTAAATGCAACAGAAGAACCAGAGCAATAAAGATTTCTATCAATGGGGACCTCCCACTGCACAAAGAATGTATTTAGTTTGACCTTCAAAAGTATGCATTTTGCCAAAAGTCTACCCGAGTTTTTTAGGGGTATCTGTGTTCTTTCAAGGAGACCGTCTGCGTATCAGATGTGCCAGAATCTTTTGGGATGTGCAAATTACAACAGACTTTTTTTTTTTTTAGGTATCAGAGTAAATAAGTATAAGCCCTACACAGAGCATCTTGTTGGGGCATACGTTGTATATGCTCCAGGGCGCAAATATTTTACACACCCTCCCCTTTGATTTTTTTTTTTTAATGGAATATGCAAATCATGCATGTTTCAGCTGGGATTGTCTCTCTTTGATCTGACTGTTCTCCATCCTGGAATTTCTCTCAGCAGGGAGAAAATGAACTGAGATGTGCAGCTACAGGAAATTTCACCCTGCACTTTCTCCAATACTGTCGGGAACAGCAAACTCACTACAGAGACCTTGGAGGGTGGCATGAAGTTTGAAATAAAGCCTCTGCAAAGGAAAGGCCAGAGAGCACTGCTCCAGGCCATTGCAGAGCATGAACAAAAGGGCTTGGTTACCATCCATGTGAGGATTCACCAACCAATGGGGCAGTTACATGACAAAAAGCCATGATTTGCTTTGAATTGCAATGCCTGTTCGAAGCATGAGGTGGTAGAGGCACTGATAGCAGGTCATGATGTGTGCAGCAGCGTTTGGCTCTCCTGCCCAAGCCAAGACCTACACCAGTCAAATCCCTGTCAGCACCTGCTCTTAGTGCTGTTATGTGTGTTATGTTAATGGCTCGGTTTGCTGCATTTGTCCAGCACCCTTGGCCCCGCAGGGTCTTAAAAATAATTCAGGGTGCGAACTGTCCCGTGGTAGCACTTTCAGGTGTCCCGCTAAGCAGGGCAGGAGCTGCTCCATCCACAAGCGTGTCACAGGAAAATGGTTTCAGAAAGCCCAGCGGGCGGAAAGGCTGGGGTGAGAGCCACCTGCACCCAGCCAGGAGGGCGGGCAGGGCCGCAGGGGAGAGGTCAGCCGGAGCAAGGAGCGGTGCCTTGGCTACGCTGCCAAAACAGCTCTCGCCAGGGCTTGAATTACCGCCTTTGTGCAAACAGCCGCACGGCCACCGCCACCAGCTCCCGTCTCTGATGGAGCAGATAGGGCTGAAAGGAAAACAGAGCACGGAGAGAAAGCAACATATGGCGATACGGGTGGATTTGCTGGCTGAAACGTGCTCCTGCTCCCGCTGGAGCCAGGGAAGTTTTGCCTCTGATCGCAGCTACAGCAAAAGTCCCCGCTCAGCAGACTGCACTGGAGGGGTGTTTTGGTACACAGGGAAATGAGCTGATGAAGGGACATCTCCGTGGCCAGGATGACCATCCACCTGTATTCCAGGCTGTGCTGCAGCAAACTAAGCAGGCTCAGGAATGTAGAAGGTTTCAGAGATAACCATTTGAGTTGTCTGTGGAAAAATCTACTTATATTGGGCAAATGAGGGAGAGAGGGAGGGAGAGAAGGAAGAAGAGAGGGAGGGAGGGAGGGAGGATGCCCTTCCTGAATTTGGAAAGCATTCCTGCTTATTTCTGCTTGCCTGTGGGGGAGAGGGAAGCTCAATGAATCATCCCAGCCACATAAAGAGCACAACTGAGATTTTACCTGAGCGAAAAGAAAGCTTTTCCATGGCTCATAAATGCTTATTGATTTGTCCTTTTCTAGTTGTGTGCCTCTGCATTTCCAGGAGCACAAGTGGAAAGAAAACATCCCTGAAAAAAGCTCACAACGATATTAGCAGAGGTCTGGCCCTCAGCCCCCTGACAGAGATGTAGCCACTTGCCTCCAGTGATGGGTTTGGTCCATCCTCTGCTGACAAAAGCAAACCAGCCCTGGTGTGTGGAGTGCCTGTCGTGTGGAGCCCCTGGCTTGAAGCAGTGCCCTCCTGTGCTCCCCACTGCCTCTCCCCTGCACACATTTGCCTTTCAGGCAAGTGCAGGACACTGCCAGGGGTCAGCTGGGGGGTAGCCAAGAGTTTGGCCTGCAGTGTCTTGGGACTTATCAATGGGCTGTTGTTCAGCTTGGGATTCCTGAGCTCCTTAGTCACATCTCTGCAGGTAACTATAAATCACTTTCTGCAGAACCTGGGGTTTTGCAATACTTGGCCCTCTGCAATTTTGCCTCTTCTGCAAATAACAGGAGTGGCCATTTTTGCTCTGCTTCAGAAAGGCCTTCTAGTTACAGGCTCTGGGTTCACAAAAAATTAGTTGGGCTGATTCTGGTTCCTTGCTGAAGTTATTAAATTTCATTAAAAGCAGCTAGAAACACATTAAGTTTCTCTATGCTCTTGTTTTTCCATATAAGGAATAGTTGCCAGTGGGCTGGAAAATTGGCAAAAGCATCCATAAAAGCA
Source organism: Picathartes gymnocephalus (assembly GCA_013390045.1). NCBI lineage: Eukaryota > Metazoa > Chordata > Aves > Passeriformes > Picathartidae > Picathartes > Picathartes gymnocephalus. The sequence goes on along the minus strand of WEKY01058983.1, from coordinate 323,897 downwards.
TCACTAAACAGGCTCAGGGAAAGACTGAGATGAGATTGCATACCTGCCCAAATGTACATTTCTGGTCCAGGCCACTGGTGAGTGGCCTTTTCCCTCAGGTGGCCTCAGAGGTGGCTGCTGGTGGAAGCCCTCCTGCTGTTGCTGTGACACTGATCAGAAGCAGGTGACTTCTGAGGTCTCCCTTTTGCCCCACGTCAGATCCCATCCACCTCTATGGGTGATGGAGTCCCAGAGGGCAAACCCTGTATCCACATTCACGCTGTGCAGCTCCAAAGTGCAGCAGTTTGGCTGGGAGCAGGGCTGCACAGCTAAATGCGGGTCCCAGGCAGTTCCAGCAGGTGGTTTAGGAGTGCTGTGGCCATGGTAGGGCTCTCCCAGGGGCAGGGGCCCTGCCACCACTCCCACATGTGCTCTGGGACCAAGGGGATGTGCCAACCAGCCATGGTGTCCACCAGCCTCAGGTGACAGCAGTGCCACCCCATGTCTGTGGGGTCTGTCTTTGGGGCAGCTCATCCAATGGCAAAGCATTTCCACTCCCTCAACACTGAAAAAATTAGGACAGAAACAAGTGTATTGCAGGCTTTAACATTTACTGCCTCATTTTTCACACCGGCTTCTTCCCTGTTTAGGAATTGGCTAAAACCATGGAAAAACCCCACAGTACTGCAGCAAACCATCAGCATGGCAGTCATGCCTCTGTGCCTGCTCCGCTCTGCCCGTGGGAGCAGCTGCCGCATCGGCTGCTGAGGCTGCTCAGGGCTGGATTTATTTTTAAAGTTATTTTTTATTACTGGGATAGTTTTGACTTTTCCACTTTTCAGGTTCACTCACCCTCTCATCGGTGTGTTTCCCTCTCTGAGCTCACTTAATAATGCATGACAAGGGCTCTCTCTGCCACAGCAGCAATAATGCAGCTCCGTGCAGGGTCAGGTTTCTGCCGCTCGGGAATTCGACAGATGGAAACCCTGGGATTCTTTCCATGGCCATCCTGCCTCCCAGGCCCCCAGGATAGCAGAAGATTATCGGGGGCATATCCCAGCACAGTTGTAGGCATGGGAGAGGAAGGACCTATGGCAAGGGTGGTGGGGAGGAAGAGGGGGTATGAGTCACTATTTTAATGAGAACCTTTCCTATGCCTGGGAAGGCAGTGCACTCATAATCATATTGCTAATTAAATCAGTTTGGCTTCTTTAAACTGATTTTCTTTCACTCTCATGACTCAACTTATTAAAAAACTCAGACATAAGGCTCCTCACCTCCGTTCCCAAAATGATGCTGATGTTTCCTTTCCTTTGTTTTTCCTTCATCACATCAGAAGCAGTCCTCTGTTCCAAGGGAGTCTGAAGATCATGTCCAATTCCTCACCTAGCAGGGATGCGGCCATGATTAGGAGCTCAAGTTCTTCTGCAGAACATTGTGCTGCCACGCCTGAGTCACTGCTGCTTTTAGATAGTCACTTATAGAAATGCAGGGACTGGTCCATATGATCAGGTTCTTCCCCTGTCTGTGCAGGGGATGCTCCTTTCACATCAGTCCTTTTTGTGCCAGTTGCCCCACAGGTGCCAGCCTGATGCAGTAGAGGAGGAAAGGGATTTTTGGAAGCTGGTCTGGTGGTAGAGCAATGAGTATCTTATTTCGCTAATCTGTGTTGACTGTGAGAGCTGGGGTCTTCAGGTGGTAGAAGACAGGACAGAAGAAGGTGGATTAGGAAAAGCAAAAATGCACATGAAGTCACTGAAAAGAGGAGCAACCAGGAGGATGTCACAGCCAAAGGTAAAAAAGATCAAAAAAGCAGCTCATTTGAACAGATTTGTCATAGGAAAACAAAGCACTAATGGTAGCTTTCTGTGTCATATGTCTTTGTTTCTTTACATTGAGAAGGATGGATGGGAGTAGCAGCATGCACAGGCCAGGGATATTGGGGTTTCAGGATAAAGTGTCAGCCCAACCACACTCAACCTTCAGCCCCGAGGCTGCCTCCCATCACTTCTCGCATTCATTGACACTGGAGCATGATGGTTCCTGACTCTGGCCCCAGTCCTTTCTATATGGGGAAAGATCTGGGCTTCTTTGTCCCCAGAAGTCATCTTTCCTTCCAAAAAACCAAAATCCCAGCTACCTTCCGGATTCCATCCCAGATTGAATAGCTACTTGTTTCATCTAGAATCATCTGCATAGTAACAAAAATATTCATCTTCATTGTAGAGCAGGAAGCATTGCAAAAGCCAAAGCTGGTTATCCTTTATGGTTATGTCAGCTGGCTGAAGCAGTCTCACAAAAATAACATTGCTGTCAGAAGTGATTGCTGGGGTATGGAAACACCAATGTGTCAGAGAGTGGGGAGTTTTGGGGATCATTCCACTGCTTCTGCAGCTGCCTCCAGTGGAGAAAGGGTTGAACAGGAACCCATTACTCAATGCCATGCAGTGCCAGTGCCTACCTGGGATGCCCAGTTATGGCTGAGTGAGCACAAGTGATGCCTTAAGTTTTAAGGTTTTTTTCTGTTCTGCTTTAGTGTGTAGCTCTTAGCTTCATATTAAGTGTTACTAAGTTCTCTTCACAGGGTGGTTAGACACAACAATTCTGTCCAGCACAAAATTCAAGGACAATCGTTCCCAACCTCAGGCCCAAAAGCATAAACAATGTAAAAAAGAGGAGGGCAAGAAAGGAGGATGGAACTTCATAATTCAAAGTTATTAATGGGACAGTTAACCTCAATATACAAATGGACCATAACTTATAAAAGTGTGAAACCCTGTGACCAGGCTGCTTTTTGGGTCCATGTTGAGGCCCATCCTGGCAGGGCTACAGCCAGGCGCTTGTGTTGCCAGGGTGTGGCCTTTGAAAGCCTTTCAATAAATCCCTGCTTTATTCCTCTCATTTTGTCTGGCCTCTGTTCCAGCTCAAGCTGATCAGGCATCTCAAGGACAGCAGGTTGCTGCCTAGGCTGTGTGCATTCCCTCAGCCTCCTGCAGCTGTAACTCACATTTTACCACCTAATGCTGCCCTACACGGCAACAAAGCTGCTAAACTTAGGCACATCCATGGTGTGAATTCATTCATTTTTGTCTTGGCCAGGACCTGCACGATGCTCTGGCAGCTGTGGGAGCTGAGCATACAGGAGCAGGAGCAGTGATGCTGTGGACACTGGTGTAGCCCTGGTGCTCCATGGCCAGCAAAGCTGGGAGGGGAAGGAACTTTCACATCCTCGGGTCCCAGTCAGTGCTCATGGTGGCAGGGAGGACGTGGTGTGGCACAGCAGGGCTGTTTCAGTGCCTCTGGCTGGAGAGGGACAGCTGGCAGGGACATCACCCCAGGCACAGTGACCCTCCCCTCAGCTCCGGGGAGGAGAGGCAGGGTGTGACATGGAACATCAGGCAGCCATATCATTTGACTTTATCCCTTTATGAGTCCACTTTGTGGTCTCTGTCAATCCCGGATGACAAGATATGTAGATGGAAGCCAGCATTTGCTCCATGTCTCAGTTTGCCTGCTCCAGCCAGGCTTAAAGTGCCTTGAGAACAGGGACAGAGACAGGTCCTGCACCAAAATATGTCACTGCTGGCTGACGCAATCCAGGCAAGAGACAAGGGGACTTAAGACAGCTCATGAAAAATATGCCGTGAGACTTTCCTTGCCTTCAGGCTTTTGGACTTAAAAATAACACACACACCGTTGGCCATTTATGTTTAGCTCACTGGGGGCTTTCTTTCCTGCAGGAATGCAAGGATTAGATGGTCTTCTCCGCTTGTGCAGTGCGTCCAGCAGCACCCTGTGAAGTGATCATGTTCTTCTCTCCTAAAGCCCTAAAGAGCTGCATTGGCAGCAGCGGTGCAAGAGCAGATGCATGAATGAGATTCCAGCACTCCCAGTCCTGTCCTGGCGGGAAGGAGGGCACTGCTGTGCAGGACAGGCTCTGGGATGGGCTGGAACAGGGGCTCTGAACCAAGGGAAGACTCCAAGAAAATGTGAGTGACATTCAGGTCTGTTTTGTGGCACCAAACCCTACCGATTGCAATCCCCCAATTTCTGAGGGTCAGACCCAGCTGCCTGGCTGCAATAGGTAACAAGTTGCCAGCAGGCTTCAGTGCACTAAAGTGGGAAGTACCTGCAGAGTTTTGTTAATCAAGGAAGTGTTAGGCAGGTGCTTGGCAGGATGCAAAATCATTGGAGTAGAGAGGTGTAACACTGGCTGAAAAATTGGCTGGGGCTGGGGCTGTTGGGGGCTCATAAACTTCAGTCTGCCCTCAGAGCTGAGTCTGAGCTCTCTGCAATAGAACAAAATAGTATGTAGGGTAAAACAAGTGACTGGTCTGGTGCTGGCTCTGCTCCAGTTTCCTTGAGTAAGCACTTTTTTGGTCATGCAACAATTTGGGGATGGTGCAGAAGATAGAAATAAAAGAGTTTTACTAGAAGAGGCCTAGAATGAGCATCCACACAACCTGAGAGAGCAGGTTTACCTCTGAGAGCACACCTGAGATGTGGGCTCTGCATCACAGCAGAAGACAACTTGGTCATAGAGAGCACGACTCATGTCTTCATCCCTTGGGGGACAGATGAGTGATGGAGCAGTGCCTGAAATGCCTGGAGATTGTCTTGCAGATACAGGGAGGCAAATCTTGTTCAGAAGGAATTCAATTATCAGGGACAGTGAGGTTGGACCAGGTGCTGGCTGCCATGCTGGGTGTTGATGTGCTTTCCCTGAGTGGTACCAGTCCTCTGTGCTCCCTCACGAGCACTCCAGCCATCCAGCCAGAGGGATGTGACAGCAGGCACCACTGAGCTCTGGGCTGTGCACTTCAGAAAATGATTCACAGAGGAGCTGAGGAAGTGGTTTAAGCCCAGATAACACAACACTTCCCCATCCCTCCATATCAGCTCAGGGAATCAGTGCTGCCTGCCAGCGGCTGCTGAGATTGCCCTGACTTTCTCCTGCAGTTTCAGGCCTTCCTAATGCCTCCTTCTTATGTCATTTCACCTGTTTTGGGGTCTAGTCAAAAATCCTTCACCCTAGTGCCTCAACACATTTGACCTCCCACAGAGGTAAGAGCTGCTGCTGTTCCTTTGGTTCACAGGCCTCCTAAAGCACTGCTTTTGGAAGCTCTGTCACAGTATCACTACTACACATACATGGGGAATAGCCTCCTCCAGCCCACTGGACTGCATTGAGATAAGCAGCCTTTCTCCAAACTCCTTCAGCCTCCTATGATCTTTATGGAGCAATTGGTTATGTCAAGTGTGGGACGTAACATGGGGCACCAGGGCAGTGGTCCTTAAAATGTGCTTGTTGGAGAAGGAACACTTTGCAAAGGTGAACTTGAGGGGAGAGGAACACATATCTCAGATGTCAAATGGCACGCTGAAGAAGTGTTTGGTGATGAAATAAAGATTGGTAAACTCTGTTGTGATGGCTGGTGTGAGAGATCAAATATCGCCTTTGGGCTAATTGTAAAACTGTGGAGAATCTAAAGGCATATGGGGCTGGTGAAAGAGAAAAGTGGTAGATGATCATTCATACCATTCTAATAATGCTGGAAATAATTTGAAGCAAATGAGCGGTGGAAAACAGAGAGTAAAATAAAAAAAAAAAAGAAGGTAGGAAAGAACAACCTGTAGGTATTGCTAATATTTCTTGTCCTATATGAGAGACAAATTTTCCTTGTGGATAATTGGATTCTCCAGCCAAGTAAGAATGTGTAGTTGTAATTCATGTGGAGAAGAAATTGTTGGTTGTCATCATTAGTGATAATATATTAGTACTGAATGTTCTGCTGAGGGCCCTCTGTGGTCAAGTAAACATGCCTGCAAGGCTTAGCAATAGTCCCTTCCTTTGAGAGAGCACTTAATTACATCTAGAGAGACCTACTGCACCTTCAAGCATGATAAATTGCCATTGCTAAACTTCTGACACTAGAGTTACCTATCTGCTGAGCAGTGGTAGGGATCAGGAGACTCAGTAGGTGGTTCCTCAGTAAAGTAGAAATAATTACCACCATCTGAGTCTATCCTTAATGTGTTTTATTTCCACATAACCCCTCATCTCCTGGGTCTGAACTGACCAAATGACATACGATTTTCTTCTCTTCTGACCTCCCAGCCCATTGCCAAGGTGCAATTCCCAAAAGACAAAACACCAGAAGGAGGTCTACCGTAATCATTGACCCAGCTCTCAGCATGAAAGGAGGTAGTTCACCCAGTAGGTGTTCACAGGACTAAGCAACCCATGAGGATTCATGAAAAAGCCTGTGTTCAACCATTTCACCTCAGGACAGCTGCAGAGGTATTTACTGGAGCACTTTCACTGCTTCTGATGGGAAGAGGCTGTCTCTGCCTCATGAGTCCCTTGCAGAAGTCATCTTGAAGAACAGCAGAACCCCCTGGTGATCCCTTTGTATTTATGTAAATTAGTTCTTAACGGGGAAAAAAATAACTTCAGAGTGTTTTTTCTGGTCACCTTTCTGATTTGCAAAGTTTTACCCAGTGGTCCCTATTAAAACATTCTTGGGGAACCATTGGGGTGGCACTGTTCAGGCAGGCCAGGAAGAGTCCAGAGGAACAAACTGGCTCTCCTGATGCAGATGAGCCCTCTGAGATAGCTGGAAAGGTCTTTCTTGTGGGCTTTGCTAAATACCATGGTCTAACAGCCCCTTGTGTGCTCCTTTTTCGTGGCTGCACATGCTGGATGCACACCCTGGCATGACATGGTGCTGTTAGTCCAGGCTGCAGGTTAGGCACCCAAATTAAATCAGCACTGGCACACAGAGCCTGTGAAAACAAGAGATTCATAAACCACTTTCAGCTGGACACTGAGTCACATGGGCATGGGTCTTGCTTGGGCTGCATTTGCCTTGGTTTTGTAAAGTCATAAAATCATTAAGGTTGGGAAAAACTTTTAGGATCATCAAGTCCAACCATTAAACCAGCACTGCCAAGCCCACCACCAAAATGTCCCCAGGTGTCACATCTACATGTCTTCTAAATTCCTTCAGGGATGGTGGCTCCACTGCTTCCCCGGGCAGCCTGTTTCAGTGCTAGACCACCCTTAAAGTGAAGAAATTTTCCCTGATGTCCAATGTAAACCTCCCCTGTACAATTTGAGGATGTGTCATCTCATCCTATCCCTTGTTAAATGGGAGAGGAGACTCCCCCACATCTGCAACCTTTCAGGTAGAGAGCGATAAGGTCCCCTTTGAGCCTTCTTTTCATCAGGTTGAACAACCCCAGATTCCTCAGCTGCTCCTCATCAGACTTGAGTCCCAAGTCCCCCGCTGGCTTAGCCCTGATGGCTTCACTGCCGTATGAACACGACAAGGATCCCATGGCTAAGTGTCTGTGTGCTTACATTAGGGATTGAATATACAACAGTGGCACAACAGGTCTGCTCCTAAAATCAGGTGTGTTTCCTTCAAGTAACTGTATGGAAAAGACACAGTCCTGAGCAGGTCTGGAGCTCTCTGCTTCAGCAGCTGTCTGTTCAGCAGCTAAGAACGCTATGAATTACCAGAAACCCCTTAAATCACTTAAAAGGAGAGTGATGATTTCCCTCAACGACTCAAGGGAAATCAGGCAGGTGAGTGAGGTCCTAATTCATTAAAGTCTTTCCCCACAAGTCAGCATATGGTCTACCCTAAAATACAAATACCAGCTTGATAATGATGTGCCTAATGTTGAGTAAGAGGTTATCCCAGCTCAGTGCCCATGTAAATGGACAGTTCCATGAGAAAACATCCCTGAGAGTTCCCCAGCTTTGCTTGTCCTGAGACAGCAGGGGCTGCAGTGACAGGGCTCGATCCAGTTTGCCTGACAGGCTTTTTTCCCTGGCAGCCAAGCCAATGAAGCTCGCAGCACACGTGCAAAGCTGCAGAGAGCTTCTCCATGTCTGTTTCTTCTGGACAAGGTGGTCAGGCCGTAGTGGTTTGGAGCTACTCGGGGTGTGCTGGACCACCCCAATTGTGCAGAGATGGCATCCGTGGTGGAGCTGGGGAGAGCTGATGGAGTGAAGAACTTTGCGTTGCTGTGAGCCTCGGCTCCCCTGCGGCACCCGACTGCAAACTGCCGCAAGGCAAAGAGAAACTGTTGCTCTGTAATCTTAGTTGCTTTTTGTCACACTTTCCACACTGGTTCACATCCTGTTCTCCTTTCACTGTAGCTCCCCTCTCCCTGTCTCTTCCAAGCCCGATGCCCTGCCAGGATATTTCCATTGGAAATCTCCCTGCCCAAGTCCCTGGGTCTGCAGCCTGCCCAGGATGAGAGTACAGTGACGTTTGTTTGCCACAGGGCATCAGGGCTTGTGGCTCTGGTTTGCTCCTGCTTGCCTGCACATTCCCGCCTGGGATAACAGTATTGTCTCAAGGAGCGGCTGGCGTAGGTAGGGGATCAGGAAACTTGTTTGGTCATGCTGTAATCAGAGCAGGAACTCCCTTATCTGCTCTTATCACGCAGTGCTGCAGTGCAGCTTCCCTAACACAGCGGATCCTCCCGAACCCTGCCAGCCTGGGATCGGGGACTCTGGCGGAGCCTCGCCACCCCGGAATGCACCAGGCTGTCGTCCCTGTGCTGACAGCCACGTTCTGCTTCCTTGGGGATCCCATAAAAGAATGGAGAGGAGGGAGAAGTGCAGGAAAAACCTGTGCATCCATTGTAGCTCCAAACCTTGGGCCAGCTGCTCCCTTCAAGCAGCACTGCATACAGAAACTGGATCTGGTCGTGTTGTAAACCCCAGAGAAGGGGGTTGTGACTACCCATGAGCCTGCCCAGGAAGCATCAAGTGCCTTGGCACTGGGCACTTTAGAGAGCACCCATTGTCCAGGATCTGCCTGCGTTGCCTTATCCTACAGCCAGTCTTCCTGTGCTCATGTCATCTGCTTAGGAGTGAGCTTGGAGAAAGCTGAGACAAAGTTTTGGACTGCTTGAGGGATGCAAAATAAGATACAAACTTCACCACAGTGTTTTCCCCCCCTCCAAATCTTGTGTGGTGCTGCCTGCCCCGTTTCTGATCGGGAGTGAAGGCAAAAGCGAGGTCTGCTCTGTACTGCAGCCCTTGGCACAGAGGGTGGCCTGTTTTCAGGCAGTGGCAACCAGGAGCAGCTAACTAACCCTGGCCATACTTGAAATTATTGCTATGCAAAATGGGGGCACACCAGGGTGGCTAATGCATGCCCCGCTCTGTGGTCAGTTGTCTCCTGGTGCTCCTGGGCAGCCAGGATTTGGTGGTGGTTCATCTGGACCTCTCCTTTTCCACTTGGAGGGGTTATGAAGGTGAAAACTCCCACTCTGAGATATTCCCAGTGCCCCCCTGCTGTCAGCTCCATGCACGTGTGACATGATGAGGCAAGAAAATGAAACAGGAGTGGGAATTTCTGATGGCATTTGAGCAGAAGGAGAGGTTGGTCTTTAGAAACCCTGGGTTCAGGCTTGTTTCTGCACTGCCTGTTCAGACAAAATGTTTCCAGATTTTTCCAAGCTTCTTAGAAAAAAAGCTGTTGAGCTCAGCAGAAGTATTTCAGTGTTTTGCCCTCAGACATTTCTTGCCGTGAAAATACTGTGATATTCAAAAATACAGGAACAAGCCAGCAGTTATAAGCTTTTGGCTGGGTCCAATGATGGGCAAACTGACCCTGGGCTACTGCTGTCATAGCACCAATTGTATCTTCCTCCCTTTGGTACCCCTGGGGCTGCTCTAGCTGACAGCATCTTTATGGACCTCCCCCAAATCCAAGAACAAACAGAGTTTTCCATCATGTGAGGACTGCTGTGATTTATTGCAGAATAATCTATTGAAAATGGGTGGAAGAACTGTCAGGATGGGGAGCAGGGGTCATGGTGTCCTGGACAGGGACAGAAAGCAAATGGTGCAGGAGTCTTTAGTGCAGAGCTGGGACATTGAAGCAGTACAGGTGCAAGGAGTAAGCCTTAGGTTCAGCAAAGCAAGCTGCTGGCTTCAGGTTTGGGCTGCAGGATTGAACCCAATAAAGCAAGCAAAATATTGCAGAGGAACAGGCAAAGACTGTCATGGAAAGGAGCAGACCACTGCTTGCTTGCTTTCCTCTCTGTGTGCTGCAAGGAGCATCAGCAGCTAAGCAGCATCTCATGGGCTGGTCCTGCAGCTGAGGCATTGCCAGCATCTGCAGGTCCGTCTTGTCTATTATTTTACAATAAATCACCACAGCTCTTCCCCGATGGAAACTCTGTTTGTTCTTGGATTTAGGGGCAGAGGCACGCTGGGGGCTGGCTGGGCTGAGACTGAATGTGTTTGCACATTCCCTCCCCTTGTAGGATTGAATCCCTGTCAGGCTGGTGATGGATGCACTGCTGAGCCAGTGTATCTGATAACCACAATCATTAACCAAATTATTGGAGGGTCAGGGGTTGGAGGGCCGAACACTGTCCCTGCTCTGGGCTTTACAAGGTTCCTTTGTGGCACTGTGTGTGAGCACAAGCCGTGTGCGCAGGGAAAGCCACTGCCAGGCCCTGCCATCGTGGCTGAGCCACAGGGGGACATGGGGAGCAAGGAACAAGCTGTTTGCACAGGGATGGGGAGAAGATTGCAGAGCTGGGGTTGCTCAGGCACTGGGTCTGCCCTGTCTTTGGGAATGAATTCAGGGTTTCCCCACACTCGCACCTTCATTTGCTTTTCCTTTCTGCAGAGGGAGAAAGGGCACTGTGGTTGCACTGGCTTCTACTCCTCATCTTCTTCACTGCCCTCCTCCTCCTCCTCCTCTGGGAAAGGTCATTTATGGGCTTCTCTCTGTGCTCCATCAGGGCCTCCCCACAATTTCTGTCTCTCACACACATGCCCAGGATCTTTTCCGGAGAATTGCCCTCCCCTGACTTTGGTCTGATGCACAAACACGTGCAGATCCCAGGGAGGCAGTTGCTTTCCCAGGCAGATGTCTCCAAGTGTTAAAAAAATAATCAGCTGCAAGCTGGGATGCTCCTATTCATCCTGGAGGGCAAACTGCAGCAGAAAGAAAGGGATGTGACTGTCCCCTGGCTCTTTATGGAGGGTCTGTTTCTTAAGAGGCTATTGAACCAGATTCAATGCATCACTGAGGCATCTAAGAGGGGATTTAGGGACTTAAAATTTGCCTGTGGGCACCAATACACACTTTGTGAACAAATGGCTGGGATTCTGAAAAGGTTATCAGGCTGACAAAAGAGGGGGAAGAAGCAATCAGCTCACATTGGGACAGAAAAGAGAGAATGAGAATGGGACAAAATGGCAACAGGATGCTCAGGTGGGCCCCAGACTGAGAGAAAAAACCCTGTGATGAAATTCCTGAGCAGAGACATGTGCTGCTCAGCAGCTTTGGGAAATACACTGGAAAAAGTATAGAGGGAAAATGTGTGATATTAAGTACCTCCACTTCAGTGACCAAAAATACTTTTGCTCATTCTTCAGTGTCACAAGAAGACATTTTTGTCATAGCTTATTTAGACAGCTGCCTGCAAATAATCAGGTTGGGTCCTATTCTGTCA
>WEKY01058983.1:288361-312373 GCA_013390045.1 Picathartes gymnocephalus | reverse complement strand
AAAAAAAAAAAGAAAAGGAAAGGAAAGGAAAAGAAAATGCCATTCCTTAAATAAATTCAGACTTTCTGTGGGAACATGTAGCTTTCAACCAGAAGTGACTTTGCAGGAAGTTGCACTGGCACTTTCTTGCCAGGGTCAAGATATTCTCTCAGCCTTTTCTAAGAGCCTTTTTCTTCTTTTATTCTTTTTATTCAAAACAACTTTTCATTAATTTTTAATGCATATTCTATTACAAACAGCAGTGTACTTCAGAAAACACTAAGCCTGGAATAAGGAGCATTGAATGTAATGATGGAAAATGTTCTGATATCTGAAATCCTACTTGCACCTTTCCAAGGAGATTTCAAACTCTTTTTTTTTTAAATTATGTTTTGGTTTGGAAACAATATTTCAAATTCAGATAAGTTTCAAAAATTGTAAATTTGTGTCCCTCCAGACTGTCAGCAAAGGAAATTCTCATCCTGTGTAATTTTACTCATTTCTCCCACAGACCTGTGAAATGTGTCATCACCAGCACTACTGCCAGGCAGAGGGACAAGGAGTGGCAGAGCTGGCAGAAAGCCACTTATGGGCCGTGAGGAATGGGAAAGCCTGTGAGAAAAAACAAACACCAACCACCCCCAATCATGGACATCCTTAATCTAAAAAGCCACAAGTATCCAAACTGAAGACACAGAGCTCTTGTCCCTACTGCAAATATATCGATATCCACGTGACTTATCATCAATATGATTGAAGAGAGAATTCCTTGGGGATCATGTGTGGAAGGCAGCAGGGAGCAGTGATCCTGTGAGCATCCCCTGGTGAGGGAGCCAATTCCTCCTCCAAGTTCTCTCCAAACAGTGCCCCAGACTGTTTGTGGTCTGGCCTCTGGCTCAGGAGGGCAGAGCTGCAGATCTGTGGCTGTATTAACCCTGCTGCTTGGTGACCTCTGACAGGAGACAACGTGCCTGCAGTCCCTGGGGAGGTGCAGGCAGAAGTGGAAGCAGAAGATGCCTGGAGAGGGACCCAGGGGATATCAGTTTTCATGGCACAACACAGTAGGGAGAAAAAACTGCTGAAAAGCAGAATTTTCAGAGGTAATTTTCTTCAGCTGCTCCTGGAGTAGCTCCACTCACCAGAGATGTCAGACTGGCACTGGGAAGCTTCACTGAAGGCTGCCCAGCACAGTCACAAATGGGAAGGAAGGAGAATCTGCAGAGAGGATAACAGCTGAATGACCAGTGCAGGCACACAGGGGAGATCACATCAGAGGAGACTCAAATTCCTGGGGCATGGATCACTTGCCAGACAGGTTCTCTCATCTGCACCACCAAAACCTGAGGGCTTTCCATGAACACAGTGTCTGCACACCACAATGTTTGTGGAAAGCAAAGCCCATGCCCAGGGCTGGTCCACATCAGCAGCGCTGAGCTGGGGTGCTGGGCATGCTCTGAGGTCAAAGGCAGGCTGGGCATCCCTCCCTGACAGCTCTCTCCAGACCCAAACACGAGCCCAGGCCTAGGGAGCAAGCCTGGGAACGTTTCTGTGTGTGGGCAGAAGTCAAACAGGTGCTCTCAGAAGTTCTCATTAACTCTCCATCAAGAACTCAGCTTTGGGATACAAGGGGACAGGCAGAAGAAGGTAGCTAAAAGCTGGCCTCATGCAGTAAGTTTTTAACCCATGTGCCTCTCCTGTGCCTGTCTGTCCTGCACAAGGAGCCCTTTAGTCCTTACTCAACAGCTGGATTTTGTCCCAGTCCCACTGCAGATGTGTGGGCTCCAGATCCTCTGCACTTGACTTCCCATTTGGGAAACCACCTTGAGGTCTCTTGGGAAACCTGGCACTCAGAGGTTTCAGAGCTGTGCCTGACTCAGAGGTGCAGGAGCTTGGCTTGTGTCTGCACACAACATCTCTGACATGAGAGCTGATTAATGCCACCCAGGCCATTGCTGAAGCGTTTGCTGATTCACCTCTCTCCTTTGCCAGAGATGGGTATTTTTTTTATTATTTATTACTCATGAGGAAGATATGTTTGTCATGTTTGTAAGCCATGGGTTGCACTGTGGCATCCAAAGAGCTTTCCAGGAGAAGGCTTCTTGGTCTCCTGTCCAGACTGAAAGCAACAAATATTAAATCTTCCTTCTTCTGAAGACTGAAGGATTCATGGCAAGGCAAGTGTGAGTATTCCTGTACAAAGATTTTGTATTTTAAAGGAGGAATGATTTGATAACCCAACAGACCCCACACAATGCCCCCTTTCAGTGACATTATTTTGTGGATTGGTGGATGAAATGGTGAAACGTTCCTCGCTGGAGTCAGCCAACTGTCGGCAGAGGATTCTTAAATTGTTACTTGAGACCCAATACTGCACAGAGGGCTACAAAACACTTCCAACCAAGCTAATAATTCCCAGAAAGGAATTTGTTTGGTGAATGTGAGCAAGGTCCCCAAGAATCCCTTGGAGTTATCAACTACAGCCTTGAGACAGGACTTTCTGCAGCAGGAAGGACAATTCAGTGAGGATCAGTAATTGTGTCCAGGGAATAGAAATGGGAGATGAGCTGTGCTGCTAATTTTTCTGTCCCAGTAGGTACCAGGCCAGGTACTAGCTGGCCAGGGAGCAAGGGGGCTTTTCTACCTGTTCCTGGTGCAAACTACCAGTGTCCCTGGCTCTTCTCCACCCAGGGAAAAGCCAAAGGCACAGTGAGGTGAGTGCAACTCTTGGGCTTTGCCTTGGGTTGGAGGGGAGCAGGAAGGTGTCTGCCCACTCTGCACACCAAGTTGGACACAGAATTCAGGGTGCATGGGGGGCTTCCTTTTGGTGTTCAGCTAAAAAACACATGGAAAGGAAATCTCTTTCTCCAGTGAGCAGCTCTAGCTGTCCAGTCCTACATCCTGAACTTTCTCACCCCAGTCTTCTCTCAGAGATTTAGGCCCTAAAAGCACTGACATAACCATGCACAAATAATTCAGATTCTAGATGGCAAGATATTGTTCCTCAGCATTTGGGTACTGTTGGTGTTTTTATCCTTTTCCTTTTTAATGGCATTAGAAAAGTTCCTGCGCTAATGCTTAAAGCCTGCTCCACCTTCAGTGTTGAGGCAATTCCCCTCCTTCGAGCATGGACTCAAAACACCACGGACTGCTCCCCACAGCACTGTCATCAAACCTGTCCTGGCTGGTCAGGGATAACGTCTGAGATGCCAACACCCACATCCAGTGCAATACTGGGCCCTGAGTTGTTTCTCTGCCCCCATGTTGTATTTTCATCACATTTATCAAGTCATGCCATCTCTGCCATTTTGTCAGGTTCCACATAGATAAAAATCTATCTTTTCTTTCCATCTTTTAAAACCCATTGTTTGTTCTTTATTCATTTCCTTTTGCTGATTGAATCTGCTGCAGAAATGAGCCGTTGCATGGTGGCTCCTCTGAGCTCCTGCAGGAGCCCTGCACTTGGGCACCATCCCACAGAAACCATCAGCTCCTTGTTCAGGGTGCCCACTTCCCCTGGAGATGCTTGCCTAGCACCTGATGCCCATAGGGTCTCGGCCATAGGAGGGCCTTACCCCAAAGTTTGGTCACAAGCCCTTTCCAGAGCCTGAGGAAAGGATGAAACATCCTGAGTTTTGGAAATCATTCGTGGGAGAGACCAGGTTTCTGATACTGATTGCCAGGGACATATGCTGTCCATCATGGATGTAAGAGGCAGGGGAGGAGGGCAGACTTTAGAGGCTTAGAACCTCCTTAATTTTAGCACAGAGGATTGAGAGCCTGACACACGTTTTGAAGAGGTGAAAATATTCAGATCTTCTGGGGTCTGCGACATTACCAAGGCATAGAAGGACAAGGATTTTTGAACCAGAAGGAAAGCACATGACTGAAGAATGATGGTGACCAGTTTCTGGACAAAGAGAAAGAGGTGCTCCATCTCCCAGGGTCTTCGGGGCAACATGAGCTTCAGTGAAACAAGCTCCTGGGTTCGAGTGACTGAGCTCAGTGATGTGCATAAATCCAGATTTAGCAATTCCTTCTGGCCATAAACACTAAGACCCTGCTGGTTCTCACAGTTTACCAGTGGGAAAGGGCCGAATTTGGTAAACTTAGACATAAGTGTTGTGTGCTATATTTATACAAACCAGTGCAGCACTCTCCTTGTAGGGGAGCAGCCCTGTCCCCACGTGGCAGCAGTCACTCATCAAAGGCTGGCAGCAAGTCTGGGATGGGGGGACAATCCCTGGGAGTGTGGCTGGAAGCTGTCCACAGCTGTCTGGTTGTAGTGGTGGTTCTGGCATCCCAGACTGGCCTCTCCACTCCCAAGGAAGCTCAGAGACAGAGAGGGAGGGCTCTGTGCTCCCAGAAAGGCACCCGCAAGAGGTCCAGTGTTGGCTGCATCCTGAAGCACCCAGCCAGGAGCCTAACACAGAGGGGAGTGCTGTTTCTGAAGAGAGTAAACAGCATCCACATGGCTGTGACCAGATCTGATGTTGCTCTGCTTCATCTCATACTCATATAAATCCAGTTCTTAGAGAACCCAGAGAACCCTAAGCTTTACCAGCCCACTGATACCTAACCAAAAAAAAAAAAAAAAAATTAAAAAAAATTAAAAAAAAAAAAAATTTCCAAATGAGGTAAAACCCTGCAAGAAATATAAACTCCGTAACTCCCTAAACCCACTTTGGTTCCAGACTGTTGCTCTCACACAAGACAGAAGAGAATTTCTAGCTTTTGTCTGGAATTCAGCTTCACCTCCTGTGCAGGAGTCCCGGGCACCGGCCCTCTTATCTTACCCTGCAGGTAACACACACGTACAGCCAGAAATGCTGCTAACCCACCGGAGTTTCAGCACTAGTTTTTTGTGAGACTGATGGTATTAACCAGGCCTCCTCTGAAAGGATCTCAAGCGTGGAGGGTAATGCAGGAGCAGTGTGAAAGCCATCGGGGAGAGTGACCAGAGCAGCAGCATCGCTGTGGCGATGGAGATAAGGGGCAGCCCTCACACCGCAGCTGATGAGTGACACGGTTTCTAGCCCTTTCAATGCCTTCAAGTGTTTTCCTCCTTGATTCAAACTAGAAGTAGCACAACTTAAAAACAGTTAATGTCCTCTTGGAGGGGAAAAAAAAAAAAGAAAAAGTGGCAATTTTTCCTTCTATTTTTAAGTCTCACTTCACCACAATAGCTCCAATATTTCACTCCTGACTCAAAAGCCAAAGTCCGAGGGAGCAGGATATGCTGTAGGGTATCTCTCTTGCCACACTATTCGTGTTATTTTCAAGTTCCTCTCTGCAGGGTTGATCTTGGCAGCAGATCACAGCGCCGGCACAGCACAATGTAAACTGGAGCCATTGTTACTCCATCTCCTGCTCCTCATCGCTGCTACATTTCCCCGCACGCCTCCCTGCAAATTGTTGCATGTCCCATCCCGCTTCCCGCCCCCCTCCAAAATCCATTAGGCTGCTGCCGTTCAGCTATTCATCTAGCCCCCTCGGAGGCACCGAAACAAAGTGGTTTCTCTTTGCTGGCTGACATTGTGCAGGGTTTTGAGGACGGGTCTCGGTGACAGCACAGAGTGGCTGCGCTGCAGGGCTGCCCGATGTGTCGTGTTATGTGCACCAAGTGGGCAGAAGAGGGTAGTAGGGAGGTGGGCAGCTGTCAAAATGGCCTTAAATTGTTTAATTTCCTTCCATCAGCTGGTGAAGGCCCAGTTGGGTCAGGTATGGGGCTGAGGAGGTGACCCCTCCACATGGGATCAGCCTGTTGTGCTGTCTGAGGAGCGTGCCAGGGTTTGGATCGGCACAGCCCGGTGGCTTTGGCTGGTGGAGCCAGAACTGAGGGTGAGTGGCAATACCAGTGGAGAGCTCAGGGCCTCACTCTTCATCAGTGGGGACAGGTAAAAGGCTGTTGCTGTTCCAGCTGTTGCTGGAACATTTCCTTACAACTTTGAGGCCCTGATATACATAAATTTGATGTATATATGTGTCTGCCAACAGCACAAAGCCAAAGGGCACTGCACAGCATCAGCACGATGCTGAACCCCAGCTGATCCCTGTTGCTTCATGTGGGTGCTTGATGCCCTGGCCCCAGCAGCTGCAGCAGAAGGAGGCTCCACCAGCAAAGCCAGCCCCATCCCCACAGAACTCCTCACAGCCACACTCTGCCCACACTCTGCCCGGGCTGCTGGTGGATGGCACCCAAGATGGGCTGGGAGCAGCGATAAAAGTGACGTCCAAGGGAGTTCACCGCCAACTTCAGTGAAACAGGATCGAGTCTTCAGTCACTTGGCAACCTGCTTTATCAACCTGAACTTGTATCTCTCTCTGCTGCTGTTTTTCCAAGGGCTATTCATGGTTCATAGCTGTAGACAATGCTGTTCCTTTCTTCACTCACTGCCACCTAGTTATCTCTGGGAGAGCGTGACTCTGGAGAGAAGCAATTTGAGAGAGGAAATACATTGGAGATGGAAATAGCATGGAAGATACAACAAGGACTTGACTTTCTTGTTTCTATCTTGTTCAAGATTATGTTTCCTGACTGAATCCCTGAAGACATCCAAGTTGTTCTAAAAATTATGAAAGGAACAAAAGAAGTTTTTTCATGCACATTACAGAGAATCTAGAATGATTCTGCTAATTTCCTAAATGTGGAAGTGGGAAATGGGGGTTGGCACTTGGCTCCTGGCTAAAGCATGAAATACAGGCAAGGTCCAGGGGCCTGGAGGAAACAAGTATGTGTCCCAATCAGATACATACATGGGAACTTTTGTGTCAGCCCAGTTCACAGCCCTTTGGAAAACCCATCTTGGTCTCCGTAAACATTTCATTTCATAAAAATTCGGTAGGTGGACAAAAAGTTATAAAAATAAATAATTCCACAAATAATAAGGTGACAGGACAAGGTTTAGTTGAAAGAAATGACTGATGAAACCCAAAACCATAGGTTTCAAACCCTGGGTGTGCTCCTGTTCCTTGGAAGCTTGCTGGATCAGCTCATCTGCACCGTGAGGGAGTTTGTCTTCTTGTCCTGGGCTTACCCTGAGTTTCCTAAGTTTACACTGGAATTTGGCTCAGGAGCTCTCACACACTTCATTCATGGAAAGGTGCAGTAAAACAAGTGCACACAAACACAATACAATTTTTATAGCGAGGGTTTTGCAATCTGGAAAAACTTCTCTTGAAAGACTAAAGTCATCCTCCCATGGGTAAATCTGATCTGATTGATTTGATATTCTGAAAAAAGGTATACATAGACATCAGTTACATGATAAGTTTGCAGTGAAATAAGAAAATTGATGAAGAATGAATAGAATAGAATAGAAAAAATTACAGGGAAGTTTTAAAAACAATAACCTTGAGAAAAAAAAAATTTAAATCCTATTTTTCCCTACTTAGCTGACCTGCAGTAATTAAGGCTAAAATGTCACATACACCCCAGCAGGATGGTGCAGTGGCTCTCTGGGAGCAGGTCCCTGAGGATGGAGGGTGCTCAGGAAAGCATCCCATGGGCAGAGCTCCTGCCCTGTCCCACCTCCTGGGACACTTGCACTGGCCAGAACAGTAGGGTACAAAGTGGCACTGGGACATGAACTTATCCCCTCCATACCACTGGGGCTGTGTGTTGGAAAGCCTCACTGAGAGTGGCTCTGAAGATATCCAGAGCTGCCAAAATGCCCAAACTGAAATTTTACGTCTATTTTAGTCAAATCCAGCATGATTGCAAAACTTTTTCCTGCCAGATCCCAAATGGATTTTCAGGCAGGGAAATTTATGAGAAGTAAACAGCTAGAGTTAAATAAACACTTGCAGGCCTCTGGCTATCCTGGCAGGGGACAAAAAAGAAACCTGACAGTAAATATTAGCAACAGATTTTTAACAGGTGGAAGAATTATCGTATGTATCTAGGAAAGAGAACAAAACAGGCACTCCTAAATCACCAGAGCTGATTTAAACACGAGCTTTTAAATATAGTGTGTGAGCAGCAAATGAGTTCTAATTGAGGAAAGCTTGTAAACAAACAACAGCTTTCATCTGCAGCATCACGCGCAATGCAGGCTCTGTGCTGGGGCTGGACCGTGCTGCCACAGCCCAGGCCTGGCAGTGGAGATGGGAATGAGCTCTGATCTCCTTCAGGAATGTCAAGGCATCCTGGATCAATGAGGAAAAAACTGGACTCTCACTTCTCAAGGTCTGGATGGGCAAAGGGAGAAGAGCCAGGTCAGTGAACCAGGCACACACCAGGATCCTGGGGCTGCTCCTCATCCAGGTGCTGCAGAGATCCAGGACAACATTTGGGACCAATCACCTTGCTACAAGGGTCACTTTTTATAGCCACCTTTGAGAGACGTCATTTGTCTTGAAATAAGAGAGGTGAGGGCCCTTTCCAGCACCTGTGTGGGCATCTAATCTGTGCCATGTTCCTCTCCTGCTCTGGAGAAAGACCCGCTTTCACATCCGAGGTTTATTGAGCACCATGAAGTGTCTGAGGACCAGTCTGGGAGTCAGACAAAGGAGGGAACGTGGCTGGAACAAGCCTCTGAAAGAGAGCTGAGCTTTGGTGAGAAAGGAAAGGTCTGCTGCAGCAAAGCATGCACAGCTAATGCTCAGCCCGTGATGCAAGAGCGGGGGAGATACAGCACGTCAGGAAACGTCTACGCAGTGCAGATACAATCAGGCTGAAAACACAGAGCATGCCAAGGAAGTAACCTTGAATGTCTGCTGGTATTTGTCTCTGGAAAGCAACAACAGGATATTACAAAGGGACAGAAGCATGGACATGGTTGCCCGTGCTTACCAAGATACATAAATTACCTGCCCTGGAAACGAGCATGAAAGGCAAAAGTGTTTATGCCCAGTCCCAAACCAGGGCTCCTTAAAAGGCCAGCCCTGACTCCACTTGTAGCAGTGCCCCGCTGAGCTGTCACAGTCAGCTGGAGGTTTTGACAGCAGGGTGGTCGCATTCAGCATTAGAGCTCAGCCTTTCCACTGGCTGTGCAGGGGACAGGCCTTGGAAAACGCTCCCACTGCGAGAGGGATGTCCTGCAGCAGCCACACTCTGTGTGTGTGTGTCAGGCATCTGCTGCTGGGAAGAAGCAGCCAGCCTATATTCAGATTTTATTTCTAGAAGTTTTAATCTCACTCTGCTCTGATAAATGATTAATCATTCAGATGAGCTGAACCAGAAACTGGCAAATCAAAGCCCCCCTTGTTTTGAAAACACATTGCCCACAAACCCCGGTTTAGCACCATGCCCCACAGCAGGAGAAACACAAACCCCAGCAGAATATAGCACCCGCAGCTCCCAACCTTTAGTACCCAAATTTAGGCATGTAGATAGAGCAGCTTAACCCCGAGGATTGCTGGGACCCATATAGACCACCAGAGTCAAGGGAAGCAGCAGGTGCTTGGAAACACTGCGAATCAAAGCACTCGTTCAGGGCACTAAATATAGAGCAAAATTCAAGCACCCAGGCTGGAAAATGCCGGCCATGCGCTCCCTCCACTGCCCTGTGCTGCGGGTCCCACACGCCCAGGCTGCTGCCACACGATGCCTGTAGAAGGTGCTGGGTCTCTGCTCCCACCACCACTGCCCACTAACAGGTTTTTATCCAGGGTGACACTGTGCAAAGAGGGTTCTCCTCCTCACTTTTTTAGAGGATATTGCTGCACTTGAGATAACCTCGCTGGTTTATCTGCACTGAAAGCCATGTCAGCAGACTGTCAGAACACCTCCCTAGGGACCTGCCGTGTCTGTGGGGCCTTGGGACCATGCATGAGGGTCTGTGCCACCACACCAGGGAGCCTCACCAGGCTGAGGGTGGCATCCAGGCACATCCTACTAGCCCAGACAGCACCCTTGCACTTCCCAGTGCATGCTTCAAGAATGTTTCAAGAGAGCAGAGCTCTTCACTCTTGAATTTTTTCTCTTCTATCTTTTTTTTGGTTATCATTTAATTAAAAAAAAAAAAAAGTGAAAAGAGTGAAGAGAAATAGAGAGGAGGGCCTGCTGATCCATGTTCACCTTTTAACTGCCCAAGTGTTCAACCCCAGCAGTTTTGCCTCCTGTTGAGAAGTTGCTGCAATCACCATTTCTGTTTTCTTTTGGGAAATGGGGGTGAGGAAGTGCTGCAGAAGTTGAGCCTGCAGTGTCCTGCGGAGGGACCAGCCCTGTCCGGGGGAGTGTTAGCCCCATGGATGTCACCCTGGCCAGAGCAAGGGCTGGCTGGCACATTCCCTGCACAGGCTGACTGAGGCATTCAGCCCTGAGCAGTCCTTTCTCCCACCCCTTTGCACCTCCTTGTAAGTAACACATGGAGGATTTTGGAGTGGAGCCCAGTCATGTAGACATACATCAGTGAGGGGACCACCAAAGAGGGAGGCACTTAGAGAAGCCACATGGTAAAAGGAGAAACAGATACAAACTGTCCCATAATTTCTATTCCATGGAGACGTCAGGCCCTGGGTCCACAGCTAAAAAGGGTAAAAAAGGAGGGACAACCCCCTTCTTCCCAATAGCTATCATACACTATTTTGAAATGATGCTACACCTACATGTTTATTTGAAACTATAACTCCTAGATACACAAAACTAATTTTGAACTGCTTTTTCCGCACTTTTTCGCAGGTATCAGGACCTAGAAAACCCTGCCAGAGGATTTCTTCTGCTCCTAAAACAATGAGCTTTCTGAAGCAGTTCTCAGACATGGCTAAGTTTTTAATAAGAGGCAGCCCAGTGATGGACCAGAGCTGATGCTCTCTGACAGATAAAGGTAGGGAGAAGCCTCCTGGGCTGCTGTCCTCACGGTTTGAGCAGCCACATGTGTGCCCAGGGCTGGGCATGGGACAATGGCCACCAGACACCCACCCCTTCCTCCTCCTCCCTTCTGCCTCTCCAGCAGCAAACCACAAGTGGTGGTGGTGCAGCATTAACGTGGCTCTTTTGGCCTCACCTTGCAGAGTGCAGGGCTGTGGATACACCACTTTTGAGACAGACTGTGCCAGCAAGAGAAACTGAAGAGGGATGAACCAGTGCGATGTGGTACCTACCTAACTCTCACCTCTAGATCTTACTGATGTAGCATTGCCCAAAACACAGTCTTCTTCCACACTCACTGATGCCCACATCCTTTTCAGCCTCCTCACTGCTGGCGAGGTTGCAGGGTTCATTACTGTACTGCCTGGTGTGCACAAATCTCTGTCAACGGCATATCCACCCACCCCCACCCTGCCCCAAACAAACAGCATCACAATGCTCAGGCCCAATGTGGATCTCCACACCCCAGTGCTGCTCCTTGCAGACAGGCATGGCAGAGAGAGCTTCTTGAGGCACCCCAGCACTCAGAACAGTGGGATTCAGACAGCTTTGCTCTAACAAGAACCAGGAGCATGCAGAGCCCAAGGCATGAAACGACCACCTCTTCTTTCTCATCAGTCTTGAAGCCAACGTG
Organism: Picathartes gymnocephalus; assembly: GCA_013390045.1. Taxonomy (NCBI): domain Eukaryota; kingdom Metazoa; phylum Chordata; class Aves; order Passeriformes; family Picathartidae; genus Picathartes; species Picathartes gymnocephalus. The sequence continues at coordinate 300,950 of WEKY01058983.1, read as the reverse complement.
GGTCAAAAAGAAACCAGCCCACCAGGGGTGGTCAAGAAAGGATCTGAAGAGGGTATAGAACAGTGCCGGCCTTTGTGGGGTGCCCATGCATCAGATGCTGTTCAGTTTGGTTAACCTGATTCCAAGGGGATGGAGAATAATTTGGAAGGGCACAGACATCATATAGGAAAACCATCTGGAGACCTGGAACAGGTCTGCAGGTGGAAAGAGAAGAAACTGTGACTTTGAACCCCAAGATTTAGGGAGAAAGTGGTATCTGCACTGTACATCTCAAATTTTGGGGAGGTGGTGGAGAGGGAACAACTTCCTGCTGCTTTCTCATCACCTTACAGAGGAGCAGGTTCACAACAAACAGAATGAAGCACTTTTCCACCCCATTCGTGGTGCATTGTGGAACTCATTGCCACATGACATTGTGGAGGCCCAAAGCACGAGAAGGATGATACGATGCTACAGAGGAGAGGCGCCTATCAAATATACCCCTAAACTGCTGACCAAAGAGCTGCATGGGTGTGAGAAGGCCTCACGCTGCAATTTGCTGCTGTCTTGCACTTTCTGTAAGGACCTTCTATTGGCCACTGAGGGACAAAGGATGCTACAGTAGATGGACCTTTGATCTGCACCAGTACAGCTGTTGGCTGAGCAACTTCCACCCACAGGTGGGGCTTCATTAATGAATAGGTGGGGTTATGCCCAGAGTTATGCCTGCAGGCAGATGGCCAAGCCTTCAAAGGGCCTTCTGTAGGCCCTGCCACAGCAGTTTCCAAACCTGCTCCACAGCTCCCTGCCCAACCTCCTTCCACAGCCTTTCAGCACAGCAAACCTGCCACAGGGAGAAGTCCTCTCTAACCCAAGCCTCCTTCAGATGGGTGGGAGAAAAGATAGGATAGCAGCTGAGAAAGACCCACAAGTTAGTAAGTCTCTCCCTATCCAACAGGGCTGAAGGATGTGCAGTTGGTTGGCTGTATGGTTCTTTTTTTGCCAGAACATTTGAAAGTGACGGCCTCTCTTGGGAACCCAAATGTCAGAAAACATCCTGCATCCCTAATCATGGTCTTGCATCTTTACAGGATACCACATTTACACCTGCAAAGAGATCCTTCTGCCTTATCCACAACTGGAAATCAAGAAATCTTAGTTTGACTTCAGGAAAGCACACATTCATTCCTTGTGTCTCAGTGGTTATAAAGAGTAATATGGATGGAGTACATTAATACCAGCAAAAACATGACACGTCCTAAATATTGCATAAGTTTTCAATTTTTTTTCCCATCTAGAAAAGAATTGAAGCAGCTTTGTTGCCAGGGAAAAAATTAAATAGAGCTTTTCTTCTGAGCTTCTAAAGACTGGCTCATTTGGTCCCTCAGGGTAGTTGATTTACGTACTCCTTTCATAGAGACAGTGCAAAGTATCCTTTGAGAAGGATTTCTACAAAATCATGCTGATTGTCTGCAAAAACCCCCAGATTATTAACTTTGAAGCAGGACAGGTGGGTCTCTGTTCAGCTCATTTGTAATGTATACTGCCTTGTATATTGTCTGTTGCTTCTTGCTCTAGAAATAGCAAATACAATGTAAAAAGGAGATTCATATAAACCATCCAGATTTCCTAGACGGATGCAATCTAGCTTTTGCAAGAGAAAAATGACTCAATGAACCATGAAACTTAATGATTCTCATAAAAAATCCCAAACTTCCTACTTAAGAATATTACCTATGACATTCATTTATAAACTTTTGATTGCAAGCACATGTTTACAATCAAGTAAAGAAGAGATATTTCTGCACTTAGACTATGTCCCCATCACACTGAAAAAATATACAAAGCATAATGTATACAGAGCCAAAGCAAAAAGTTCCATCTATTCATATAGAAACAAGGATGGACTTGGGAAGGATTCAGTCATTGCTCATTCTCAAGGAGACCTTTTGCTCCTTTCCTGTTTCACAAGCCCATTCTTTGTCCCACTACCTGTGATGAAATAAGGACACTGGGCTAGTCAGGGACTGCCTTGCACCGCTGAACAGAGCAAGTCTGAGAGTCACACAATTTTTACACAGCACGAGCAATATTCTAAGCTTGATACAAGCACCAGATTTAGTGTTGAGAATGGAGGAAGAGCAAACCCAACCTCTATCCCCCTCACTCACAGGAAACATCCCAAAGGTCACTGCCAGGCTCCCTAAGGGATGCCAACTGCTCAGGACAGCTCACAAGCTATTTGAACTCTTTTTTTCAGGCTCATCTTTTCTCCAGGGTATCCAAAGCACTAGGATAGCTCACCAGCACTCAAGAACAATGAGCGAATTAATTCAGTCACACACCTGTATCACTAACATAGATTCCTCTGCAAATTTGTTACATGCTAACCCCATCCCTATTGTACAGGTTTCCTCACAAGGAGAACTGCAACTGGTGTCCTCTGCAGCTTTCAAGGCAGTGACTGAAAACCTTAGCTTGTTCATGAAAAAGTATGGGCAGAGTGAGTTATTTTGCTGGATACATTAACTTTCCATCCAAGCACAGTCTGATCTGAAGAGGAATAATTACATGGCATGCTAGAGAACAAACCAGACAACAGCAAATGGCCAAAAAAAAATTAAGCTCGGCAGCTGTTTCAGGTTAACATCAGGTCTTGGAAAGAGCATCAGGGAACAAAAATTAACCCAGAACTACTCATCACTTAGAAAAATCACAGGAGTCCATCTATTAGTTTGCCTCATTATGTAATTCTTGTAACAGAGAGGATTCTGGCAGCACCATAATGCTTAGCACATGTGCATCAGCAAGAAGTTGAGATGCAAGAGTTCAACATCACTTTGAACATCATTTAAAAATTGAAAAATAAATCAAGAGGAAACAACACTACTGAATAAGGTGAGGCATGTGGAGACATAAAAGTAATTTAAAAGCAGCATAGAAATAAAATCTGCATAAAATCAACTGGGGTTCATTTGTGCAAATCAGAAAGTTTACTTCTTGTTCATCTTCCTAACTTTATCTTGTTTCATGTGTCTCAGTGTACATACCTTCTTCGTGTGGTTGGTAAGTTATTAAATAATTCTTGGTTTTGGCAGGGAAAGAGCACTAAATAATTGAACATTCACCTGTAGTGGTTTTGTGAATCCACAGGGGAATGAGTCCTGGACATGGGACCAGTCCCTTTGTTTAGAAGAGTGGGTGATGACCACTATTGTGTCCCCTTTAGTTTATATGCTACTTCAGTACTGGGAAGAAGCAGAATTAGCATCTTTGGGAGCAGTGAGCCAGCTCGTGACTACATTACAGAACAGCATGCATATATAAACCTATTATTTCTCCTTTTGAGAAAAATAACAGAATTAGATTTGGAGAACTGACTTAGCTGAAAGTTGTTTCTATCAAGACAAAGAAAAGCAAACACTCCAAGAAAAGCAATAAAAAGTAGCTACACGATGACTGGAATACAAGCTCTGCTAGAATCTAGAATGCTGCCTCAGACTGGTAGCTACTAGGAAAAAAAATCAACTTTTATATTCCATACTATCTTACAGGAATTCATCTTTTACTATATAAAATATCCTATACAAAGGAACAGTTACAGGAATAGACCTTCTCAACTGAGACTGGTGCATGACATGTAAAGGGTCTGAATGGCTGCAGATTAGAGAAAGGTATTACTTGAAAAATCCAACTCAGCTGGGCAAGGATGCCTCCTGGGGTCCCTGCATGCTCAGCCAGCCCTCTTCTCACCCCAGGAAGCCAAACTCTCCTCAGACAAGGCATCACTGAGCAGCCAGGAGGAGAACCACTGCAAAACAGGACATGGAACACACAATCACAGAACATCCCCAGCTGGAAGGGACCCACAGGCACAATCCAGTCCAACTCCTGGCAGCTAAAGACAGCCCTGGTGCCTTGCGGGGAGAGCCCCAGTTTGGGAGCTGGACGTGTCTCCAGGGCACACGGGACAGCACCTCCTCCGCAGGCTGCCAGCGCTGCGGGACAAGGCAGCCCTGCCGGCCCGGGAAGCCTCGGGTTACGGGGAAGCACCGGGAATTAAAGCAGGACTTTCACTCCTCCTCTGCTGAGCCTGGGCACATCCGAGCCTCAAGCGCTTAGAAAGCAAACAACAACCTGAAGTATCTTACACACAATGAGGGAATCATTTTATTAGATTATGGAAGACAGCAGCATTACAGTACAAAAAGTTACAAGAGTAGCAGAAAAAAAGTGTTTTTGGTTTAAATACTCAGGATTATACTGGGGAACATGAGAAGGATAGTACCCTTTTCTAAACTAACTCCTAACCAGGTTATCAAAATAAGTTTTGAATATTTAGCACAAGTAAAAAAGTTACAACAAACATCATTATAAAATGCTTTAATAAATAGTTTCTTTTCTGAAAGGTTTTTTTTTGTAAGAACATGTCAAAAAAAATGTACTAAAACAGATGATCCTGCAAAGCAAATCCTGCATTCCTGTATAAAATGACTGGTTTCAAAACATTCATGTTTACACTGTTCGTGGGCCAGAGTTTACACTCTCAGACAATCGTTCCTCTCAGTGGTAGGGTAACTAGGTGTATGTAGTGTTATGCTTCTTCAGTAATTAAAATAAACTTATAGTCTGCCCAGTTAACAGCAATAATAAAAGCCTAAAAAAAAAAAAAAAAGGCATAAGCCTTCCATGACATTTAACCATTTCTACTGAGGTACTCCCATCCTCCGAGCTTGCCAGCCTTTTTCCTTTGGAGCAAAAGATGAATAAAGCACAACAGAAACAAGATTGAGGAAAATATTGTTCCCTTCATTAGGCCTGTATTTAAACGCAAAAAAAAGGTAATACCACATGTAATTAACATATTCACAAAAGAAAAAACAATGCCTCTCTATGTTGGTACTGTACAGTAGATGCACCCGTTAGTGTTCTTGAGATGGGCTGAACATGGGGATAAACAAACATTTCTGGATCTATTTACATGTAAGTGGTTATGTTCCTATGTAAATACAAATAACCAACAGATTCCTAACATTGATTGTATTAACATCATTTTCTAATCTGGACATAATACCAAAAAAAGTCTTATAAACTGCCATAGAACCTCCTTTTCTGCAACATAAATTAAAAGGAATGACATGTAAAAAAAAAAGACCAAAATATTTAACTTATTAAATCAAATATACAGAGTGATTCATTTAATATGTACATATTTACAAAAAAGCACTTTCACTATTAGAAAATAAACTGTGTCAGTTGGGGAACCTAGAGTTCTCACAATTTTTCTATATTGATATGGCAGTCTTTGACAGTTGCTATAGAAAAAGTTTAATCTCAAGGCACTTGTCACATGCTTCAATACTGCAATTCTAAAGTAATTAAACAGAAATAAAAAGGCCACTTTTAAACCACAGTTGAAAGATCTCTATAATTTTTTTTTGTTCCTACTACAAAGTGTGTAAGGCAAATTTGGAAAAAATCTTACAGAAGCTACTAACGTAACAAGTGCAGTGAGCTGCCATTAATAGATTCAAAGTCAAGAAAGCAGTTTAAAGTTCACACAATTTCCTCAACCAGGAGGTTTTAAAGCCACCATTAAATTAGAGCAAGTAATAAAAAGAAATACATTCTGTAAACAGTGTACAGTCTTTTGTAATAAACTTTACACATATTGAAAATACAACCTCTCCTCTGCCACACAGCGAGTGTATTATAAGTAAACTTTACAAAAATAGCAACTATCAAAGATTACTCATTTTTTTCATCTGACAGTCATTGAATAATTTATACAAGGTTAAAGAAACAAAATAAATTTTATTTATTATTTTTATTTATTTTTTTTACGCAAAATAAAGAAACTATGAACATTTGACTCCAGATATTTTTAGTCCTTGATGCAAAGTGGAGATGTCAAGTTTTTCCCCTCCCCAGCAAGCGCAGGCACAGTCTGCCTACATCCCAAATACAGGTTAGTCTCTACTGCCTTCAAAGTTTGATGCATTCACATTTTTTACAGATCTGTTGTCCATTTTGCCTATTTGATGGGATTTCTTTACTGGACTGCTCTCTGATGTGTCAGACACCTTTGTCGGCAAAGGCTTTGTGAGTTTGTGAGAGAGGAATTTGTCCATTTCCTCATCTCTTTCCTCCTCTTCATCCTCCTCTTCCTCATACTCAACATACTCCTCTACTGCATCACAAGTTCTCTTTTGAGGAGATATGAAGTTTTTGCATTCATAACGAATGTCTTTGTTGCTGTAAGATCTGTCTATAGGATTTCTTATGGGATTTAAAGGTGCCCACTGGTTATTGGCACCCTCTTCTCTGGGAGGACGGCTTCTCTCTCTCTCTTTTCTTCTCTTCCGAGTCCACCACACGCAGATGATTATACAAGTCAGCCACACAATGCTAAATACCGCACAAAGAATTGGAACCAAATAATCTAGAGGGCAAATGGAAAGAAATAAAGTCTTGAGTTAACAGAACAAGATACACAGCACTGGACATTCACAAGAGAAGTATCCATACTTAACTACAGGTGATCCCCTGAATCATTTTTAGGAGAAAGGAAGTACAATGCCTTTACAGCACAGTAACAATTGCTTGAATGCACCAGCCCATGTGAAAGTGCTCTTCACTATAGTGTAGTATTATGTGATTAATGATGAGGGAGGAAAGCTCAATTTGAGTTCTTTTATCCCCTCCAACAGAGAAACTGGTTTTGTTAAGCAGCATCTTGCTCAAGCATCTACATGAAGTTGGCCCAGAAAACCTGAGTAATCATTCCCAAGAAGAACCTTATCCTAGCAGGAGGCAGGCAATGGAGTACTGTGTCTCTAAGTTGCTCTAGAAGTACTGACAACTTGCACCACAAACATGTCCTGCATTTATCATCAGAAAGAACAGACCTTTGCCATCCATATCTACAGACATTTATATGTCAATGATCTCCAAAAGCATTCAGCTTAGAGCTATGTAACCAAATTGGTCATGCATTCTCCAGCGTGTTCCTGTTCTATCTCAGGATGAAACACCAGAATATTGTCCCTAGAGAGAGGAGTCTTCACTGTTCAATGAACAAAAATTGTTGAGGCAACTGCTTTTCTCCACACCCCCAATCCAAACCTCACTATAGTGTTCTCCCAGCCACACAGACACAGATTATTTCTCTAGGAAAATATTTCTGGAAAATTTATGTATGTTTGGACTTCTGCCCCTCTTTCCTCAAGAGGTGTACAGCTAGGATAGAATAAAAACTTTTTTCTATTCTTCTTGATAAGCAAAAACACACACATGGTAAGAGGCAAAGAGAGATGAGGTGCTTTCCTTTTATAGAGAGCAATGGGATTGTTCAGCAGTTCTGCAGACAAAGGCTGTCAACCTATCACTCTAATTCCTGATCCAAACAAATTTCTCCAGCAGTTTCACAACGCCTGCTTACAGAATAACCTGCAAATGACTACACAAAAACAACTGATGTTTCAACACCACAGTCGTTCACTCCAACGTTCAAGTGTCTTCTGAGCACATTCTTGCGTGGAATGTGACACATTCTCAAACATTTCCTTTTGGTAAAGGAGGGTGAGTGAACTGCCAACACGACTGGCTTCAAGGGATCTCAAAATTGTATTTTTACAGTTATGGGAAGGATTGCACTCACACGAGTAAGTGCTATTCTCTCCTTATTTTTTGTAAGCAGCCTAACATTAAATTGTGAATGGGGGAAGTACTTCAAAGAAAAAGCAGCTCTTTGTAACAGTTTATCAAAGATTAGAATACAAAGCTTGCATTCTCACTGTCACATCTATTATTTCATCATATGACCACAGATCCAAGTTTACTTAGTAACAGGTTCTTTATACAGAATTTTCATAGAGACTCCAAATTCAGACAACTTTTTCTTAAAGCTAGAGGAAACCAATGAAGCATTTAATGATCACCTCCACCTAGACATGAGCATCCCACAGAAATGAGATTCTCAACACAAAAGGATTTATACCACATTTTCAGGTAGGTTTCCACCCACCTCACTCAATTAAGGGGCAGCAATAAAACAAACCAAATCAAAAAAGTTACAGTTTGCTTCATAACAACTCCATTTAAAGAACTAAGGGCCAGTGGTCAAAACTGAGTACCCATATTAAAATTATGAGTCTGGAAACCATTTTGCAAGAGAACCCAAATGAATCCACTATTTTAGGAGAATCTTTAAATCTTATTGAGGTGGGAGGCAAAATCATCTGTATCCCTTTAGCCCTAGAATTTAATAAGCAATCAGAAAAACCAGAGGCTGAGGTACGTCAAAATCCCAGCTCAACTCCTTATCTTCTGCACAACCGCTGTTCAAGGCAAGCACAAAGCAGGCACACTCCTTCAGGAGAACTGAGGAAACAGCACATTTGCCAAGACTTTAACAGATGAAAGGCATTTCCTAGAAGGAAAAGGCAAGGGAAGTGGAACCAGGCAATCTGCTACTTGTTTGGGCTATGGGTAGAAGATCTTCCAGAAGATTATGTTGGGGAGGTCTAGAAAGAAGTTGGGAGAGCCTCCTACCATTGTAAGATTTTCACTCTAGGGCTTAGTTGAACTTGAGCCTACCAGCAGTCTCCCACAAGCCTCCCCCAGGCAGGAACACAGGCATGCAAACCCTTCAAACCCTTATTTTGGCACAGCTCTTGGAGAACCAGCATTCAGAGATAAAGGTCTCCAATCATATTATATCCTCTTTAAGAGGAACGAACACTACATTTTAAGCCAGCTGTGTGTTAGTGAGAAACACATGTTGAAAAAGAGAGTGAAGTTTTACATCATGGCCAAGTATTGGAAGAAATTAGACATCTTTAACTCTTGTTAAGGTAAATAATAGCACACGAGCACTTCAGAAGAGATTGGTATCACACCATATACCTTCCCTCCTCCCATACTTTCATTTCCTCACAGCCTCAGTGCAGCAGCATCAAGGGCTGAGGCTGCCTTAAGGTAAATGTAGGAGAATTGGACAGGATTGGAACTGCACATGAGAACAACTCCTGATCTTGTGAAAAGTGTGCTTAGGCTGGAGAGCTGGACTGGAAATCAGAGCCAAAACCGTGGCAAGAGTATCTGGGCATATCACATTAGGGATGAGGTTAAGTTTAAACCAGTACACATGTACAGAATTCTGATCTCAAAGCCACTTTCTCTTCAGTTAGTAACAGCGATTAAAGACACAACCTGGTGGATTCATTTCCTCCAATGTGAAAAGAAAGAAGTCTGACAGCAGAGGGACAGAAAACACAACACAGAGGAGGCATGCATTGGAACCTTACCTGATGATGAATTCCCAACAACGATGGTCTCGACTTTGACTTCAGTTACTGCCAACATAACTGTGCTGTTCTGTCGCTTGGTGATGGCATTTACTATTGTATTAGCAGCGTTCTGAATGAGGCTGTTATCTTGTTCATCTCGGTGTGGGACAAAGGACTAAAGGGAGTGAAGGGGCAAAACAAGAAGTTATTGCAGTCACCTAACCATGAAAACATACTTCTTAAATCCAGCTACATCTTAATTGAGTTCACTCAGTTGAATTTGCCTGACAGTAGCTACAAACAGTTCTCTAAAAGCTTACCACAGCAACAGCATGGCTGGCTCTACCCAAACTGCAGATGCAGTGTCAGACTTGGTGGGTAGCACACCTACTTGTTAATTTAGCATACCTCAAAGGAAAGGCAGTGACTTCCACATTACTTAAACAGATGAGCTAAACTTAGTCATAGTTTGGAGCAGATCAAGACATGTGGATAATCTAGATAGAAGCTTGGACTAATAACAGTCTGCTCTATTTATACCATACACTGCTCCCTGCATCGAAGCTCAGCACACCCTTTACAGTATTAGTAGAGACACACAGTCCAGCTCCTGCCTGGATAAACACTTATCATGAAAATTAACTCTTTCTTGAAAACTAAGCTACACACAAGCATGGAGTGATTGACATACAAATCAAGTCTTTAGCTCATTAGGACAACAATTACTTTCATCTACTCAACTTGCACTTTCTTCCACTTCTCACTTAGTACCTTGTGTTTAAAGAACATCCCTGAAGCAGCCATACTCTAAATTCACAGCAAAAACCTCTTCACAAGACCTAATCCAGCCACCTGTAACCATATCTCCTTACTGAGAGGGTCAATAGCCCAAGATTTCTGACAGAACAAGTAGGCACCTGTTCACCAATTTGGGCTGAACTAGTCTTTAGACTAATTTATCATGAGGTTGTAGTAGCCATCTGTCATTAACAAAAGCTGCAGTTTCAGCTCTCTGGCAGTGTAGGAAATTGTGAGATCACAAAATTGCTTTGCAGACAAGACTAAGCCACAGATTGCTCCACCTGCATTCAAGTGAAACAAGCTTGGACAACTTCTTCCCTAGCAAAAACTAATAAGAAAACACATTTGTGTATATATATACACACACAAGTCTCATACTTACAATGGCAACTTCCACTGCGTTCTCTGTGGAGTAAGATGGATCACACAATATTATCAGAGTTCTGTCCCTAGAAACAGTCCTAGTAGCTGGTAAATATCGGATTTCAGAACAGATATTTTCTGTTGTAGTGCCCTGTTAGAAGCAAGGGAGATTGTGTGATTTTAGTTCAAGTAAAAAATAGCACGTACAAACAAGGATCTTCAGAGTTCATCCATTTGCTAAGAACTGATGAAGGTAGCAAAGAAGGGAGCAAGAAAGGGCAGGAAAGTGAAGAACAGGGTTTTGGAATGAAGGGCAAAAAACTGAGCTTGCTTGATGACATTAGTACAGTCTGAACCCATCCTGAAATGTAAATAGTTCTTCAAGACTCAAGAAAATAAAATATTCAGTACAAACTGTAATTTTGCCTCACCCTTTAGACAAAGCACAATTAAAAGCAACAGAGGAATCTTGTAATAAAATTTGCAAGCTTATAATAGCAAGGAGTCATACTAGAAACCTTAACCTTGCATGTAGTGACACACAACAGATCCCTACATATATTGCCATACTTCATTAAGAATTCCATTCTCACCTGGGGGACTTTGTCTCCATTAAAAATTAAAGTAATTCTAGCACAGTCATTGTCCAAGTACCCAGAATTAGGCAGACACTTGATATTGATAGGCAGAGGTTCAGAGGCACTGCATTCTCCCCAGTCTGTGCATGGTGGCTGAAAGCATTTCATATATTTCTCCTGGCATTCTTGACCCATGGGACACTGGTTATTTGAATTATCCCAGTATTTGTGTAACAGACAAGGCTTTTTTCCACACCACACCTAGAAATTAAAAAGAACAAAGCATTGTTACAGGTAGTTGCTCTTATGTATATAATCCAAACAAGCAATTCACATAGGATGGTCATGATCTACTGCTGCTTGTAAATTATTTGTGTTTTGATACTGCCGTAGTCCTAGTAGCAAGTGGATCTGCTCTTTCACAAAATGAGGACATTTAGTAGAGACAGGAGAGCAAAAAAAATCTGTGCAAAGATAATCTGAGAAACCACTGACTGGGCATATCTCCTAAGTTTATGGATTTGTCCTACTTAAATGAGCTATACAGAAATTTAAGTGTTTATTTTAATCTAGTCTCTAGGCTTCTGCAATCTAGAAAGAGAAATATCCCACAAAGATTAATTTCTTCAATATTCATACTGAAACCTCTGCCAGAGAATGCTGCGTATGTTAAGAACTGATGCACATTGTTGATAAGCACAGCCACTGCAACCACTTCCAAAAGGAGACAGTTTGCTGGTACCCACAAATTACTGGGGTGCAGCAGATTTCCATCCATCCAGGAGCTGGACTTGGATGATCCTTATGGGTCCCTTCCAACTCAGGATATCCAACAGTTCCATGTAGCCTTTAAGATCCTACATAGCACTGTACAGCTATTAGGAACTTAGTGATTTCTTAAAGCACAATTGTCAGCAAGAAAGTGCAAGTATTCCATTATACATGGGAAAAAACCTAATAGCACACATGGAGGAGTTGAATTTACAGCATATGTTCAATCTCCATTTAGGCCTTACTTTTCCTCAGCCACAAAACCACCAGGATCTAGCGCACAATAAATATACAAAGGTTGAAATCTGTCAATTCATAAAGCTACAGAAGGACAATACAAAAAGGCTGAAAAAACTTCCTACATGTCCTCCACCTTGGAACTCACATTTCACAAAATTAGGAGTTCTAAAACTGTGTTTCCAAAGCTTCAGCAGTGTGATTTATTTATTCTTTACTCTACTCCAGCTCATAGTTCATTTTCTGCAACAACAGGTCTAGAGAGCCTGTTCTAGCAGGTAAAGAGCATGACAGTAACTTATGATTATAAAGACAATCCATAAGTACTTTTACAGGAAGCCGTCTTTTTTTTTTTAAACGAAGGAAATGTAGAGGAGACAAAGACTAACTTGTGCATGAAGAACAATAAGTTTGTTTCAGCCACAGGAATTTAAGAAAATAGGCCAAAATGCCTACCTTGGTGCAGTCAATACGTCCATCCAAGCAGTGGCAGCTGTTGCACTCCTGTTCCCACCGGCTGCCATGGGGAAAGGTCATTCCTTTAAGCCAGCAAGGCTTTCCAATTCCAAT
>WEKY01058983.1:269943-288314 GCA_013390045.1 Picathartes gymnocephalus | reverse complement strand
GGGGGGTAATTAAAAAATACATTCAGACTCTTCATCTCTTCAAGTTATAAATACTACACAAAGTTTTAAAAATATTAGCTACTGTTCCTTACATATCAGGCTACTGAATATAAACTTTATACTGGCTACATTGTGCCCTATTGTTTTTTGGGTAAGGGTTGATAGTAGATATAGGAATACCTTCTTGGCATCTAGGCCCAATTCTTCCAGGGGGACAAGTGCATCGGTAACCATTTATTTCATCTATACAGGTGGCACCATATCCACAAGGAGAAGACTGGCATTCATCAATATCTGGACAGAAAATAGGTTAAACTCAGTGACAAGGACACAGGACATGGTAATTAATAATTTACTGAGGTGTAATCTAACAATACCTCCTTTTTTTAAAGCAGAGGACAGTGTGGCTTCAGAATTAATTTCATAATTAAACAGTTCTGCCATTTCAGCAATAACCTATAACAGATTTCTCGTAACTGCACCCTAATTGAAGTTCTGGTAATCAAAACAACAGTCATATGCTGACATCTCACAGAGCAGAGGTGTTGGACAGCTGAAGGTGTTAATGCCTTGTCCACACTCAGCTACAGAACAAGTCCCACATCCTGTTCTGGCACTAATCTCAGACATTTAGGCTTCATACAGAAGCATATGCTTTCATGAAGTTATCAGAGTGCAAAAGCTGAACAATGAACTTGCACAACAATGCTCAAAAAAGTGACTTGCTGTAATACAAGAGACCATAAGGCAGAAGAGTAACAGTTTAGTTTGTAACACACATTTGATGAACATTAATAACCTTGAAATAGTGAGTAGATTGATTTAATACATAGACACTTAGCATAAAAGCCTCTTAAAATCAACCTTCAAAGATTCAGAGGCTTAGCCACAGAAACCAATAGAAAAAGGCAAGGAAGCATGGTCCTTTCACATGGAGAGCAATGTGTCAGGGAAGTGACCAATACTGATTTATACAACAGAAATCAACTTATCAAGTTGTGAGCCACATGCACCAAATGCTTCATTTTCAAACAGAACCTCTCTCTTCCAAAGTATCTTTCAAAAGCTTTCCTTCCATTGAGTATGAATGCCCCTTCCAACCCCTCAGAAAAACTCTTAAAACACCAGTTCCTGTCTGATACACAGCATCAGCTCATTTTAAAGTACAGGACTTTGAGAGTGAACATGATAAATGGCAGTAGTGAGATTGTTACAGATGTAGGCAATGGAAAACAATCCAATGGATATGGAAGGGCTTTCGGTTCTATTTTAGCATCCTTCAAAAGTGCGAATACACAAGATCTAAACTTCACTCTAATCTCTTAACTCTCTTAACTACTACTACTCCTGTCTTCATGCTATGTTGGTTTAAGATTCTCCAGTCTCTGTATGCTGAAAAAGGTGACTTAACTATGTTTCTGTATCAGCCATAAAAGGCATTTTTGTCAGAGCTACTACTCCTTCCATCTATACCAGTCTAAACAAGTAAAAAATGTCTGCAGCTCCATTGCAAATGCACAGTATTTGTATTTGTGACATCCTAGCCTTAAGGGGAAGAGGAGCAGCCAAGGAGAATTCAATATCCCTTTCTGGGTATCTAGATCTAGACACACAATGATCTACCATCCCTGCTTCTATATTGAGACATCACTAAGCTGATGCTTCCAAAAGTGCTGCAGCTGCCCTCCAACAAGAGGTGCTGGTTTGTTTTCTCTATGCCACAATGAGGATGAAGTCTCAACATGAAAGCACATCACCATACTGATGGAGTGGAAGGACCAAGCCCAAAAGCCTTGAGGCTACAGAAGATTCAAAGTCTGATCTTTCAAAGCAGAAAATAAAAATAAGGTATATAACTATTCAAGTCAAAATGGTAAAATTCCATTAAAAAGACAAAACCAACACAACCCAAAAAACCAACCAAACAACAAAACCCCCCACCAGATTGTTCCACAACACTTAACACAGTTTTAGGGTCTGTTGTTCTCCTTTCTTTTCAGCCTCTATCCTTCAGAATAATTGCAGTGTAACAAGTTTGTTTTCTAGCTTTGAAAAACCTTTATCATACTTCTGTTATTCACATGCCAGCACTACGCTCACAATGTTTTTGTTTCCATTTGGAATGTCTCAGTGGATTTTGGTTTCTAATGTTAAGTTAAACACATACAGATATATGTCATCTTTACCACCAAGATGTTTATCAACAGAAATACTTAAAATTTAAGCTTCTATGAAGCCAGCACCCCAGAAATGTCAGAATTATCCGAGAAAATCCAGCAATCAAGTCTTTAAGCATGATTTAAGCCAACTTATTTCAGTGCCATTTAATGAAATGAGTAACAGACCATAACCTGCTGTTATTTACAAGGCATCAGTACCTGGCTAACAGGTGGCTTCTGCTTCATTATTTGGAATTCAGTTGAGCTAATGTAAAAAGGGTCACCAGGTGTTCTTTCCAATTTGTGCAGAGTGGTACAACCACCCAGGTCTTTACCCATGCAGGTACTTACTAATTCTGCAGTCAGGACCAGCAAAGCCAGGGGCGCATTCACATCGGAACCAGTTCACTCCATCAACACAGATCCCTCCATTGTAACTGTAAATAAAAAAGTCTAGTTAACAAGCCATCTACATTGTTTCACTGGTCAATTAAAGCTTTGTTAATTAAAGCTTCTGCTGCTCTTTAGGGGGACAATTTATTCCCAACAATAAAAGCATAATGCCAGATAAGCAACATTGCTTAGTGAGTCAATGGTTAAAACAGCAACATCCTACAGATGCATGAGGAACTACATCCACAGAACTCAAGGAGGTGGAACAGTACTTTCAAGTGAACACAAAGAAAGCCCAAGCTTTTCCATAATTTGGTTCTTTTTTAAATACATGAAGCAGAGATTATGGCATCAGAGTGGACAACTGAGAGAGAAGGCAGATTGCTTCATCCACACATCAGTATTTTCCTCCTTCAACCATAAATATCAGCCTCTGTATTTAAAATATTCCCATTTTATCTTCCAAAAATTCAGTTTTGTTTTTAAACATATTTATACATAGTAATTGGTCCAACAGGACATTTTTATATTTAAAATTATTTACTGTCAACTAATAGGTTTTGATTTCTCTTACTCTATCCAATTACAAATGCTTCAAATGTTATCATCTGTGATTCACTTCATATCACTGTGTTTTAGTAGTCAGTACCACCATGGAGACCACACTAAAATACTTTTATTTGTTCATACATGAATCAACTCAGGATTGTTTTGTGGTCTTTGGTGCTGTCAAGGAATAGACACGGCATAGCAAGAAAAAAATGGTTATAAGATATTTTACAGAGGGTGGCTTCAATTATTTTAGGGTAAATTAGTTCTAATCTGTCATGTAAATCCCTATTACTCTGCTCACTTTTATTTTCACAGTAGGTACAGGACTGGAGTTTGTGTACTTACCATGGATGAGGGTTGCAGTCATTGGTGTCTAGAGAAAAAAAAATATTGACTAGTGTAAATAGTGCCACAATTCATTTTCTAAAATATAACACTCTAGTTCAGAAGACACATCATTTGATAAGTCAAGAAAAATATACGAAACTGAATATTTTCTTCCACACTTGCAAAAAAAGTTCAATTATCAAATATACCTACAGTAGGGAGAGTAAAAACACAACTCAGAGTTTCCCTCCCACTCCCCATGCTACACCTTGAGGAAAAAAATAAACATCCAAGTTGCAGGCTTTACTCCACCTAACCGATTCATTGTTTTGGTATGTCAAAGTAGTTAACTGCTATTCTTGGAGAAAACAGCTTATACACTACTGCCTGCCTTTCCAGATACTCTTCATTATTAAAATTATTATTTCTGTGAGTATTTTTTCTGCTCTGCACATGTTTCCAAAAATTATATTTTTATAGAAGGCCAGGAGTCTTATTTTGGCAGAGACTGGATGCAAAAAGCAGCATGACAAACTCTTCATTCATTACTCGAGCATCATCTTCTTTACCTACCTCCCACTCTGAATGATTCAGATATTTTGGCACACGAACCCCATAAACTCGCTTTGTTTCAGTTAACAGCTCTCTGCCAGACACTCCCAATATCCCAGGGGGATGCAGGGGAAGAAAGGAGAAAAGCCTTACTCTGCGTGCATGTGCGTCCTTCCCATCCTTCTTTGCAGATGCACGAGAAGGAATCTCCACTGCCAACACATGTTCCACCATTCATGCAAGGGTTTAGAATACAGCTGCTGTTTTTAGCTTTGAAAACAGAAAAAGTCTCCATTAGCCCAGAAAACAGAGTCCCTATCATTCGGATATGTCAGTATCACAATCCTAAACAGTATTTAAGTCAACAGTTAAAAACTTACAAAAATGTCAAAAAACTCCAAAAATGCTTACATCACATGACAGTCTCTCTCACCTACATTCACCATCATCCCAATTCAATTGTTTAACTGAACCACAAAATTTTATTAAAAAAGAATTACTTCCTTTCTGCCCCATCTGTGTAAGCATTCTTCAAGTATTGCTAAATTACTACTTTGGCAGTGAGTTACCCAGGCCATGAGGCATTCTTTACAATAAAATACTAGTATTTAAAGCTCAGGTGTTGATTAAAAGCTGTAGTTGTACCTAAAAACTAGAAAAACTGTACTAAATTATCTTCATTCAATTTCCTGATAATAATGGAAGTTTCACTTTCAGAAAGATGTACCACAGATACTACATTCAGTTTCCAAAGAAAAAGAAACCAAGTAGTTCCATACAGTAGGCAATAACTCTGCAAACACCCCAGGAAGAACCTCTTATTTCCATTTTTCCTGGGTATGCCTGCTCATACATCTCATGGATCACAAACCTTATGACTCTGCAAGCCAAGCAGGAGACTAAGTAAATTCCCAGGAAAACCTTTACACAGGGCCTCTAAAGACCAATAGAGAAGTCAAGACACAAAATTCAAGTTTTCTAAAACTGTTTTGGAGAGAAGCTATGAAAAAGACCATACAAGCAGACAATGACCGCTTCCTAAAAATCAGCATCATGTCAAGTGAGTGGAAGAAATTACCTAAATTTCAGTCACCACCCAACTGGAATAGCTTTGAGCCAGCCTACCAGAACAGTATCTGTTTACTAAACAGTTGATTATTTAAACACTTCTCTGCTTCTTCTGGCTTCACCTGCAGACAATTTTAGAAGCTTACCAGTGTTGCAAGTACTTCCTATCCACTCTGGAGGACACGAGCAGCGGAATGTGTCTCCATCATCATAGCATGTCCCACCATTACTGCAAGTGTTTGCATCACACTGGTATTCACCTACACACCACAACAAAGCAGTTTACATTTCCACTGGTCTTGCCAAATGTCAGAAACAGGTACTTTTTAATCACAAAATTAAAGAGACTTCATATTAAAATGCACCAGTATCAGAAACATTGTTCCATTCCACTTGCTGTATTACAATAAACAACCCAAAGAATGGAATCTAAGGACATGTCTCATGAAACTACATGAAGGAATACATTTTTTAAATGTTCCATTTTGTGACTGGGAAACTGGAAGGGGTAATGAAAGGGCACCTATTTTTTCACTATGATTGTTTTATTTTAAATTTCAGGAACTCCAGTCCCACGAGAAGAAAATAAATCTTTGGGTAATTTAAAGATCAAAGCAAGGAACACTTACGTGAATGACAAGTTTTGCCTTTCCAGTCATTCTTACATTCACAATAGAAGTCATTTACCAAATCAATGCATCGTCCACCATTGTGACACGGGTTAGGAGAACAGTCATTGAAATCTAAAAAAACCAGTTATTCAAATTAGATGATCTAGCCCAACCAAGGCCATGAGAAAACAAAATATTTCTTTATAAAGAAAATAAATTTCATACTACTTATGAAGACAGCAATCCTAATTATTATAAGGTTATCTTTATATAAGCAAGGAAAATACTCTGATTTAATAACAGAACAATGTGAATTACAACTTTCTGACACAGCTTAGAAGGACCAGTCAGTATTGCTTCTCAGCAGAGCACCAAAGTAGCTTTGTTTTTAGCAACAGCTGTATTCTGAACTTCAGAAAGAACTTTTTAGTAGGGACCACAATGTCCTGAAAGGGAGCCCCAATCCAGGACATCAATAAGAGACAGTTAAGGCTCCCCTCTGTGTTTCAAAACAGTAACAGCCATTAGAGGTGGCTTAACCACATATATACGTATGTGCACACATTAAACATACTTATGCAAACATGAATTTTAGAGAAAGCTCCTTTCACTTGAGACAAACATTTTAATAGGTGGAATGTAAGTATAACAGAACAAACTTCATCTAGACCACACAAAAGGCTCTCTCGTCAGCAATAGCTGCCAAAAGTTGCTCTGGCTGTATTTCACATCTTAATTGATGCATGTCCTGTAATAAGTCTCGGCAAGTCCTTGCCATCACGTTTTAGAAGTGGCTTCATTCAGAGCAGAAAAAGAAACAACTGCAGTTTCCTCTGAGGTGTCTTAACCATGAACTGGCCTAGCTCACTTCCTGGCCAACACTTTTGCCTATCCCCACAAGGCAAAGTTCTCTCCTCCTGAGATAAATGTTGAACTGTACCAAAGAATCAGATTCCACTCCTATTAAAGGAGCTGAGTCTTGTAGAGCAGCTACCTGAAGTTATTTCTGAAAATACTTTTGCAAACAAGACTTAATTACAGAACAGAGAAACTACCCCATTATTTTGCACATACCACTATTTCTGTTACAACAAAGCTGCACCATTTGGCCCTGCAACACTGAGCAGTACTCACTTGTGTCACACAGCTCTCCTTCCCAGCCACTTGAACAGAAACATCTAAATGAATCAACTTCATCGATACATGTCCCACCATTCTTGCAAGGTTTCCCAAGACAGTCATTGATATCTACAACAAAAAGTCAACAATTATTGCTCAAGGCTGTTTTCACCTATTCAGAGGAATGCTCTACACTTGTGTCTCTAGGAAAAGCAGCACGAAGTTATTACTGCCTTTGTAACATGCAAAAGAAAAGCTCAAACATCTGTTTTCAAGCCTGGTAGGGTTTCTGGCAGTATTGTCTCTCATGCAGGAAGTCAAACCAATGCACTAAGTTGACCTGGCAAAACTATCCAGGGGTTTAAAAAACATCCAAGACCAGCAGTACATGTTTAGTCCCTTCTTTGCCATTCTCATGTTGGAGAAATCTGTGGCTCATAAGATGGTATATAAAGGTAGTGGGTACACACACATTTACATTGAAGTTCGACTAAAACCAGTTTTCTTTCACAGAGGAAGTGTAAACCACTACAAAGACTGCTACCAGAAGAAACAATTTCAAGCAGTACATCTGAAACAGCACTTTATGCAACTTTACTGAAACCTGAATGCTTTATTTTATGTTGTAAAGCTTCATAGCATTAATTTGAAAATAAACTTGGGGCAAAAAAGAATAATCTTTTACAAGCTCCTACTTACTTTCATGACAGTATGTTCCAGTAAAACCTCTATCACAGGCACAAGTGAAATTCCCTCCTGGCTGACTAATGCACCGTCCATGAGGCCCACAAACATTGGATGAAATGAAACGGATTCCTTCTTGGGTAGCATTAGTGAAGACTTCTATTGTACAGCTGTCTATTACTAAAAAAGAAGTGTAGTCTTCAGACTAATGATCTGTATCACCAACCAGATTTTCGTTTTAAAAAAAGTTTTACAAAAATTAAAACTAACCACAATTTTATTTTAGCTATACGTTACCATCTACCTCTTTATAAATAAGGAGCATTTCCACTCAGTGCCTCACTATTTTATGAAATCCAAGTGAGTACAATAAAGACATTTCTGCATTACACTATTCCCCAAAATGCCTTTTTTTTTTTTTAATGTACCACCATCAAGACAGATTTATGGACAACAGCAGGTACCTTTACAAGAATTGTTCTTGCAGTGGTCCTTGAGATGAGAACAATTTTTTCCATCATAGTCATCAGGGCAGGCACAGTAATAATCTCCTCCCAGATCATAACATTTAGCCCCATTCTGGCACGGGTTAGGTTCACAGAAATCAATATCCATCTGTAAGAGAGACCACAGTTAGCAGCAGCTGCTTCATTTCCCAGGAGTAAGCAGCATTATCTGCTTTGCCAGAGACACAGTTGAAGCTAATATACAAGGAACCTCAAGTTTTAAGAAGGTTTATGCATCATAAATACTGCATTCCGTCCTGCAAGACAGGGAAACTTCAGCTTACTTTAGTCTATTCTAATACAAAGCATTTCTGACACTGCTAAAAAATTACTGCTTTGCAAAATGCTGAATAAGCGCATTTGCAATAATTCAGTAAATAATTACATAAGCCATTAGGAGACATCTTACTGCAACCTCTCTGGATCATTATAAGTCACTTCTCTGTCCTTCACACCCACGCACCAAGTGCCACAAGGCAAGTTAAATACCAGTGCACTTGTCAGCTTTGTGCCTGCAAGAGACTTAAAATACACAGAACCTGAACAAAATCCCATCCCCTACAGCAAATTCTCTTCCCATCGCAATTAACACACAGAATTTATTATAAAACCACACAGCTTGGAAGGGACCTCTAGAGGTCAGCTACTCCCCACCTCCTGCTCAAAGTAGGTCTAGTTAGATCCAGCTGCTCGGGGCCTTATTTTTACAAATACCATCACCACACCAATTTACACACAGATACACGAGATGCATTTTGAACTCTGACCAGCTGATCCAGAGAGCAAAATTTAAACCTCGCCTTCAAAATGCAACCTTTAACATAGACATTGCTGCAGCAAAACAATTCTGCTGCTTTCTGCTTTAGACTGACACACAAGACCACTGATTCATGATGCCCTAAATTTGTGTCAAAATCCACAAAGTAGCCTCAAAAGGGATATTTTCACATCACAGTATCTTTCCTCCAAATTGTTATTCTTAAGGATTGCTTTTCTCCCTCAAGTCAGTTTTTCCTTCTTCACATGTCTCTTGGGAGAAAGATAGCTTTCAACTTCACAGACATAAAAATTAAGTCCAATGGTGGTTTTGATACATATTTTTAGCAATTCAGTAGCTAAATAGGAGAAAAACGCAAACCTAGCCAAAGGAGAAGGAACATGAATGGTGTTAAGTATTTAATTCAGAGGAGAACATACAATTCCAGCTGCAACAGAAAAATTTTCAGCAAACCATTTCGTGCTCTCACACAGAACATTCAAAGCAAGCTATAAAAAAAATAGCTATGGTCTGAGAAAGATTCTCAGATCTCCTCTATCAGATGTCTCCATTTGTTTCCTTCCATTAGTGTAAATTTCCCCTTCCCAATGCAAGTTCAGTAGCTGGTACTTTAGCATCTGGAATCAATGGTAGATATTTCCTGCAGCACACAAGGCAAGCAGCCAACTCCGCCCTATTATTCAAGCACATTTGCTAAAACTTGAATTACACAGTATTGTATGAATCAGCCCAGAGTAGAGCACTGAAGTTATGATCCTTATGCAGAAACAGTTCAGGAGCTATTAGGTGCTGCACCAGTTTAATAAAAATGGTTGCTATCTGCAGTCCTTTTAAATTTTGAAAAAAAATGAGGGCGCTGTTTCTTTAATGATGCAAATAACATAGAATAAAATAACTTCAGTGTTTAAGAGAGATCATTCCAATATCCTCCACAAAAAAAATCTGGAGCAAATCCAACAAAATTCTAGCCTCATGCCTCCAATTGATATTAAGCATAACACCCAAATGAATTTTACTGTCAGCAAAAGCCAAAAAGTGAATACTTAATGCAAAATAATTTTACACTGAAAAGCCTAATGTCTTCCCAGAAAGAGGAATATCTTCTTTACCATAAAGTACTTTAGAAATTATCACTAAGACTCCAACATTTCAGATCTGAAATATTAAACATGGACTTAAACACTAGAAGTCCATGTTCCTAAAATTATCTTAAAGTCCTGAGAGCCAATACTCACCTATCTGCCTGTCTTTAGTAATTATATTAATTATCACCATTATATATAATATAAATAACTGATATATAATTATTATACTCCTACCAATAGCAGCAGGATTACTTCAAGGGTAATGCAATTACGTACTTCAGAGTTATCAGGATGAGAACCTAAACCACTCTAACGTAACAAAAGGACACAAGGTCCTGAAAATGGCAAAGGAAAACATTTCAAGCTTAAGGAACTGCAGCCTTAAACACTTAGGAAGGCCAACACCTATGTGCAACAACTTGCAGTTCATCAGGCTGCAAATTCAAGCGTTACAGCTACTATGACAGCGCTGCACAACAAATTTGCTTATTCAGAGTATCAGGTAACAGCTACGATAGGCAGTAACGGTCCAGCCTTGGGTTACTCCCGTTTAAACCCAGAGATATATTTCTTTCAAGAATTCAGTCCGTGGCAAGCATTGCAGTAATGTCTGTGCTGCCCTCACCTCGCAGAAGATTCCCGAGAATCCCTGGGAACACAGGCAAGTGAATCCATTCACCAGGTCTTTGCAGCGGCCCCCGTTCTGGCAGGGATTGCTCTCACATTCGTTGGTTTCTGTCTCACAGTTTTTTCCTGTGAAACCACGAGGGCACAAGCAGTGGTAGCCATTCACTTCATCCTTTGCAGAGCAGGGAAAAGAAGTAAAAGTAGGAGGATTCATTTATTGACAAAACTTACACAGAAAAATTCAAGTTACTTTTGTATTCTGGATTTGCGGGCAGCAGTAGCATCACAAAATTTTATTTTGTGAAATGGGTGCAAGATTCTGCACATGCAGCGTTGCATTTTTAACATTGGAACACATTTAACCAAACTGTAATTGCAAACTACAGAACTTGTAACCAGTCAGAGAAAGATTAATTTTCAACGTAGAATGTAATAAACAAGAGTTACCTTACAAGTCCCTCCATGCTGGCACTGTCCATGACAGTCATTAATATCTATGGATAAAATATGCAAAGCATTAGAATTTATACTGGAAGAATAAGCTGTAAAGTATAGGTTTAGCATAAAAATGGACAACAAGAAGTTTTCCACAAGGTTTAGCGTAAAAATGGAGAACAAGTGATTTTTCAAAAAGGTTTTTTTCTAGATGTTTGAATGGAAAGGAAGGATTCTTGATGTCCTTAAGAGATCCCTATTTTTAAATCATATCCAATAGAAAATTACATTCTATATCTCTACTTCAGTGTATTAAAAATGAGATATCAGTATCAATTAATTTCATATCTAACATTTTAACTTAAATGTATTTTAAATTGAATCAGTACATATCATTCATAAACATGTAGGAGTCAAGAGATTTATTAGTTATTTAAGTGTATATCTCAGCCCACTTTAATACCAATTACCTTTCAAAATAAATTTTCAAGCAGTATTTTCAATTTACACTGCTAGAAGTTAGGAGAATCCTTACAACAGGTATTTTTTTCTTGTAAAAGTATGTATACTATGAGTTATCATAATTTTTTTTTAAAGAACAAAGCAGTCTGCTGTCAACATACATACTAAAGAAATACTAACTGATATGACAATTTACTCCTGTCCATCCTGGAATGCAGTCACAGTAATATCCACCAATGAGATTTTTGCAAGAGTAAGCATTAACACAGGGTTTCCCCTCACACTCATTAGCATCTGTGAAAGAAGAGAAAATAAAGAATAGAATAAAGAACAAACCCAGAAACAGATTACCACAGCACCAAGCAAAGTGTCCATGCAATCCAAGCATCAGAAGCTCATATACATTGGTAGGGCACTAAAACCACTTACATACCACAGGATTTTAATGCACACTTGTCTATAGTAGCACATGCATGTTATCTTACTCTTCCTTTTGCCAAAACTCAAAAAGGCAATTTGTTAGTCAGGGCAAATCCCTCCCTGGCCTCCACAAGCTCTGTTCTGCCACCATGGAGAAAGAGCTACCATCACCAACGCTGCATTTTGCAACAGAAGAGTTATGGGGCATTCTAAAAGAACTATTATAAGTAAGCTTAAGTTGGGCCTTCAATAGTTACAGATCCACTTGAAACTCCTGGCTTTAAGATCTACTAAAGAGGAGCTAAGATACCAATAACAACACACATATTCCATGTTTTCTTCAATAAACAGAAGCACACAGTTATTCACTGTTTAGGAATAATCTGCAGTGGTCTCCAAAGCTTTAAATTACTTACCAAGCTGGCAAGTTGCTCCAATCCACTGCTGTGGACAAATACACTCGAATGCATTGACTCTATCAATGCAGGTCCCTCCTTGAGCACAGGGGTTTGATGCACACTCGTCAATATCTGCAAAGGCAAAGGGGCCCTTCCATTACACAGCCTAAGGCTTGGCTTAACAGGTTCCGCTTCAAAGTTAGTTTGAGATGAAGGGGCAGAATGTACAAACAAGCTTATGAGCAGACTAACATTTCTAACCTAATTTTTACTTAGGCTTTTCTCACATCTTTGAGGCAGAGGAGAGAAGATCTGCAAACAGCAAAGAAGAATCAACTAACCTACCTATGATTTGCATGTTGATTGAAAGTCACATTCCTAGATCACGGCACAAATTTAGCCAGTTTCGGTTCTGTGGTTGGTAATTTTCAGGGGTTTGGAGGTTTGTTTTGGTTTTTTTGGGGGGTGGGTTTTTTTGGGGGGTTTTGTTTGTTTGTTTTTGGTTATTTTTGAGGACATTTGCTGCTTAAAAACAGGTAAGCCACCCATGTTCCAAATCACAGGCAACATGCAAACCAATTATAGTCCCACAATACGTTTCAACCACTTCTCTGTCCTCTAAACCAGACACTTAGGCATCCAAGTGTGCAAATCTACTCTTCTACGATTAAAGAAGGGGAGAACCTTTGACCTTAACATTTATATTTTTCTAAATGAAACCATTCTGTATTTTGCTTCAGAGTGGCTAAGGAGTCAGGAATTGTCAAACAAGCTTTGCAACAGGGCGTTTATTTGGATATGCTCCAGCTATGTTTTGGATAACTTTTTGACAACGGATCTCAACTGCATCGAGTCAATACTGTGGGCTGCACAGAACCCTCCTCTTTTCTCTCTGCCAATGCTGAGCTGTTAAAAGACAGGGAAAGTATAAGACTACCACCAAATTCCAAACCCACAGAACGTGATATCACCAAGTAAGCTGCATCAACCCTTCCAACCCAACAGGTCAGCCACCAGCAAAAGCATACCCACCAATAGCACATGTTGGTCCACTCCACCCCGACGGGCAGTGACACTTGAAGCCTGACGAAATTTCATGACAAATTCCACCATTAGCACAGGGATTAGATACACAAGCATGCTCAGCTGGGGAGAAAGAAGGAAAGAAATTCTTGCTAAATACTCTTCCAGTACCAGTTAAGGAGAACTTGCGGTTAAAAGTTGCGTTTGCTAGAAGTAACCAAGAGAAATAGCAGCGGAGAGATGCCAGTACAGAAGTTTGGAGCTGTCCTCTCTCACCTGCACAGAGTTAAGATTCTCAGAAGGAAAATGAAGAAGGATTTCACTGAAGATGTATCATCCTTCCTACCTAATGACTAGAAAGCCTAAGCACAGACAGCTCACTATTTCAGTATCCCAGCAAAGTTCCCCATTAACACTCTGCTTCCAGCCATGCACTTTCACCTTGAGTGCTCCAGCACTTCCTTTAAATTCAGTGAGACAAAACAGATATGCTGTATGCAGAGGTCTGAACAGTTGTAGGAGTTTAAGCATCAAAGGTCTGTTTAGCTTCATTCTAACACTGTTCCTTGGAAACAGCAGGGAACAGAGGTGCTTACAGGCTGTGCTGCTCCTTGTCTCTCCATGTAGGGCTGTAACACTGGCAGAGGCTGCACAACACAACATCAGGTTGAGGAGGGACAAGGTTTTTGTAACTTCTTTTTGGTAACTTCCCCTCTCAGAGGTCGAGGAAGCTTTCAGTACCAGTCCCTAAAGTAGCTCACGTACCAATCTACTGTTAAAAATCACTGTAGATCTCAGCAAGTATATGGCTCCCTTTTTCACTGCCTCCTCACCTGAAAACCAAGCTACTCCCCCCACAACTTCCAGGGCAAGATTTCATCCATTTTTACTCTAAACTTTACACCACGTCTACCAGCTGAAGCAAAACTCAAGTTTTGATGGTATCTTTAACACCACATAGCAGTTTATGAAGTTCTAAGATCTACATCCTGATTAACTCTGAAAACCTTCTGCTGATAATAGTTTAGTGAACTTAAAGCCAAGCAGTGAAGTGGGAAAAAAAAATGTGTTCTTTCAAAACTTTTAACTATCAAGGAACAGCAAAATTCATAGTGAAAAGCTGTGAATATCATATTTTAAGAAATGATTTAACAACCCACCATGACAAAGAAACAGAACACCCAACTGAACACTACATGAAGCAAAATATGGAAGAACTAGAAACTGCACAGTCTCATTTACCTCCAAAGTCAGAATAATCAAGAAAAGTCTCCGAAGACCAAAATTGTCCCCAGACCAGGAACATTTTGGTCTTTGTGTAACACGTACACAGAAAGAAAAAAGCAACATACTAGCTTTGTACTGTGGTTGAGATAGGAAGCAGTTTTTCAAGACATAGATCTGTTAGACTCAAGTCAAAGCCACACATCATCACAAATGTTGTTTAAATGCTCTCCTCCATTTTGCCAATAGGGACAAGGAAGACACTTTTTGTTCAGACTGTTTAAGGTTACTCTGTAAGAGGGTTTGAGCACATTTCCATAGCAGTTAACATTTCATTATTAACCCAAATGTATTAAAAGCCCCACATTAAAAGATTTAAGTTTCAATTGATTAAAAAGGATAGTCAACACATTCAGCCAACTAAAAATTGGGCCAAAGCTCCACATCAAAGTAGAAACTGAAGTGTCCATCACTTCCACATTTCTTAGTCCCCAGCTTGGAAAAGATGCATTTTTGCCAGCCAGCCAGAAGACAAGGAAATGGGCAGCAAGGAGAAAGGTAACAGGGAAAGCAACATGTGTAACCCATTTGATGAGCCTACAGCCCAACTGCATATTTGGATTAAGGAAGAGAAGTCAAAGGGAAAAAATATTCTCAGTCTTATCTAAAGGGAAGCTGGTGCAGCATCTCTGTTGTTTTTGGGGATTTTTTGAACAGCTAGGGTAAGGCACTAGACAGGAGAGATGGAACACATCCCCACTGAGGTGCAGAAGTGTCTAAACCAGCAGCAGATGTCCAAGGAGAGATGCAGGATCCCAAAGTACCTATTTCGCAGTTCTTGCCCGAGTAGCCGTCGGGGCAGGCGCAGCGATACTCGTCCGGCTCCGTGTTCATGCAGGTTCCGCCGTTCAGGCACGGGTGGTGATTCCCACAGTAATTCAGATCTGCACAGAGAAAAGGGTCAGTCAGCAGGGAACACAGATCTCACCTTTTCAATCCCTCATCAGACACACAGATGCCTTTCTGGCTCCAACATCCTTCACCCACATCATCCCCATATTCCAGTGGCTAGCCTGTGATCTGCTAACTACCCACAGAACAGGGAGGAATGAACAACAGACAACTGCAGGAGTTAGCAGAGTCAGGACAATTCCAAGCCTTTTGTCTTGAACTTCCTATACTTCTGATGCCTATACACCATCTGCCACAGAAGAATTAAGGCACAGAAACACTTGGGTAGTTGCACACTAGCAGAAAATAAAAAGAGTTAATGAGTTATCAGTTAATCATGCAACTTAACTTATTTTTCCTGTACATTAATGTTAAGTACCTTTGTTACAGAGCAGGCCACCCCAGTTGGTTTCACAATTACACTGCCATGGTTCATTACAGCTCCCATGAGCACAGCCTGGGTAGCGGACACACTCATCACAGAACTGTCCTTGCCAACCATAATGACACCTAAGATGTAAGTTCACATGTTAAAAGTTAGCAACATGATGCTTCATGATCAGCATTACATGTATTTACAACACTACACTTACCATTCTCAAGAACAAGGTCAACTGTTCAATGTGCAACAGATAACAAAACTTTATTTATCCTGTTTAGAAGGGACACAACTAGTCCCGTTGAACGTCCTTATGGGAACTGATCCAGCTCAAATGTGTTACACACCATGGCAACAAACATCACCAAGCACTACATGTTATGAGAACTGGACATGAATTAGTTGTTCTTTCACAGGAAGTCCCAACTTCACATAATCATCTCACACTAGGGCAAAAATTGTGACTGATACAAAAAAGCTGAAATTGATTTTCAGGAGACTGCTGGATTACTCCATCAAGTACCATAGTGTTTTTCTGTGAAGAGAGATTTCAAGATAATAGCCAATTTGCTCTAGAGTGCTACAGCCTTAAATGACCAGAGCAGCCAGAAGGACAGTAGTCTTGACAATTTTCTCAAGGCCTGGTTCCTCAAGAAAACCACTTTTTACCAATTTATTCCATTATATCCTCAGTGTTCCCTACTGACACTATGGAAAAAGTACTCTTTGGAGAGAAGAGGAGCGAGAACAGAAACAAAAGTTATTAATAATTCATTTGTTTTAGAGTTGAACTTTTTCCCCAAGATTTCTTCTGAGATCAGTATCTTTATATTTATCTGCAACAGAACTCTGCTGAAAGAAGCAACTTTATGCTACAGAAAAGTATTAAAATCTGAATTTATAAGGCAGGGGTGGGGGGGGAAGGCTAGACTAATGACTTTTTTTAACATATATTTATATTTCACACATTTTAAGTACCAAGAAATAGTAAGCTTGCTCTTTTGGGCCAACAAAAGAAATGTTCTGCCTGTTAAGTGAGTATTTCTTATACAGAATTCAAGAGACATACTAGCAACAAAGATGCATAAAATCATACTGAATAGGAGTTTGGCACGTGCACAACAGTGCAGCCCTATTGCCTAAAGGGAAAAAAGAAACATTAGAAATGAAACTACATTTTTTAGATTTAACACTACCATTCTATTATTCACACGATTTGAATAGTATAAAAGAGCAGAAAATAGATTAAGTCCTTTGGGGGCAGTGAGAGAAGACAAGGAAGAGAAGTATACACGAGGAGTCTTGGTTCCTTGTGAATCAACCCCTTTCCACTGTTTCAGTAAGCTGGATCAATCCCCAGAGGAAAAGAACAAGCTGTGCTAGCAGCACAGTATTTAAATCCTTACTATTTACATTGGCAGAAGGAATCTAGATGCAGATCTCTCCAAGACCATTCTTCTCGTGCAAAGTTCTAGAGCCACTTGGAGCTCCCGTCCCAGCACCTGCTCCTGCCCTGAGAAGCTCCCAGTTGCAGATGCCCAAGGAGAGCCTCAGCTGAGCACCCAGCCCAGGGGCCTCGACTGCTCCTCTGAGCAGGGCTGGCACAAGCCTGGAGAACACTTGTATTTTAGAAGCCTCTTTCTTTGGCTGTAGCAGCAGCAAGAGGAAACAAATACTGCTCCTGCTAAATTTGATCTCTTCCTTCCTCCTCAAGGACAGAAAAATCTTTTCAGAGGATGGTAATAAACAATAAAAAAAGCATTGCAACTCACTTTACTGGCCCCAACCCAAATCTTCATCCATGCCAAACCTGGCTTTACTGCCAGTGATTCACCATGACTATCCTACCTAGAGCCAACTCCCCACCCACATACAACAAGCATTTTCAAGAGCTGAAAGTCTGCATCACAAAGTAAATAATCACAATAATTCAATATATTCTCCATAGCCAATGGATAACAAGTTTCTTTGTTTAACACTGCAGCAGTGCTTAAGAGTGTAAAGAAAAATACAGCCACCCTCTAGAGCTTGAAGGCATCTTAAGCACCTACTTGAGTTTGTGGGTATGCTTGATGACATTAAAATTACTTCAGCAGAAAAAAGGTTGCTGCTTTTTCATGAGATTCAACACAGTCAAATTTTACTGTTAAAGTTACCACCAAGCCTGAGGGAAATAATTTCTAGAGGCTAAAAGCAGTCCAAAGGAACACAATGTTTACAAGTCAAAAGGTTACTATGTGGTAAGCTGATCAGCCTTCAGTTTACAAGGAAGAGTAAATTAGGATTTCCTCTTGAACAGGAAGTCTGGTCGCATCCTACATTAACAGGTGCTAGAGCAGCATTAATTCCACTTCCTTCTAAAAAGATAATGCTTACATGGATCTCAGCCCACCCTGAGAGAAAGATGGGATCAGTAAAGGTAAACCAATGCAGAAATGGGTATGTTGTATGTCATTTATGGGCATAGGTATGTCATTTACGACAAAAAATATCAAGACAAAAAACAAAGATGAAAACGATTAATGATTCACTATCAGAAGCCCAAATGGTACAAACACAAACTCAACATCATTTAGGAAAAAAAAAAAAAAACCAAACCAAAACAAAACAAACAAAAA
>WEKY01058983.1:238092-269838 GCA_013390045.1 Picathartes gymnocephalus | reverse complement strand
AAAACAAAAAAAAAAACCACCCCAAACTAGAATTCCTTTTTAAGTACCAATCACCTGTGCAAAAGACAAAAGCAGACTGCCAGTGCAGCTAATAGTAGGCTAAAGTTACTTCTTCACTGCCCTCCCATCCCAGTAGAGAATCAACTAAATTGCAATTCTGAATTTTTCACATCTGAAAAAATACAAAAGCCAAATATAGAGAAATCTGTAAGGATTCTCATTGTTCAACAGACAAAGAAAATTCTTATTGGAATCAAGATTCTACTTCCTTTGTCCTTCCCCTCTGCTGACTTCATCAGCTCAAACTTGTCTTCACAATCCAGCACATGCAAAACAAAATCAGACCTGGCTTAATCTTAGCCCTTTCTGGGTTATTAGCAGTACAAAGAAGCTACCATAAATAGATTGTTACAGTTTAGTAACTTCCTGATGGAAGGCTGAAGTACAGGCATCTGCTTTCAGACCAAAGCATCCCTTTGGGTCAGAATTAACACAGAGAGAGTGTAACAGGGAGAGAAGAACAATTGCTGGTCATCTTGAAACCAACAGTTTGGAGAATAGATGTGGTAATTCTACAGGCACACTTCACAGCTTCCATTTTCCTTAGCTGAGAGTCTAGTGGCAATAGAAAAAGGAGAATTCAAACAAAAGGCTAGGGGTAGGGTGGCAGGAGTTAACACTAGCAAAAATTCTAGATAACACTTCAATCTTCAGATTAGAAAAACTGCAACTGTGCAGAAATAACAGCACTATAATTGACAAGCAGATAAAGCCACAATAATTCAGCTCAGTGGGGCTTCAAACAGCTACATTTCAGGATAAAGGATTTTCTACAGTAAGTCCCAATGTGTTTAAAGTAGTAAATTTAGCATCAGGGAATACTACACAAAAGCACTTATCACTACACACAGTTTAAAGGTACATGTGTACTCAGAGGCAGGGGGAAGTGAGGAAAAAAAGAATAAAACAGAATATTTGGGGTTTTTTTTTCCCTGGGGTCATTAAAAAACTAAACTTATCAAGTCCAGTAAATCAGATTTTTCTACAGAAATATGCCTTATGTTCTTCTGAGATATAATTAAGGAATAAGCTGACAGTGGCCTTTGCTTTTCTCTGAGGAAGTTTGTGTTATAATTATTTAGTGAGAGCTAGGTTGAAACTGAACATTTCCAAATCAAATGGAACTAACTAGATGGGTCTGAGTAGCCCTCCTTGTGCAAAGAGGTGGGACTAGATGACCCTCAATCCTTGAGTTTGTATCAAATCCTACAGTGGCAGTTACAGAAGTGACGTAGAAAGGTGAGGAGATGTACCCAGATGCTGATGGTCTGTGAACCAACCATGGCCCCTCAGCACCTTGAATGATTAACTCCTCCTCATCCAACAGGAGGATGCCTCTGCTAACAGCAGAAAGTCAGGGTGCTCTCCATGGTCAGCTTAAACTCAGCTCTTTTCTATTATCTTTGCTCATGGTTTATTCTCCTTGTTCAATCACTTCTGGTTATTTGACAGTCCCAATCCTTCTGTGCAGAAAGTTCAGCTGAGAAACTTCATATTGCACATCTCATCCAATCACTAACCTATGCTGGTTAACCTTACAGAAAGCTCTGTAATTCATAAGAATGAGAGGTTACCTAAATAAATTCTGTTCTACACCTACTTATAGAGTTTTGTCAGCACTTCATGCATAAATACATCTAAACCACCAAAGTGAAGTCTATTTCTGAAGTCAAAGCCAGAATACAGGGCCTAAAAATAAGTTTTAAAAGATCTTAGGGAGGATGCAGGCAATGTGGTATAAACCTTTAAATATCACAGGTTACACCTTACTGATATATAGCACATCCTACAAAGAGTGAAGAGGACATCACTGTGATGTATTCATACACCTCTTTGGAAGCAGACTTTTTGGAGGGAACTTCTCCCAATCATGTTTCAAGTGGAAGCTGGGGCCAAAACACTCCATGCAGGAAAACAAAGCAAAACAGTGACATTAAGAGCAGAAGCAAAATGCATCATTCAGGGTGGGGAAGAAATAAGCCTCTTAAATAGAAAACCACTAAATTTTCTAGTGATGTGAACAGGATGGTGTTGCATAGGCCAGAACAATAGATTTATATTAGTTATTTACTTAAAATAACCATAAGAAAGTCTGTTTAAACTTTTAGGAGATTACTTGTTGCCCAGCAAGCAGCAATATCGGCCAGCTGTTAGATCCTACAATTCTGAGCATCTGGATTCCATGTTAATAAGCAGTCTAGTACTCATTCACTAATACTTGTCACAGAAACACTTTGCTCACACTCCTACCTTCGAAACAGGCAAGAAAATTTTGTGAATAGCAAAGGAAAACATGCTCATTAATGAACTCAAATAATTTAATTATCTGAAAGCTTGTTATCTTTTCCTCTCACCATCCAGCATTCTTATCACACCAAAAGATACAAACCTCTCCCTACAGGCTTTTTTCTCCTCTAATAAAGGAAGTTACTGAAAGCTCACTGTCTCACTCCAGTACTAGGCAGAGTTTTGAGAACAAGTTAAAAGAGGGTATGTTTCAAAAGTTTTTAGCCAGAACTTTGCTCAGTTAACTTACATAAGTGGCTCTAAGGGTGTGCCTGTATTTGCTTTAGTTCACACCAGGAACACGCTTTTTATGTGAACTGCCTGATCGTTCCTGTTGATGGTGTGTTGGTTCACATCACGGAGCTGTTTTGGAACAAAGGAATTGGATTCCTCTTAGGTTAAACTAAGGTAATATCAGACAACGTATGCCAGGAGCACACCCAATGTGTTCCAGCTGCAAACAGGCATTCAGGCCACAAGAACAGACTAGAGAATCTAAAATTGAAGGCCCTGAAGTGTTTGGAGTGTGATATTGAGTTCTCTGTGCTGCTTTGATCTACTGTTCTAGTTCAGCTGCACTCCCCATGCTGTTGTAGACACAAGTTCAAGCACTACATGTTTTTACTTCCTGCACAGCCACTCACATCTCCTGGATGCAGATCCACCTTTAGGATATGTTCTGTACCTTCCCACCCACTCACAAGCAAGGGAATGCAGAGCGTGCCTCGGTTCCTTGACCAATAAAAAAGCAAAACACGGGATTCTTTGTCTAACTCAAGGTGTCTACTTGTGAAAATCTTGCCAACATTCCCTAAGGGCTCACTGCTAGGACATTAAAATAATAATAAAAGCACGCTAGTTACAACAACAGCAAGAGAATGTAATATGATGAAAGACAAAGCAATGGTAATAATTTCACAAGATCTTTGAAACCTGAAGCTGTGATAGGCTATCTTACACCAAAGAGGAGACAGGAGATGTCCCAGTTCTGGTACCAAGTGAATTCCTGCAGGGCCAAACAGCAGCCTCATGCTCTTTAAGGACTGTGGGCAGTCCAATGTTGCAGGAATTGAACTGGTCGGATGCCAAAGCAGCTAAGCACACTGCCCAAACAAGGGGTTTTTCTACTTCACTGCTCAGAGCAGTATAGGAAATTTCTCATAATTCCATTCTGGAACAATTGGGGAAGATCCCCACCTCTGACTTTCTCCCAGTTTTTAGAAGCAGAATTTTACTTCTTTCTTTCAGCTGTGACCTTTCGCTAGTCCTCTACAGTCTTTCAATAACAACCTTTTTTGAAAAGCCTCACCAGATCACCTTATACCCAAAGAATGAGTTTACAAGAATCCAGCTGCTGGGATTTTTAAAAAAAAAAAAAGTTTAGACAGAGTTCCCCAGTGCTGATGTTAAACATGTCATCCACCAGACCATCACAAAACCACAAGTGAGACATCAGTGATATTGGACAGCCTCTGAAAAGGCCAAGATTTAACAAAGACTCTCTAGGACACTGTTTACACCACCAATACTCCAGGTAGTTGTAGCTCATTTTGCAGCTCCAGATTTTGTTCCTGTATCTCTAAAGAAAGTACTGAATGACACTTGAGCAGGGTCTGGCCCCTAAAGTGACAGATGAAGGGAGCAAAACCACTTGGGAGATGCCCACAGGCCTTGCAGGCACTGCTGTACTGCTGAGGGGGAATACAAGGACTACAGAAGGTATGGCACTGGACAGAAAGCTTGAGAAAACTTTTTCAGTGGGGCAAAGATACATGTTTAAACAAAACCAAACAAACAAAATCACCAAAACTGTCATATATAGTTCTACAACAAGTCAGTTCAAAGCACACAAATCTTAATTTATTTTAAAAGTCTTTAGAAGTAGTACATTTGCTTTGTTCACCTTGCCCAGAATTCACATTACAGTACTATTAATGATCCTATTTCTAATTCATTTCACTTAGTCTGCACATTCTAAACAAATTTTTGTATCAGAATTGTGGAAAGCAAGACTGGCATTTCCCAGGACAAAAACCTAGCTCTTACCATGGCTCCAGAACACAAGCTGAGCAGTGTTAGGGATATGACTCCTTTTGCTTTGCTTTAGCTGAGAAACAAACATCCAGAGGCAATGGGAAAAGTAGAAAGATTTCTGAAAATACCATCATCCTGGCAGGACTATGACAACGTAGGCCAGGTAAGAGGCATATCTGGACCTCAACAAAAGCCACACCACTTTGGATAACAAGGAAGGGAAAGATTGAGCAGCTAAGCCTAGTGACAGTTCATCTGTGGTACCAAACATACCCAGGTCAGTAGTTTTAATCGTGGAAAGAGACTGTCACTGGTGGTTTCTCTATATTCAACTTTGCTAATTTCATGAGGTCATTGAACCCAAGCCAGATATGAGCCATTGGATCAAACTTCATTCTCCTCTAGACAGCTTAATGGAATTTAACAAAGTACTTTAAATGATGTAAAAACATACAAAAAAAGCACCAGCATCAGGGTTCTGCAATGTTGTGTCTTTGATAATCCCTTCTACTACTTTGGCCTGGTGAAGTCAATAAAAATTACCATTTAGCCTGCCACTACAGACTAATGTTTATTGTATTTGCACTATGGATAAAGACTGGTTTGTTTTCTCTTTAGGATGGTGACACTCTTCCATCATTGCAAGACTCAACTAAGCTGCTTTTGCTTTCCTCAAGGATGTATTTTTCATCTTTTTTCAGGAAATTTTTGGTTTTGCTGAACTGCCTCCACAATGACAAAAATACATCACCTAGACACAGCCACACCACAAAATCATTTCCTACATCAGGTGATTTTGAGACATCTAGTCATCCCTACTTATTTTCCATTTTGATGGAAACTCAGCAGAAGACATGGAAAAACATCTCAACACTGTGACTTTATCAAAGCAAATGGGTGCATGAACTTGACCAACCAACAGATGATGCACATCCAGAACTAGTGACAAAGCCTTTATTAACAGTCTGAGGTCATTTAGCTACTTCTGATTTTAGTGTAACTTTTAATCCAAGAACAGATCTAAAGTACATTGGAACATAAAAAATGGAAGGTAGATCTTTTCTTGAGACCTTGTTTGAAAGCCTTGGAGCCTCTGCCTAAGTTATCTCCATGTTCATGCAAGTTGAAGATGGAAACCATTTTCCAGCTCTTCTCTTTACTAAAAGCACTGCAAATTTTGGCAATTAAGTAGCTTTTGGCACCAGCTGGTTCCCAACTACCTCACACCCATATTTTTCTCACATTTTCATTTTCCTTCTGAATTAAAAAAGGACATTGTTTTCACCTGTTAAATTACAGTGGCAGCTATCCAGAAACTGTGATGAAGGAATCTAGATTAAAATTCAATAGCACCAAACATAGCAGTTTCTTTTAAATAACAGCTTCCTTTGTACTGCTGAAGATAAAGGTCATGTCTGCAAGTCCTGTTTATTTTTAGGCCAGCATAATTTTTCTACAGAAAGTATTACCCACTTTGGTTAAAAGAAACATTTCCAATATAGTCTAATAACTATAACAGAATACAATTTAAGGACAGCTGTGTGAACATGCTCAGGCTACCAAATCACCATTAAAGAGATAAGTAAGAACTTTTTACAATACTACAGAGTGGCCTCACAGAGAAAATCCATTGTTCTCCTTCAGCTTGCTGATCATTGATGTGAACTTGAGCAGACAGGCATCACGAAATAAGGTAAACTGCACACAATCCACTCTTCCTTCCCTCAGTACTTTATTTCAGGTGAGAGAATCCACCCATCAGAATACTGAGATACCTGGACAGAGTCCTTCAAGAGATCCAGGGTTATTTCTGTGAGCCTCAGTTTAGATGGGCAGGTTGAAAGGGAACACCTGGACTTTTAACACCAGATGCTTCTTCCCATCAGCCCCAGGCCGCAAGGAAATGCTTTGCTGTGTGAGAGCACCTATTGACAACCACCTTGGCAAAGGTAACAGCACCCAGCCTCTCGGCTTCAAAGGTTATCTATTCCCTTCTTGAAACCTCTCTCCTCCTCTCCAGCTTCTGCTTTCTCAGATACAGCTGGTATCACAGAGAAATGGAAGTTAAAAAGGAAACAGCACCAAACTCTCTCACCCATCCACCCATCCCCACCCAAACCAAGGTACTGCTTCCTATTTGGTTAAATCTGTTTCTTTTACACATTTAGTCAAAGACTTCTTGCATTCAAAAAGCAAATATTTACAGGCTCCTAGGATGCTATTTTGACACCTAGAGGACACCAGAAACCCTCACATGAATCAAAATTCATTAAAATAGTCTCTCAAGGGGAACAAATGCATTCTTGGAAGGCTCAAGGGAAGAAGTGTTTTTTCAGGCAGAAATGATACTGGCCCAGCTCTCAACCACAATCTCTACTTGTAACAAAAAAAAAAAGCCCAACAGCAACAGGGGCACCCAATACTTGAAATCACAAGGAAGTGATTTAGTGAGATGGAAAAATCACAAATAACTTATATATAAGTACTCTTTCTTACACAAAAAGGAAGCCATGATTTAAACATCTTCCTTGAAAAAAATCTTTTAAAAAAATTTTTATAGCTTAAGAAGTGAAACCACAAACAAACTGAAGTACTGCACTTCAAATTTTTTTTTGAAGTTTTCAGTCAGATCAGAGAATTATAATGCAACAAACCTTCCAAGAAGTCAGCAGCATCTGATGGAATTTTCAGGGCAGTAAGAAACCACTCTGTGCTGCAATGTTTTAACGTTTGCTTTGGTATCTGCCATCCCCCAGTGTTAGAAACATGAGGGTCTGCAGCAGGATAGGGCTTGCCTGCACATCCCCTTCCACAGCTCACGAACCGGCGCTCAACCCCAGCAAAGCTGAACTACCTGCATCCCATTTCTGCCACTTCTGTGAAGGCTGAAGAACTCAGGATGAAGCCAGATTGCCTTAAACTGTCACAGCTTGCCACAAAGCGGTATTTGGCAGCTCTCAGGGGTCTGGCAGCCACAGCTCAGTTTCACATCATTCCAACCAAGCAGGTGCAACACAGCTCAGTAAGGAACCACCGTGTGAATCCACCCTCAAAATGGCCCGTTCCACTCTGACCACAAATAAACTCAACAACTTACACAGGATCCCAAACTTGCAAGTAGACCTGTCCCATTTCTTCAACAGCCAGTGTAAAAATAACACCCACTTCCCCTTGACCTACTACATTGAATGCCTGAACCTTTACAGGAAAACAATCAACTGCCCTTGCTATCACAGTCTACTTAAGCTACATCACAAAGTTAAGGGAACATTTCACTCTGTTCTCCCATAGTTAGGGACCAAAAACATTTACCTGGGGTAGAAAGCTTAGGCTGGCGTTGCTACTATATCTCTATTATTACCAAAACCCTTTTTTTTTTCTTGCAATAGCAAAATTTACTATATTTTGGTGATCAAAATGTATATTGAGTCCTCTAGGACTGTGGGCATTTCCTAGTCTAACAGTCCAAAGACCAGGCTGCCCTTTTCATTTGAGGGAAACAAACATATAGAGATTAAAACTCCTAAAGACTTTGAAAATAATAATAAATAAATTTTTCTCATTTGATAAAGACAGTTTTGAACTACATGAAGCAAATCTGTTCAGTCCTATATAGGCAAAAAATAGAACAGCATCACAAAACAGTAGCGTATATGTAGTTCCTACACACAAAACATCTACTTCAAATCTATTTCCATCCATGTTCTTGTACAGAATTATTCCATTTTAAAGTAGATTTGTTACAAGTAGCAACATACATGGAGGACACTAGAGAGATCAGTGGTCCCCCCCCCCAAAAAAAAGAAGATACTCAAGCATGCAGACTTACTTGCATTCCCCAGGAACGCTGCAGCCCCCATGGAGCAAATTACATCCTTGTTTGCACACAGCTGTAGGCACAAAAAGATTTGGGCATCAGTCTGGGCAGCCAGGTATCCATTAGTGCAGCAGCAATCTGGAGCTGTTCAGGTAGGGCTCCTGTCATTTAGCCTGTCTTATGTGTGCAAAGCAGATTGCCTTTTGCCACGTTCCAATAGTTGTTCCTTCCAGACAGTTATTTCATGAAACACAGCACCACTACAGCCAAAAAGCTTTGCAGGAACAGTGTCAGCACTGAAACTTTTATTAAATACTTTTTTTAAAACCTGGAATAAGACTGGCATTATGCTAGAAATTCCAAACTTTAAATGACACATGGCCTTGAGTAAGCCCTAAAAATGGTCCTCCCCATCACTAACAAGCTTTTTACTGAAAAGGAACAGAAAACAAAACCAAAAAGCCCTCAGCAGAAAGAAAAGTATGTTAAATAATTTTAGCACTAATTACTTACTGAAGGCAAAATGCAGAGAGATTTGATTGAGTGGTATATTAAAAGAGATGACTACACTTCAATTTCTGCTCCCATTAAGAGCTATCAAAAAAGCTCTCAGCTTTGAACACTTTACACTTAAAACTTTTTCATTTGCAGAAACAGTGGTACTGGTGCATTTTTACAGGATTAAAGTCTACTGTATTAGTGATGATTTCACTTCAATAAAAACTTACATTAACAGATACAATACATCATTTTGTTTGGAAGGAACATTACAACTGAATAAAGTCAATTAATAAAAAGACGTTTCACTGTTTTGAATACTAAATTTTTTTAGATATGTTCACAGCCAACACCAGAACCAACACTGCATCCTGTGGTCCACTTTTCACAAAGAATATTTTATTTAAAGATTTGTATTGAAAGGACAAAGCCTGTATGTACTAAAATTAATATGCTACAGCACTTACACCACAGAAATAGCTACTGCAGTTTACACCTATTCCACATACCCCGGGGCTAATCCAAGACAAAGGAAACATACTACCTTGTTTGCATTCTTCTCCCATCCAGCCTTCCATGCAGGCTTTGTTTCCATTTTGATCACACGTGTAGTGACCAACAAAGTCATCTCGAGGGCCACAGAACTTGTTGCACAGAGCACTGTAGTAGTTTTCATCACACTTCACCCTTATTTGCACTTCAAAGTGGGCAACAGGGCCATTAATTTGTAAGGTCTTCCATCGATCTTCTGGGTTGATCATGCCAGCATGTGCCACTCGTTCTATTAATAAATGTTCACCTTTTTGGAAAGAAAGGTAAATTCAACATGGGGTTAAGTCTGACAGCACACAAGGACATAGTGAATCCAATCAGAATTACTCAAATGGTTAAGGGAAAACCAAGTAAAGAAAATGTTAAGATGATAAAGATCTACTGTAAAACTGAATTTTCCTTTGCCGTGCAAAGCTCATCACAGGAAGGCCAATTTAAAAAAGTGTCCCAAAGGAAATATTAAGAAACCCTGGAATATAATCCATAGGAAATAGCTTATTTTTCAAGGCAGCCAAACATACCACACCCACATGCTGACAACTAGCAGCTTTATCTTGATTTGAGACTCTTCTTGTCTCCTTTTTGTTCTTATAAAATTGCAAGATCTGCATAATCTCATAGCTGAGATAAAGTTCTCTGCAGAGAGTTTAATTTTAAAAATAAAGCAAAACACAGTATATTCAATTTGCTGCAAAATTACCGAGCAATAGTGAATGCTCTGGTAGGCTTGCATTATATACATAAACTGGCTGGTTTCCATTTTATCATTCTCTCTAAAATAAAGGCAAAACATCTTTAGGAACCATTCCATAGAACACTGCACAGCTATTATTTAACATTTTGATAAGAAATAAACAAGTGAACCCAGGATTGTCAAGGGCCATTCTCAGCTCTGTATCCTCCTTATCCTCACCCCCAGTGAAGCTCCTGATAAC
Source organism: Picathartes gymnocephalus (assembly GCA_013390045.1). NCBI lineage: Eukaryota > Metazoa > Chordata > Aves > Passeriformes > Picathartidae > Picathartes > Picathartes gymnocephalus. Next base: position 259,656 of record WEKY01058983.1, on the reverse strand, counting down.
TGTGAACCCTGCTGCAGCTCACTCTGTGAGCATCCTGCCTTGTCCTCCCAGCTCTGCTTCTGCCAGGCTCCACTCACTGGGGCCAAACTTGCACAAAGAATTACCTATCCCAGGGGACAAGAGGATTCTAGGCTGTAAGATTACAGAAACTGCCAACCCAAAGTATTTTCGTTTATATGACTATCCATTTTGTATCTTTATCCATGTAATTCTTTGTATAGAAGCTTCAATACCAGGAGGTGAGACAACTATAGCCAGTACAATAAAATTATACAGTTGCTTCAGCAAATATTGAGAAGAAGCAAAGCTCAATGGGGGGGTAAGGGCAGACAGCGAGTAACCCCAATGACAAGAGTTTTCTAATGGTTTCACCACTGAAATCTGGTACCACTCTACTGTACAGCTTTTCTAGGTGACTATAAGCTGCATCTTGAACTCCAGATCTGGAACTCCAAACACTATTTAAGGATGAGAAAAAGGTACAGAAGCTTCACTTGCACATATTAATTTCATACCCATTTATGAAATAGCTATAATATTGCCAGCTCAGAGCTCCAGCACCCATTTTCTTTAAATGAAGTACATGTTAAAAGTACTGAATAACCAAAAAACTTGCACACAGCAAGAGGCTGATATGGTAGTGAGAAAGCCTGAAGTTCAAATTATTAATGATATAGAACATGCCAAGCTGGTAGCAAACAATACTAGGCTGTCACCTTCAGCAAATGCATTTTACCTACCTAGCTGTTTTCTAGAACTCAACCTCATCTGTTTAGAAAACTAAACCCAAGGACTGACTGTTTTTCAACCAGAAAGTTATTGACAGGTCAGAAATATCCTGTGCATCTCTTAGCAAAGTGGCATTTTCCCCTCAGATGTAAAAGGACTAAAGTGACAATTTTCAACCCCCTCCCCCCAATATTAAGGGAAAAGAGAAGTTACAAAAGTATCAGACTCTGCAAAGTATTTTGCTCTTTTGACATCTTTTACCAAGCTTGCTTCTATAAAAATGTTTCCTCTTGAAATTAAAAAATACTGGACTTAGAAAGAACCCATTTTAATTAAGTATTGAAAGGCAACCCAGTTATCAAGACCTCACAGTATCTCTCTGCTTTACTATTAAAAATGGTATTGCCATGTATAAGATGTAAGTCATGTTTGCTTTGACTAGACCGCATAAAACATTTCATGGCTGGCCAAGACAGATTGAAGGCTATCCCTCTTCTTTAACTCTCATTCCTAAGCATGAGCTCCTCTGTCATCCAGCAGCACAGGCAAGATAGAAAAGGTGGCCTTTATTTTATTTTTGACCAACAGCTTATTTATCACACCAGACACCATTGAAAGTTTAATAATTAGATAGAATCACAGAATTATTTAGGTTGGAAAAGACCTTTAAGGTCTTCAAACTTCAACCATTAACTCTGCACTGCCAAAGTCCCCACTAAACCATGTCCCCAAGTGCCACATCTATCTTTCAAATATATCCAGAGATGGTGACTCCACCACTTCCCTGGGCAGATCTCAGTATCCTTTAATAATCTTATTTTCCTCAATGACTATCGGTCTGAAAAACTATAAAGGAAAACATGCTGAATCACCAGATGGTCAAGGAAATTTGAACAAATAGCAAATATACATTACAGAGGTGCTTTCCTGCTATAAGCAACATAGGCTCCTCATAAACAGCTGCAGCAGCCACTGCTGTGAAAGTGTTTCTTTAAAGTGCATCAGACAGACTGAAGAACATGTCCTGAGATTAAAGGAGTGGCTTATGTAATAAAACTCTTATCAGGCATTTTCAGGCTAATGGAGATTCATCAGACCCAGTTAAACAACTGGAACAAGCATTACAGCTACTGCAAATATACCTATGCAGAACAGACCTCTTGATACCAGGGGTCAAGAACAGGGGAAATAACCCAAAAGTACTCTTTTTATCTTTTTGAACACTCAAACTTTATCTTCACAAGCTCCTCTGAAAAGGAATGTATTCAGAGTCTTAAGAGTTTTTCCTCAAGCTGGTATCAGTGTAAGTAGGGCTTAACAAACTAAATAAGCAAGCCAAATAATTTACCCTGAGCCACAAAAGGCATCAGGGAAGCAGTTCCAAGCCATTTCATTCCTAATACTAAATTCTGAAGTACCAGAAGTATGAAAGCTCTGTTTAACTTCAAATTTAACACTGATCCTAGGTAGAAGATGCATCTTCCAGAGAGATCTGTAAACACGGGGAGAAACGTGTTTGTCAAGGTTTCTCCTTCCTCCCCCACAACACCAAAGTGTATCTGAAGATATTCAGCCTCTCACCTGTTTTGATGAGACAAGTTTGCTCCTTGCATCTGACTTTGCCATAGAAGTTCACCTTAGGGATTCATACTCATTACTTTTAGCCCTCAGAAAAGGCATAACTGAATTTTTCTGGTTACTGGCCAAAAAAGCATCATTCATTACTCAAACTTATATACACACAAACAGCCCCCAAGCAATTTCCTTGATTCATAGGTTTTCTAGAAGCCTCTCTAGAAAAGCAGATAGTGGTACAGATGCCTGCATAAAAGACGATGCTGGTTAAAAAACAGTTCTTTAATTAATGTCCCCAGAGCATCTGATTTTTATAAGAGAAAGCCTTATCTGAAGAGTATTTAACTGTGCAATACACAAATAAGAACACTGTCCATCAGCACGCTGCCCCTTAGCAGAGGTCAGAGATTCCCAACAAGCCAACAGGGCTGTACAAAAGGTGATGCTGGTCCTTGTTTGTAAGGGAACACAGCAATATCACATGAACTTCACATCCAAAGGAGCAGGAGGGTGCCCATCTCAGGAAGCACATTCCCTTCAGCATGTTTTCGAGCACCCATTTCAAAAAACAGACAGACAGATTAGTCTCCTACAGATTAACAGGAAGGAGGAAGGCAACCACTGCATCCCTGCAGTATTCACAGAGTCAGATGGAAAGTTACTTTCAGTGTGAAGATGCCAGCTTGCTTTGTCAAGGCAGGGCTGTGTTGGGCATTGCCAAGACCTCTGCTGAAGTCTGCCAGGCCAAGTGACTTACCTGGAAAGTGGAACTGCTGTGACAGACGACAGCAAACAGGCCCTCTGCAGTGACTTTGTATCCAAGCCAGTTTCCTCTCCCCCAGAGCAAACAAGAGGTAACACTACACCGCCACAAGCTTACCCCCAGCCAACCCTGCTGCACGTAAGGAGGAGAAAAAGAGGAGTAGTTCAGGAACTGGGGCTGAAGTATCCTCCAAGAATTTGTACAGGGGAAACATTTGCTGTGGCAGACTTGCTCTTGAGATGGTACTTCACAGATCAGCTCTGAGCTCCCCTGCCTTCAGCGAGTGCAAGAATACAGGATGCTTGGACACAGAGGAAGGGAAGGATGACAAATGTTCTAGAACCTTCAAGTTGTTCACTGGAAGCCTCTCTTTCTAGGTTTTGGGGAAGGTTTTTGTTTGCTTGTTGTTTTGTTTGGGGTTTGTTGTTGCTATTGTTTTGTTTTTGTTTTGTTAGGGAGGTTGTTTTCTTTTAGACAGGGAGTTTTCGGGTTGCTTTGGTTTTTAATACCCACTTGAGAGTCCAAGCTGGAACACAGAACCTACATTTAACTTTCAGCTTTACTCATCCCCATTAAAGGAAAGCAAAGCCTGACTCTAGAACTAATTAATCAGCTAATAAACAGACTCTGGCAATTACTTTGATTAATCTATCTTACAGTAGCAACAGAAGACACATGTAACTCGATCCCCAGATCAGCACAGCGCTCAGGACTGACAGGGAGTTAAGCTTTCCACAGACATTCACTTTATCCCTCCAGGATCAGATACTGTCTTTTCTCTGGAGGAGTTGCTGTAATCCCTTTCCTCTTCTCTAACATGTGAATTTTTACTGATCTGTGCCTGTTTGGCAGTTCAGTGGTGCTTGCAAAAATACAAGTGAAGCATCTTTGTGTCTTGACAGATTCACAAGGCAAAACCTACTCAGGACTCACCGCCAAGTTCACTCAAAAAAAAAAAAAAAGAAAAGAGAACCTTCAGCATTAAGGAATTCTTCCTAGGAATCTTATATGCAGGTCTAAATTAAAGCACAGCAAAGTAACACATCTCCTTGACAGAATCAGAAAACAGACTACAGAAACATTTAACCAGGACAAGCACTCAGCTAGTCTTCTGCCAAATTACAGGCCAAGAAAGCCTTCCTAAATTCACCTGGCAAGCCTTCTAGGTTTCAGATGCAATACGACTTTGCAGTACCTCTCTCTGGCAGCCTAAATTAAAGGGAAGTTTGCTTTCCATCAGCAGTTTCTCATAGAGCTAAACTGTAATCTGACACTTACATATTCTCCCACAGTTCATAGAAACTGTTAATTTAAGATGGCACACTGGGCCTCCAGAAGACACTCTATATCCTGTTGGCCTGAAGTTCAGGGGAAAAAAAATGAATGCAAGTAAAGAGATTTGTTAGAGCATGTTAAACTAAAAAGCATAACAAAGACTTAACACAAGCCTGAGCTGACTGTCCTCTTAAGCAAGTATATTTAAAAGAAACCTGGAGTTTAAAGCTACAGATTTGCAAGAGGATTCTGCAAATTCTAAGAAATAAAGAGAAAGTTACAATACTACTATTTACTAACAAGCTAATTAAAAAAATTAAATCCAGCACTTAAACACATACAGATTATTTGCAGGATAGGGTGGCTCTTCATGTTCAGTCCTTTCTACACCATCTCATCAGTTCACTTGCCCTCTCTAACTAGGGCATGAATATTCTAATATTTGCTGTACTAGGTGCCCCTAAATAAATTATTCCCAAGGTGGAAACCATTTAAGTTAAACTAGTATCACAAAGTACTTTTTTAACAAAGCATTCAAGAGGATTCCTCCAATCTGTTACCATGCAGGGATCTAAAATTACTCAAGATTCAGGCTTACTCTGCTCAGCACACAAGATCTCATTTTGAATACCATGCCCAGCTTTGGGAAGCGCCATTCAAGAAGGCTGTGAACTGACTCAGCTGAAGGGTTGCAGCAACAATATCAGAGAGGTAAAGAAAACACAGCCAATAGAAAAAGGCTCAAGGAGCTGTTAAATAAGAAAAAATAAGCTTAATTCTAACAGATGAGGGGTTCAGGAATGAGCTAAAAACACATCATTACTGATACAAAAACTGATGATGACTTGGGACATATATAACCTCTTCACTATCTTAATGTTCAAACACTTACCTTCCTCTACATTGATCCCAACTGAACTAAAATAGTCCATCAATAACCACAATGCAAGTCTGAGGTTCATTTTTTTCTTGTAGCCAGAAGCATTGGTTATTTTAAGACATATTTGTAAACCATTTACAAATAGTAGGTTCAAGCTGGAGTCCTGCTTTAGCAGTATTATGGCAGTCAGCATCTTGATATGATTTTAAAGTATTTATACAATAATCTTACTTTCACTTCAGATCAATAACCCTGCTCTGACATTGAATATTAGCATTTACAGACTGAAAGTGCAAGGTAAGTTCCAGTACTTGAGGAGAAACAGGGAAGGGATCAAACCACGATTTAGAACACTTTCCTCATGGGGAGACATTAAGTACATTTTCCTTATGGGGAGCAAGAATGTTTAATTGCTCACCTGATGATGGAGATTATTGCATAGCATGATCACAGGCAGACTGAGGAGTTGTAGTGCAACTCTACAGATTATCTTCCTTTTTTTTTAAAAAAAGAAAAGGCCTACCATGATTTGTAAACTTTTTTTAGAGTTAATTATCTGGAGTCATGGGTTAATTATACCCTTCATTTAGAATTGACCATTCTTTTTCCTATGTAGCAATAATTTTTCACAGTTCCTAACCCAATACTCACTGTTTGGATTTGTACATGCCCTTCACTCACATAACAGGTTTGCCTAGAGCTGTTTTGGAGGATGGCTGATTGCAGCAGGATACAGTTTTCCCCCTCCCTAGTTTGCACACATAGAGCACAGAATAAATACAAACTCCAAGCTTTACATAAATACTCACCAGCTTTTGTATCATTATCCCAATCCCAAGCTTCTAATATTAATGTGAACGATCTCTGAAAAAAAAAACAAGACACCAATTAGACAGTAATAGAAAACTGTTATAACCAGACAAACTGATCTGAAATGTGCAGATATTACTGCTACAAGAAAGCCAACTGAAAGCAGTTGAAAATTTCACTACTGCTGCCATGTGAAAGCCCTTGAAGGCATCTTCTCAAAAGCATGAAATATAACAGCATTAAAAATTGTGGGACAAGCCATGCTAACAGGAAAACAAAAACATTACACACACATCGAGGACTGAATTATTATTACTCTCCTCCCACTGCATCTAATTCTCGGCTTTGCTTAGGCACAGAAATCCTTTTCAGAGGCAGCCGTAAAAGGTTTAAATGAAATGAGGTTCTGAACCCTGGGAAACAGCTGGGATACTTAAGACTTAAACAACTGAACCACCTCCCCTAAAAAGGAATGAGAGCCGTCCTTTAGAAAGCACATGAAAGATAAGTTTACGCCAGATCTGTTTTACAGAAAAACACATCTAAAGAAGAAATACACAATTCACCCTGCATCTATCAAAAATTTAGACTTCTGTCTCATCAAAGGGCAGCACGAAAAACAGACCTACGAAAGACACAGCAGAAACAATTATTACAGTAAACACACGTGGTACTGTATTTTCCCCTGAGGAAAGGAAAAAAACATGATTTCAGACAGTTTTAAAATTATTTAGAAAAAAACCATGAAGGCTTTAATTCACTAAACCAGGGTTTCAGGCATTTTCCTTGGTTTATGATCAAATATGTAGGACAGATGTTGATATTCAAATACTAAATTTATTTAGAAAAAAGTTACCTTATGCATAGAGGTAATTTTTAACTGGTTTGAGTTTAACAAGAATAGCAGTCAACAGCTCAGCTTTGATAGTTTCCAAGTGCTACAAGTAACACTGAGATCCTCACACACATCCAAAATCAAGGAAAAACCATCAAGAACAGAAAAGAGTTATTGCATCACTACCCTAAAGTCCTCCTATACACATCTTCACGCAGAGCCAAGCCCTAATGTGTGCACAACTCACACATGTGAACTAGCTTAATGATATATAAATTCAATGGATATGGGGACTTTCAGCCAAGAAATTGCAAGGTACCTCCTTGGAAGAGGATTCTGGAAGAATTCAGCCACCTTTCACAGGGTCATTAGGACTACTTTACTGATACATCAAGAGATGTGTGTTTCTTCTTTTTTAAGACAGCTCCTTCTCTGCTTTATACACCCCTCAAGTCTGCACCAAGGGGGGCTGATCTTAACATTGAAACCTCCCCCTTTGAGAACAGCAGCAACAGAGGATCAGTGCAGCATCCAAGCAGCCGGGCTCTCTGTTTGAGGTCTGCCATGACTACAGCAGAGATCTTTCTGCTCAGAAATGCGCTTGAGTGCATATTTTCCCATTGCTCAGTTACATTGACATACAAACCACAACTCAGCCTTTGAAAACAAGTCTTTCTACTGTATTTTCAGCTTCAGACATACTAGGGAAGATTATTTTACATCACTGAAACAAACAGGTTTAAGTGGTGACTATTTAGATTAGACTCAGAAAAGGAAGGGAACAGGGAGCTCAGCAGTGACCATACTGGACAGAGGCATACTTGAATTTGTACTGCCCTTGGAAATAGACAAGGGAGAGGGATCAGCTGAGAAAGGAAAGGCCTCCACCTCTGAGGTATGACAGCACAATTTTTAAAGGCAAACATTAGAGGAGCATTTTAGTAGCTTCACCCTCCAACTCCCTGCACTCCCCTGCCCCAATCTCAGCACTTAGGGAAACTGTACTCTGAAAACATTACCTGCAACCCCTGTTCCTAACTGTTACCCGAAAAAAACCCATCCATATATTGAAAAGTTGAGAAAATAAGTTCTATATAGTACTGCCCTAAGATCATCTTCTGGTAACTGCCAATCTCCTTATTTTGCATCAAGATTATGAACTAATCTGGGCAGAATTCTGCAAATCAGTGCAAGGTCCAAAGTTCTTTACATCTTCCACTTTTATCTACTTACCTTCTAGCATAACCCTTAGCTTTCCTGTGTTCCACTGATTTGTATTAGAAGTATAGACTCGGTGATTCCAAATGTCCATTTACTTATCTTATGTAAGGGCTGGTCCTTCCTACTGAAAAATGGCTGTTGCGTCTGACTGCCCACAAAAGGCAGCAAAAAATTTAAGATGGACTTGTTGTCTTAGGAAACAGACCAGTCATCTATGCTTTCCCATCACACCATTTGAAAGCAGATTTGTGTATCCCTGCTCAGGATACTAAAGAATTTTCATGGGTAAAGAGTTCCACACAGCTCACAGTCTCAGCATGATCATGCTGGACAGTGTGAAAGGGGATAAAGAGGCATTCTGCCCATTTTTAAGATGCTTGAAACAAGAAATCATACAGCACTGGTGGCAAATCTCATGGTCTAAGTCGACATAGTCTTTGGAGTAGAAGATACTGCTTTACAATCTTATAAAAACTTAATAGCACATTATGAGCAACTGCGACTGGTGCAGAGCTGCTCCTCCAAAATATGGAGGAGCCCACACAGCTCGTGCTGCCTCCTCGTGCCTTTGCACGCCCCAGGACCCACAGGCCTGGTCTCCAGCATCTGCTTTTACCATCCTCCCACTGGTCACCATCAAGAACCACAAGCCCACCAATAGTGAGTTTAAAGAACCAACACAACAAAGACAGGACACAGACTTTTAAATCCTTTCACTTCCCTGTGTCTACTTTTATGGGTAATCAGACTGGCACTTGGCCGTTCACACATGAACAAGCATTTGGAGTGTAACCTTTTAGGAAGGCTTGCAGTCACATTTGCAGGAGATTAGAGATGTTAATCAAATGGCATTACACAGTATTGATAGCCAAATGTGTATTTACTGGACCATCAGTTTCAGCTGGGACAGTTCTCAATTGTGCAACTTCTGCTCTCTGCTGAGCTACACAGTCACCCTTCAAAACCCTGAACAGACAAGCAGGAATGCAACGATAAAACTGATTTCTATGGCTATTTTACCTCTAGAGAAGATAGTTAAGGTTACCAACCCAACCTGTCACCCTTCCTCATCTGCAGCTGGTCAATAACTTCAAAGAGGAGTGCAGTGCAGTGGATCATCCCATTACAACTACTACACCTCTAAAGAAAAAACCAGTCCCGAACCCACTCGTTCAAGAAAACCAGCCTTGCCCACTACCATATGTATCAAGTCTTGCACTAAATCTGCTCACATTTCTTTGAATTTTGCACTTCACTTTAAAAAGACAGCTGAAAACTTACAAAAAAGCATCTGTGTTACTAAATATGTTCATACTATGCAGCACTGAGAGCTTCCCAGTTATGGCTCAATTATCAGAAACACGTTTTACTACCAAAATGATTTATTAGTGGAAATTTTAACATACATACATTCACCCTGAGAGTAACCTTACCTAATAACGAGAGTAAGAACTGAAGTTTAGTAACACTAATGGATATAAATGTCAAAGGATATTTTCAGCTTCATAATGGCCACACATTTTATAAAAGTTCTACCATCAGCTGATATCAGTGACATCTGCACTCTTCTACAGAAAGTCTAACAGAGACTGCCCAACACATCTACTAACACCAGCTGCAAGTAACTCATATATAGCAGAGACACTGACACCAGACATTGTTCTGAAACTGTGCTTACAGAAAACACCAACAGAACTTGCATTAATTTAGCTCTTGTCCAGAACCTAAGGACTACCCGTACAGCAAATATTTAACCCCCTCACATCACTCAGCAGTGTCTTGGCTCTTGGATGTATCTTTAATATGAACAGACTCCCTTAAAAGTTATTTAAGAACATGTTCTCCACAGAGACTGTTGGGTGTATGTTCAAGTTCACGCATAAATTTAACAAAAAACCATTACACAAGTATCCTAAGAATGCCCCAAAATCATGAGCCTTATGCATAAAACACACACACACAACCATCACAGCTGCTTCTTTAACTTGCACACAACTCTTGCTGTAGGTTAATAGAACAGCAGGACATGCATATTCTGGTCTGTTCTGATATATACAGAAAGCTTTGTGAAGTAGTATCTGTCGTTCATTTCAACCAGTACTAGCAAAATATTTAGAAAATATTTTTAATGTGACCACAGCACAGATTTGAGGGGGAAGGGAAGGGGGCATGGAACATACACCACTGAAAACAGACTTGATTCTACTGACCCTGGTGATTAGGTTTATTTTCTGGAAAGAATTAAACACACAACAGCATTTGTGCTCAAGTCAAAACTCAGAAGATGTTAAAGGCTACGAGTCAGAAGAGCATCAGCACACTTCTGCAGAAGAGTACAACTTATGCAAGAGCCACTTTGTAGGAGTTAACTACAGAGATATGCCAAGTAGCTTGGAAAAATACAAATTAAGTCTGTTTATCCTGGTGACGCTGCCTCAGTTGTATTTTTTTCTCAGGATTGGTGTTGACACAAACAACTTCAAAGCATTATTCCACTGTTTACACTAAATAAAACACTCCCCATACTATCCCAGCGACCTCCTTTCTGGCGAGGGGGGAAACAGGATCTGTAATATTGGTTTGGTACTGTCTTTTCATGAACTATTACTATTACCTTGATACCTGCACATCAACATTCAAAGGTTGGGATTTTTGTGGCAAACCAGTCATGTCAGAATTTTCATTCCAAGAAAGGTATCAATCTGATGACAGCACTTTCAGTCAGGTCTAGAACTTAGATTCTCCAACCCACAGTCCAAAAAACGCAGAAGGTGAAGTTTGAACTGAAATCAATACTTTTAAGTTTTCTACATCAATAACATTCTATTGTGACTTTTCTGCTAACAGACTAAAATTTATTAATTTCACATAAATAAAAGGACTGACTGGTGCTTCTACAGGGGAAAACCTTGTAAGAATCAGCTAGGAAGTAGAAAAAAGTGTGGCTCCTAAACAAATCCCAAGCCCACCCTTATCTTCCTGTTCTACAGTCACTCAGTAAATGCAGGGTCTCATCACCAGTAAATATTGTTTCTTTTCAAACATCAATCAAGCACAGGCAACGTTTGTACTCAAACATTTCAACTGTCTAAACACTGGATAGCATATCGCTAGTCTTACTGCAGGTTAATTTTTTTACCTTCTGGAACAAGCCACCACCAATATTTCTTGCAGCCAAGTCCACTAAGTCTTGATCAGCACAGTAAATTCTTGTATTTGCTTTCCTAAGGAACTTTGAGTCAAGTGAGGTAAGCTCAGGTCTGGGGGTCTGCCCCCCTTCTTTTGTTTCAGCACCTCTCCCCCTCCCCCTGGCAGCCTGCTTGCCATGGAAAAAGCTGACTTCAAGGCAAGCATATTCCATTTCCTTCCCCAGGAACTCTGCAGCGAGTTCGTACAACTTCCTCATGAATAACCTGGAGGTGGAAAGTGAATAAGGAAGAAATGCAGAAAGATTCTGAGGAGGTTCAGAACTCACTGTCAATACGAGTTTAAGGGCAGACAGTCTGCAGGTTTATCTTTTAGAAACAGACATCATAAAGTCATCACAGGGACCTTTACTGAAGGAGTGAATCATCCCCATTTGGGGGGAACATGGGGGTTGGGGACTTTTTTTGAAACTTGAAGGCTATTTCAGCCACTTGCATGCAAGAAGCTTGTTTGCTGAATTCAGAAACCATCCACCACACAAAATCATAAAGATGCCCATCCTTTCAATCTTCATTTTAGGAGCAATCATAGTGAATCCAAAACAAAATCCTTCCCTTTGGAAACCAGGGCCAAACAATCCCGTTTTGTTAGGAGTGGAAGGCTGGGTTAGAGTCCTGCAAACATCAGCAGCAGATAGCAGAAAGCAGTTGAGGTTTTCTATTTGAGAGCAATTACTGCAGTTATACTCCTCTTGGCCCAGCCAGAAAAGCAAGATGATGTTTACAAACTCTGGAGCCCTACTGTTGTGTGAGGGGAACTCTTTATGGATTAGCCCCACCTGACAATCTTTAGGAAGTCTGCAAAACCAGGGAGGAGGGAGAGGGGCTATTTTTTGCCATGATTAACAGACAACAAGCTGATATCTCCACCTACATGAGTCTGAACACTCATTCCACTCCCCCACCAAACTAAGCAAAACCTGAGCTGGAGGGGCGTGGATGTGTGTGTGCATATGGGGGTGGCAGAGGGAAATCTGGACTATTAAGATCATTTCATTGCAAAAAGAGCACAAATAAAAACAACAGGTGAATAAGAGTCAGTCCTAGAGTAAATATATCAAATTTAACACCCAGGTAGAGACTCATTTTAGGCAGAGAAAATTACCCAGCAACTAGGTGGAAGAATCCTACCAACAACCAGCTGCATGCATCTGAACGATAAAACAGCTTGAAGGAGGAACTCAAATGGGTATTACAACACCTATTTGGCAGTGCCTAGTGTTTTATGGAACAGGAGCAGTGTGCTTCTCTCCAGGGTGATCAAACTACCAGGATCCTGACATACCTTACCAGAGAATACATTTGTAGTAAGATCTGCAGGTGAAAGTTTGAAGATAGCCTGATCCTCCTGCAGCAGCAGAATGGAGCAGGAGTTTCTCAATGTTAAGGGATTTTATATATCACCGGACAGCAAGCATTTCAGCTGTGGAGTTCTTAAAATCATCTCAAGTCACATGCTAGCTTTAGCTAATGCCTGTAAAAACACTGACCTATTTTCACAAAAGCCCAAAATTCCACGACAGACTGGAGCTCCTCAAGGCAGGACGTTAATAAGTCACCTCAGACCACATAAAAGCAAGGAGAAAGCCCTCTGGAGAGCCATCTACATCTGAGAAGCTAAACCATGGGAATAAAGACTCCACAACTTTCTTGTAACTTAGCACCCTAGACAGAAACTCCAACTCTCAGCCAAGCCAACCTTGTGACAAATGGCAAGTCAGAGGTGCCACACTTGGTTCAGCAGCTCTCTGACCCGCGACAGCACTTGTCAGAGAGCTGCTGCAGCCAGGGCAGCAGCATCCCTGAGGAAAAAGGAAACAGGCACACCAGTAACATTTTTCACAGCACCAGGAGCAGGACCTTAGCTTCTCACTTAAAAAACCTGCAGAGATGTGAGCAGGCAGCAGTCACATGAGGATTTCACCTGAAGAAGAGCTCATCTCCTGACTGCTCTCAGCTCCTAGAAGAGCCCCTCCCTATTTTAAAGCAGTGCCTTTCACCATTACACACATAGCAGTAATGCTAGTCTAAGGGAACAGAAGTAATGCTTGCCTCTGCTTTTTATAGCTGTCTGCTATTCCTCCCCACCCTATCCATCCCCCTTCCTCTGATTCCAGCATGTACACATCTCTGCTGTGCTCAGGGAGATTAAATTCCAACTATGATGTCTGAATTGCCCAACTGTGGCCACTTAAATTTGAGCAAACACCATAGGACTGACTTCCAAATCATCTGTTTTCCATATACATTCAGAACCAAACAAAAAAGCATCAGTGAAAATTCACCTACTCAAGACTCCCATTATAACCTGCCTTTCTTGAGATTTTCCAGCAAGAAACAAGAATATCAAAGTTTAATACCAATCCATGCAATATACTGTCACTTTTCTTAAAACTCTTCTATTTTACTGCAAATCCCTTCTGCCTATGCCATTTCTAGGCACCTCCTCTGTAACAAAAGTCTCAACAAAAGTATTGGCTTATAAAAATAATAAATACATCAAGGAGGAGAGAGAGAATATTTTTGTCCCAACTGAATAAGCCAGTTGAATGCTTATAAAAAAATAATCCATTTCATCTTAGATGAATGACCAGTAACTTTATTCTAGTTACTAGAACAATGACATTCTAGGTGGTCTTTAAACAACTTCTTAGTCTTATTCTTTCCTCTTTCCATGGTATCTTTCAGAATTCTTTGTACCAACTGTTTTAATAGGAGTACCGCAGTGCAAATCGTATTTTAACTTCCAACCTTGCTGAATGTAAACTAATTTTCATAGAGCCCCTCATAACCCTGGGTTAATGACACCTGTGACCTCGTTCTTCTGTGCAAAACTGCATTGATAAGCAAGGTTTCAGTAAATACATCTTTTGATAACTCCTTCAATCCACCAAAGCCATCTAGCTTCTCCCAGCTAAGTGAGTTCCCTTCACAAACTCAACACAAGCTCTTTGAACACAGTAAGTGATCTGCCTCCCACTCTTATCCACATCTTGACTACTTAATATTCAGAAGTCTGTTGAAAGGAGCATCCTGGATAGCAAAAGGAGTTAGAGAAAAACAGAAATCTTCCAGGAGCGAGACTGTAGATATCAAAGGTCCAGAGAAATGCAAGTAGAAGGAACAAAGAATGAAGTTATTTCCATGAGAGAAATGGAAGACTTGGCCAAAACTCCGCAGCCTGGAAAAGACACAACAGGAGTGTGTGACAGAAGCCTAAATGCTTCAAAAGGCCCTGGGGATGGGTCAGGAGTAGATAATCTATTTCCATGGTCTTGGTAAGAACTAAAAGGTAAGAAGGTAAACTAACAGGAGTCACGGCCAGAAGAAATGAAGTCAGAGAAGATGGCATTTTAGGCAGAACTTGGCAGAACACTAGACAGGTGGCCCAAGGGAAAAGTGGTTTTAAGAGTTTTGTGGGTCCAAGGGCAAACTGGCACAAATACTTCAGAGAGACCAACCACAACTATTTATGGTGACTCCCAGGTTGAAAACAAAGCTAGGGACAAGGACAAGCAGTTTTACATATACTTGCCCTTAACTTCCAATGAACATTTGTTTACATTCCCTGAACTCCAGTTCCAGTACAGGTATGGTTCTGAAGCAAGTATTTAACTTTTTCTGATGGCTGACACTAAAACAAGACAGTGCTAAAATAAATAAAACAATTACACTGTGGAATCTTGCATGCCTGCCTGAGCCATTACCATCTATACCAGGATAATCAAAATTGTGACCAAGGAGTGTTTGAGGAAGAAAAGGAAGCCAGAAGAAACAAAGCACAGTTCTAAATCAGATTTATAATTATATCTCAGAACTCCTTTTTGAAAACCATGACAGAAGAAGATATAATTGAAAAATCTAATCAAGGGTCTCCCTTTCTGCAGTACTGAAATATCACATGGAATAGAACAAATGCAGAAATCACCAAGCCATGCATGCTATTCAGTCAGGTACCTGTTGCAGTAAATGCAACAAATGTATTCAGATAAAAAAGACAAGCTGAGCTAAAGCTGCTAACTGGGAGATATTATTTAAAATACGGTTTAGAGGACTGGAGGCTTCTGAAAGTTTCCGTGAGGAAAAGGTAATCCAGACAGTCTTTTAATAGTGATTAAGTCAGGTGATAAAAAGCAGAACATACTGTCATTCAAGGCAAGAAAACAGAAATGCTCAAATACAGCAAGCACTTATTTCACTAGAGGAAGATTGACAAGTGTCAAGTGAAACACAAAGCTTAATGATTTCACAGCAATTTTTCACACAAAAATTCATCAGCACATTTGTGACAAAAATTCTGGTTTAACTATAAGAAAACTGGTACTTGTTTTGGAGAAGACTGGTAAACCAAGGTTTACACAGAAAAATAGCTGAAATAATTTTGCAATTCATCTCCAGACTTCAGCTATTCTATTTGCACTAACCAAAACCAACCCCTACTGGCTTCCATGTGGCACAGATGAAGGCTGATGCTATTCCTAATTAACCTTCCTCTACTAAGAAAGTGATTCTGCACCATCTACGTGTGTCACTGAGCCAAGTGCCACACCAGCCAGACATGTTATTCCATACCAGCTGAAGAGCAAGCAAGAAATACTTCCCCTGTTAAAAGCTGGGCCACTCAGCCACTCAGGAACCAGTCTAAGGAACAAAACAGCTTTCAAAACATCATCTTTATTCTCCAGGGAGAATTAGGGGAAGAACAGAATAGGAAAGGCAAAGATTAGTTTAGCATGGCTGGCACAGAAGCTGTGAAGGCAAAAGCATCTGTGACAGTCTGGAAATAACGGCTAAAAAAATGTTAGAACTTAAAAGCTGAAAGGGAATAAAAAGTAAAACACTGTCACAGACTTGCTGCAGAACTTTCCCTAGTTGACTGAACTACCCCAAATGAAACACTACTCTCTATAAAACACATCTTGAAATAATGTAAGGAATCCTTGTCATCACACAAGATCCCAGACACAAGCTACTCGAAGAACCAGTCTCTTCAGAGCAAACCAGGTTAATTACCCAGATTTCCAAAAGATGCTTCTAGTTACTCTGCATGGATCCTTAGAGTACTCCTGATAAATGGAAACCACAGATATATCCTTTTAGCCTTTTGGGTCTGCCTGTGTGCCTGACAGCTCCTACAGGCTCAGCCCAGGCCTCAGACAACACAGATCTGGAATTTGAGCAGAGATCAGAATACTTAGTGACCTCAGGAAACACATCTTAGACCAAAATAAACAGGAGTAGAAAAGCAGGAATTAAGACATCACAGGTCTTCTCGAGCCATACCCATATAGAGGTGAACCTACTGCTGGTAATCTTATTAATTTGAAATTCTTCACACTCTCCAGTAAGGAAAAAAATGCCTTTAAAGTTTTTGTCAGTAAGCACGTAAGACCTTCTCCTGCAGGTCTCTAACAAGTCATGGGAAAAGACTGCAGAAAGTCAATACCCTTTGACAACTCTGAAATTGCTTTTCTTCCAGGTAAAGGAAGCCCAGCTCACCATTCCTATTCCAATTTGCCACAAAGAATGTGGCTGAAGCATCTTGGAGCTGATCTTCAGATCTGCTGGGTAGAGGACTAGCATCCAATAAAAAGCTTTAGGCATGTGGAAAACAAGCCTCAAAAAAGGACAGCTTGCCCAGCAGCCTGAGAACAGCAATGCTCTGTTTATACATGACCACTGTGAAAGAAAAATCCACACCATAATGAAGAATGACATGTACACAAAGTAAAATCCACCTGAAAACAGTCTCAAGCCACCCCGCTCATCACTCTGCTTTGTTTCAAGTAGTGGATCAGAGCTAATGATGAGCACAGAATACAAAAGAGATATACAAGAACCATTAGTCATCCTTCCTGCAGGCACAGCTCCTCTCTGCTAACTTACCCAAGATACCTACATACACTAAACCTTTACATACTCTGATTAAAAGTTAACAAACATTTGGGTATCCTTTGATATGGATGTTACTGTGCCTGTCCCAGTGAGGTTTCTCAAAAGCAGATTGGAATATAAAATAGCATTAGCAAGTTATTCTTCTGCACCACAGAAGAAATTAAGCAGTAGAGAAGCCAGCCAATTACCAACACTATTTTAAGTATAACAGCTACCAACCAACACTATAACCATATAAAAGGAAGAGACAACATCCTAGTAGCCTATCTGATAATTGTCAAACAAGTATCACAATTTGTATTCTGCCTCTCTCTCAAACAGGAGAGCCTAGTTAACATCCCCCAGTTACATTTCCCTTTTTAAAGGAGAGTTCTAGAGCAAAAGCAGCAGAAAGGAAAATGGAGTTAACACTACATGCATCAATCCTGAAAACACGCTTGAACCTTAAATAGCCTTCCATCCTCTTCAGGGAGAACACAAGATGTTGATTTTTGAGATCAGAAATTGAAATTAATCAGAAATTATATACAAGAGTAGCAATTCCAGTAGATGTTTCTTTGCTAGTATCCAGTTTTAGTGAACAAAAAAAAAATCAGAATCCCCTGTTTTAGATGGAGGATCATAGGAGTAAGCGTCAACAGACATTCTGCCTGATCATTATGCTAAAGGAAATAAACCAGCTACATTTTAAGATACTTTCATGACTTCACAGCTAATAAGCTCCAGTCCTCCCCACCACAGCTGGAGCTGGCACTAGGAGTTTCCAGAAATCCACCCAGTTAATCCAATAGCAAAGAACAGAAGAAAGTATTGTTGAAATTAGAGGACAGACAAAAGACTTTTAGATAAAAAGACATGTACAACTGCAGTACCAGGCAGACAGTTGGGGACCATCTGAACATCACTTCATTAGATTTAAGCAGAAGCTTTCAGCCTTGCTACCACCTTTGAACTGTTTCAGACAAACTTGATATTAACCAAGTATCCATGTCCTACTCTTTTCCTAAAGTTTTGGAAGAAGTCCAAGATAAATGAAGCCCATTATACACACACTTTCTTGTTGAATTAATGAAAGTGTAGCTAGATTGTCTCTTTTGAAGTGTACGTAACAACCATGAAGACCCATTAATGGTTAGTGCAAGACTTGTTTTATGCTAATATTTAGAATTCAAAGATGAACTAGTAATTAATACTGCTCTTCTCCTCCCCTCTGCACTCCATGAGGCATGGATATTAGTGTCCTCTGGGCACTTGAAGCCATGCATCATTATAATTTCAACTTGAAGTCAAGAGGGAATTAAACTAACTATGTAATAACATACTTTAATTATTGTTCTAAACACAGAACACCTGCATGCACTCTCTTTTGTATTGGAAATATGCATACTAAGAAGGTAAGCAAATATATTAAAAAACCAGATATCCCCCCAAGTTCTATGTATGCAAAGTCCCCAGGAAGAAAGAGTAGTGTTTTAATCTTTATCCCTTTAAATAATGTTAGCTGTTGATAGCACTGCAATCTTTCCCTTTGTTTTTGAAAAAGCAAATGCCCACAAAACCAGTTCCAGCTAATGAGCCCTAGATGTCTTGCCTTAGGAAGAGGAGAGGCCCACTCTCAACCATGATCCTAAGGGAGCAGAGATTGTGGCACTGTTTTTCTAAGTCCTCTTCAATTCCCTCATCAGTCCTACCCAACTGAGGCACCTCTGGAGCTCCTTGGGCAGCAGCAGCCACAGCTGAAAGGGGACAGGAAGCAAAGACTCCACGGGCCCACAGTGATGGCAGCAGCTGACTGATCACACCCTCACACAGCTCTAAACAAAATGCATCGTTTTCCTGCCGTGGCTTTGGTTCTGAGCACAGGTATCACCACAGGCCTTTTCAACACTAAGAAACACAAATGTCTCTATTTTATCACTACATGAATCACACAACAGTTTCAGTCAATTTGGACTTCACATTTCCACAAGAGACTTCTCAAACAGAATGTGGACCAACAGAAGTGTCATTATTCCAAAAAAAAGGGACAACACACCTAAGCTGTCCATCTCTGTTTTCAAATTCTGCACGTGCTAAAGAGGCTGGCAGGGAAGCAAACAGAAATAAAACACCTTATTTTAGTTCTCTGTAAATTTACAGGAATAAGTTGAGCAGAAAAATAAGAGTCACCACTCTAAGAGTGGGTGCAAGTTCCTTCATGTAGATCAACACACGCAAGGAACTGGAATAAAGATTAAACAGGGATTATGCACACAGTTAAATATACATGGTAGAGCCAGAATGTGAAAAAACTAAATTTATAAACACATTTCTGGAACAAATGCTTCAATCATATTCCAGCAGCAGGACTGAATCTCTTGAACAGTACTTTGTGGCTACAGTGAATCTTTATCACATGTTTGCAGCACCAACCACTACACTGGACTTAATTACTGTTAAAAATTAATTGCTTACAGCAGCAAAGAAACACAGCATAAAATAGCACATGCAACCCACAACTCCAGGCTATCTGCCTATACAACAACCAAGGCATGATCAATCCCACCATAACAAAGCAGCCTCAGGACTTCAACATCCAATCATCTCTTTCAGATTCATGTCAACTGAAGGGGATCTGATATAGCTTTACATTATTACAAATCAGACAAAAGCCACAAACGGGCACACCTTTGGAAGGAAAGCTGTGTAACAAGGGTAGCAAAGTACATGAAACAGCCTTTGAAAGTAAGCACATGCCCTGTAAATTTACTCTAAGCATGTAAATTCAGAATACTTCTCTATTTTTTTCCCCCTTCTCCTCCCACTGACATGGATCTGGAAGCTATGAAAGGGAGATTATGTCAGCAAGTCTACAAATTTATTTCATTGTTGACCCCTAGTTACTCCTCTTGTGGGTAACAGTGTTATAGCTTTACTCATAAGGACGAGTATCAACGGAGAACAGAACAAAACCATGGAAAGTAGGCCATTAAAAACATTTTAAAAAGCCAGAGAGTAATTTTGTTAGTCCAAAGCTGAAGCCATAACTCAAAAGTATGTCCCTGTGACTACTTTAGAGTTTCAGCACTTCATTTGCCACTGACTCCCTGTTGTTCCAACTTTCTCCAGATTCCTTGGCAAGCTGAAGATTCAGAGTACCAAATCTTGACAATCCATCCTAATGGTTTGGGGACAAACAAATTATCACTGATAGCAAGCTGCCACAAGCCAAGACTATCTTTCCTGTCAGCCAAAGCTTATTTTGTTTACCTTACATTTGCAGTGATCTGGGAGTAGATATGAGCAGCTTGAGAAGCTCTGGTGATATGCAACAGTTTGTACTTCTGCCTAAGCCCTGTGACAATTAACATTCTGCCAGTCCTCAGTCAAAGCCCAAGGCATGCAGTGTTAGAAAAAGGGAATCTGAATTCTGGAATTAACTTCTGAAGAATTGCCACCAGCTGGGTCTGGGCAACCACTTCACCTCTTCCAGAATGAGAGATGTGTGGTTTACAGCTTGGTACTCACCCCACAACCCTAAAGTTATCACAGCTGAACAGCAAACATCAGAAGGCACTGCAGGAGCACTAAATATTTGACAGCCAACACATTACATGTCTGTGCAAGTCCAAACACTGTTTTCCCTACTTCCTTCCCTTCCTCACTTTCTGATAGGAGAAAGCACCAATATGTGTGGATGAATCATGGAAAAATACCTCTTGTTCTACAGAGGTATCCAACAACCAAACACAACACCAAAACATTCTGGGCCTATATATAAACATATGATTAAAAAAACAGTTTATAACCAACACAGGGGTGCCATCAGGTCATTGCGGTGTGCAAAAAACAGTCATTACTGTGAGGGGCAGCACATGGATATACTGCCCTTAAAAGTTCAAGTAAGCATAGTCTGACTTTCAGACTTTGCTGATTACATGCACCCAGTTACAATAAAAATTCCATGTTGTGATACAAGGAAAATCATGTCATTGTACCATAAGAGAGTCAGAACTATCAAAATCACCACTATTAAAAAAAAGGGAAAGGAACAGTAACAAACTTTTAAGCAATGGCACAAGTTACCAGACCAGTGCTGTTAAAATTGTCCTCATTCAATAGGAAGAACACTAAACGGTACCAAAAATGGCACACCCTAAAAAACTTCAGTAGCTTAACTGAAGATCAATAATTAAGCTATTAAATATTTCCCAACTTACTGCTTAAAGCATGTGTCAATCAAGTGCTCCAAGTATGAACAACTTCCCTAATTAGATCTTAAGTTCTCCAGCTGGAATCCAGGACCTATTACATTAAAAGTGTAGATTCTGTCTTAAAGTAGATTGCTGAACTTTACAATGCTATAAACAGAATCATACATATTCAGAAAAAAAAA
>WEKY01058983.1:170953-227918 GCA_013390045.1 Picathartes gymnocephalus | reverse complement strand
GTGGGGGAGCCGCCTGCAGCGCGCCGAGGGGCGCAGGGCATGGGCTGCCGGCGGGGCCGCCCGGAGCGCTCCGCCGCCGCTCCCCTCCCGCGGGCTCCGCTCGCCCTCTGTGCGCCTCGGCTCCGCGGACACCCAACAAGTAGGTGCCGGAGTGACAGCTTCATTACCCATTCGCCGCCGCGGCCGCTGCCTTCATATTAATGAGGGGGACGGCCCGGCCCCGCGGCCGGCGGGTGGGGCCAGCGCCGCTCCCGCCGCGGCTCTTAAAGGGCGGCGGGCGGCTCTCGCTCCGCCCTGCCCTGCCCGCAGCGGGGTCTGTCAGGCCCAGGTGGTGGAGGGGGATGAGAGATGCGGGACACTCGCGGGCGCGGAGGAGCGCGGGTGGGGGACGCGCACCCGTGTGTCGGTGGGTGTGGGGCGGGCACCTAGTCTCCGGTATTAGAGGAATAACCACGGGATGCGGAGGAGGAGAGTGTAGGATGGGTGCACCTCTGCTTGTAAGGGATCAGGCAGTGTGAGTGCCCACGCTCGTGTGGAGCTGCCCAGGGAGTGTGCAGACAGGCATGGAAGGGCACATACAGCTAGGGAATGCTTGGAGTGGGAGTACCCCAATAATGCAGGAGTTGGTACTGCTGTGCAGAAGTGCTGGGTGGGGGGAATCACCTACAGTTGTGCAAGACTGCTCAGGGTGGCATCACCGGCAGCTGTAAAGGAGCCCTCAAGCAGAGATCACCTACAGCTGTGGAGGAGCGCTCGGGGGGATTACCTACAGCTGTGGAGGAAGAGTATGCATTCCGTCACGGAGGACGGCACTGGTTGGCTGCAGTCATGTAGGTGCATGGTGCGTGCAGATGTAGCCATGGAGTAAAACAGAGCATGGGATCATCCATGCTGGTGAAAGAACAAGCACGCTGTATGCAGCCACAGCTGTGGAGGAGTGCGCGGGGTGGATGCACCCGTGGTTCCAGAAAACCGCTGAGGCCGGGGACACCCACGGCCGCCGAGGAGTGTGGGGGGTGCACGCACCCACGGCTGCATAGAACCACACATGGCTGTGGAATAGCGCACGGGGTGTGCGCACCCATGCTCATGTGGAGGCACAAAGGGTGTGTGAACCCACAGCCCCGCAAGAGCTCGCACGGGAGGGCTTCTAGAGTGACATGTGCGGCGCACAGAACAGATGGCCAAGTGGTGGATCATGTCCTCCTCCAGTGGTGGCTCAAGCAAATATGAGGGTAACCGCGCGGAGATTTCTCCTTTCGTTTAAGCACCCTGTGATTTTGATCCCCGCTGACAACTATGAAAGCTATACATCCAGACAACTGCATGCTATGGATACAGTATCAAAGCCCAGATCTGCATGTAGGACCTAAGTTTTCCCACTGTTTCTCTCCCTCCCCCCTCTCCCCATTTAACTCTTTCGTACTGATCATCCACCGGAGTGGACAATTGGAGAACAAACAGCTCAGAAATCAAAGGGCTGTCAAGTTCCCCCGCGCAGAAAAGCTTTCAGAGAGCCTCCCCCTGCCTTTTCAGCGCCCCGCTGCCCCCGTCCCTCCAGCAGCCAGCCGGCACGCTGCTCCTCTGCTATTCATGGCCAGCGTGCAGCTGCAGCTACTCTCCTAGGCTGACACAGCAGCAGCTGCTATATGTGTGCCAGCTGGCTAGCCGCTCTCTAAAATCCTCTTGTCCGCCCCGCTCCCCTTGCTTTCCTGCTTCCCCACCTACAGACCTGCTTCTCCTTCCCCACCACATCTCCCACTTACCGCAATCTGCTCCAGTTTCCTATCTTCCCCACTGTCCTGAGCCTACCCCTCTGCTGTCCTGGTTCACCTTACTTGCTCTCCAGGAAGCATCCCTTACTTTCCCTCTCATCCCTCTGGAGCTCAAACAGGAGCTCTCTG
Organism: Picathartes gymnocephalus; assembly: GCA_013390045.1. NCBI lineage: Eukaryota > Metazoa > Chordata > Aves > Passeriformes > Picathartidae > Picathartes > Picathartes gymnocephalus. The sequence continues at coordinate 226,014 of WEKY01058983.1, read as the reverse complement.
AAGTGGAGAGGTGAATATTGCTTTTAATTACTTTGTGTCCTCTCTTTGAAACTGTGCCTCCCAAGATAACTACATTCAAGCATTTTTTTGGTTAAGATAACCTCTGGGATAACCACCTTCAGAAGGCGGCAGAGGGAAAGTGGGGAGGGCTGAGGGAGGGTTGTTGTGGTGGGTTGAGGTCTCATATTAAAGTTGCTACATTTTGTTAATCTGAACCTCCACCAACCCCATACTCTTAGCCCAGCTGAGCTGCTTGCTGGCTTCCAAATGGACGGGCAAACGCTTTTTAGGTTTTTAATGACTCTGGTGGCTGAAAGGAAGGAGTTTCTTAGACGAGCTTTCTGCCTAAAGATTATTTTGTAGTGGATGGCAGCCAAAATATTTTGCAAGACAGGTATTTCGTTTGCATGTATCATGATAAACAAACGTAAAACCTCACAACCTACCTTCAGCACTGTGGGGTCAATATGCCTGTGGAGGAAGACATATTTTTATCACGGAGCTAAGCAAATGTAATACAGAAGAAAGATGATGCAGTAGTTACAGCATATGCTCAGTCTCTACAGAGCCAATCTCGGTTACCTGCTGTATCACAGAATTTCTTTGTTACCTTGAGCACACTGCGTGTTCTTTTTTTGCTTTGGTTTTGCCTTTGTAAATATTCTACAGTACTCAGAAACTCTGGTGCCATTTTAAAATGCCTTTTCTCACTGTAACCTGACTTCACAGGAGCAGAAAGGGGAGGTGCAGCTATTTCCAGCCATTCACTCTGCTTGGGGAAATTTTCGTTTTATTCTTCTCGGTGCTGTAGCCCCATTTTCAGCCTGAACTCCTTAGTTCTCTTGCTGTGGTTATTATTTTTTGAGTGCTGTGGAATTTCACTCTATTCTCCTTCGGGTATGGAAAGCTGTCTCATTACAGTTACACACAATTGTGATGTTTTTCAGGTAATGCAGCAAAAATATTTCTTAGCAAATAAACTTTGAGCTTTCAAAAAAACCTAGTGGCCAGATCTGGAGGTGAACGCTGAGCAGGGTTAAGAGGAGACATCCCTCGCAGCTCGGACAATGTGCATCAGATGACCCGTGTGTGACCAGCCCTGAAGAAGGGCAGTCCAGCCTCTGGCAGTGTCCCTCCCTTCCCACCTGGGCTGCTTCCTGCTAGTTTTGCAGAGAGATGAAGTTAGATTAGGTGAAAAGCAAAATGCCCTGTGCAGCCTTTCGGTGCCTTGGTCACTTCCAAGAGGCCACCAAACTCCCGCATCCAGGAGTCCAGTGGCAGGATTTGTCCCCTTTTCCCCCAGCGTTTCCCGGGCTCTGGGCCCCTGCAGCAGCCGAGCTCTCGGGACCGGGCTTCCCCCGCTCCGAGCAGGCACGCCGGAGGCGGCTGCCTCCATAACTCATTCCCAATCAGCCGCACGCTCCCGGGCCTGCTCGAGGCCCCGGCTGCCAAGTGTAAGCAAGTGTCTCCTCTTACAGCCACACCTGCAGCCCAGCCTGTCACCCAACCCGCTGCCTCCCTCGGCCATCCTGCATCTGGCTGCACCCTGAGCCAGCAGCCATCCTTTTTCTGCCGAGTGAGGCCAAGACCTTTCCTTCCCCTCTGCGGGGTCATTGTCCCCCCACCTTCCCCAGAGAAGGGTCCCTGTGCCTTTGTGTTGGGTCTCAGGGCTGTCCATGCAGTCCCATGCGTGCAGACACCTGCCTGCTGCTCAGGGGGAGTTGATATAAATTTCCCTATGCTGAGCACAAGCTTTGAGGTGCTGTTCTTTTGCTCCCTCCTCACCAAAACAAGGGCTGCCAAGATCCAGATTTAAAAAAACCATAAATATCCTCCCATTGCTGCTCCCTTGCTTCCTTCTGTTGCTGGTCCTTCTCTTTCTCTAGCAACTACTGATGATGGTAGTAAGTGGGAATCAGGGGCTGTGCATGGAAGAGGGGTGAAAATAAGGCTGAGCAAACTTATGCTTGAGTTTAACTGGGGTTTGAGCATGCAGCCAGCAGTTACTCATCCTGCATATGGGACAGGACTGGAGAACATTGGTCCCTCTGGCAAGGGAGGCATGCACTCACCGCCGGTCCCAGGCAGGGTGGAGTGCCGGCATCTGCACCTCCTCATTCCCCAGACTGCTGGCAACAGCCCCAGGGCCATGATTTTAGCTTTTGTGCTCTAGCCATGCATTTGTGCTAAGGTTATGCCTGCATGCAAATCCTTTGGAAGTATGCTCATTAAATCATTTGCATAAAATATCCCTGGAGGATCTCAGCAGCTAGGAAGTGGTGGGGTTTATCCCTGTGCCTTAGAGGCATAAGAATGTCATTTATCATGCATATGGACATGGACATACATCTCACTTACCCAGGCCAGAACTTGTCCACTTGGGAAAGCTAAAGGCAAGAAGATCACTTTGGATGCTATCTATCTGAAAATTGGCAGGGTAGGAGTTAATCCTCCCTTTGTGACCAGAACGGCTACAGCTGCCTGTCCTTGAGAGCAAGGCATTGCAGGACAGAACCAGCTGTGAAGAATTAATTTTTGTCCTTCCTTCTCCATATGAAGCCTTGTGGGCCAGGGTTAAGGATATGGATGGAGAACACTGTTCAGGAACAGAGGTAGAGGGTAACCAGGAGAGAAGAGTTTTTTTCTTTCTTCTCTTTGTAACTTGGCTGGAGCAAAGTGTCTTGAGTTTTGCTTTGGATTTGGCAGGGTAAAGACACATCTTGTCCCTTGACTTTGACTAAAGATTCATGTTGGGTTTGCATGGCTTGTGTAACTCTTTAATAAGTGTGTGCTTGCTCTTCATGGAAGCAAACCACATCTGAACTGCAAAGATGTTGTTTAAAATATTATCCAGTATAAGACCTGGGAGTGGTTTCTCTTAGTTAGGATTGAGCTGCTTGTACAGCCCAAGAGAAGACCAGGTGGAGAAGGCATAAGGTAGTGCTTATATTTGTCTTCCTTTCTGACTACTACTAGGAAAGTAAAGTTATGCCCGATGGAAGTCATGCCAGGAAGGAGCTGAGATCTTGGCAGCACCCTTTCCTATTTCAGTGGTTGCCCAGCTCTGATCTGGCACTGGTCTCTGTGGGCTTTAGAGCAGAAAAGAGGTGGTTTCCTATTGTTTTAACTTTGCAGCCTGGCGTGCTTTCTGCTTTTGGGGCCTGGTCTTCTGCCAGCAAAAACATGTGCTGAGTCTGGCCCAAGAAGACAGTTGGACACAGTTTGTGCAGCTGGGTACTTAAGGCCAGCAATATTGATAAAGTGAAGGAGAACCACTGAACACAGCCTTCGAGAGTTCCTCCCAAATCATCACCACCTGTGTTTGAGCCCTGCTTGAAACAGGAACACCTGGAGTGAGGGTGGAGGTGTTAACTGGTCACTTGGGGAAAAAAAAAATCAGAAAGCCAGCTCAGCTCACTTCTGAGACACAATCCACTCAAAAGTGAAGTTCTAGCTCTCCTAGTGGTATATCTTCTTTGTGGGTTTTCAGAAAATCACCCATCAGAGAAAGTCGTTCAAATCTGGCTGAACCATGCTGTGTGCTGTGACTGCTACCCACAGCCAGACTTTGCTCCTCAGGTTCATTGCAGTCATCCTCAAAGAAACACCTGCCTGTGGCTTTCCTGGTGCATGAATCACACAAAGCAAGGTCAGAAGGGATATCCAGAGATTGTCTAATTTATCCCATTCCACAAGGAAGGACAAACAGTGCCTGCTTCTTGCATAACAGGTGATTAAAAACACCCTCAGATAGAAATTTATTGATGTGCTCTAATGACTAACCATCAGAAAATGCTTGCTGTTGCATTAGTACATTTTGATCCTGCTTCTTGACCTGTTTGCAATAGATGCAGAGCTCAGCAAATTCCCTTTCTCTCTGCTGCTACCCTTTATGTATTTGAAGACTAGTGCTGTGCCTCTCTCTGATGTCTCTTTTCTACAATGAAAAAAAAATATTTTTTGGGTCTTACATGATTATACACCATATTTTCTAGACTCTTCATCATTTGTATGGTCCTACTGTAATGTCTCTGCCCTGGTTCCTCAATTAACTTAAAATCCAGTGCCCCAGACTGGACACAGAGTTCAGTGAGATCTTTGCAGCACTGGATGAGATGAGAGGAACACATCACAGAGCAGGCAGAAATCACTCCTGGCTGTACATGCCACATGATGCTTGCTTCAATAAATTTTTTTCATTCTCTCTTTTTTTTCTTGCAACAGCATAGAGTTGTTGACTTCAGTTTGGGTTGCCATCCATTGAGCATCTTTTTAGTCTTGGAGGTTTAGGAAAAATATCTAGGTGATCTAGCAAATTTGTGTTAGTCATTACTCATCTCCTCATTTTCTAGATGTTTCTAGAACATTTCTTTATTTATTCCAATTTTCTCTCGAAATTCCAATGGTGTTGGTTTGTGCCATATTCTTAAGCTACTCCCTTTTCCTGAAAGGGGTTATGTCTCACTTCTGCAGTACTCTGACACCTTGTTGGTTCTTTGTGGGATCCCAGAGAGCTGTTAACAGCCGTGAGATTGCTTTAACAAGCAGTGCAAGCACATTATATGTAATCAAGGCAAGTATTCTTTACTTATTCTTTCTTCTTTCTAGACAGATCTTTCCCTGTCATCCATGGCTCCAACTGTGCAAACCATTTGGATACAAGTGGTCTTCTTACTGAAAGCTGTGGTGAAGAAGGCAGCTGCTTTTCTTCCCATCGGATAGTTCTTCTGATACATGGCCTTTATGTCCCTGATAATGTATTTTATGTTTTCTTAATGTGCTCTTGATCCTGTTGGTTGTATTTCTTTTTGCATCTTGATTTTTCTTGTTTGGTCCCTACATTTTCAGCCTATGCATTTACATTCCCATGCCAGTGAATCTCTTCCATTTTCTGAATAAACCATTTCTTTTATTACAGGTCAATGAAGTGGTCATGTTTTAAGAAAATAGTTTGTTTCTTACAAAAGGTGCTTCCCCTGCTTTGCTGGGATTGTTTGGATTGATGTCCTTACCATTGTTTCTTTAAGGTGCTGGAAACTTTCCTGAATTCTCTTTTCTCTGAGACTTATCAGTACTGTGAGGTTTTTGAAATATGGTTTCTGGAAGTCCATTGTATTTATTTTGCTGTTTTCCCTTTTTCTTTTCCTATGGCTTGTGAACTATGTTTTTTTCATGGTCATTTTCACCCAGGCAGCATTCCTCTTGCATGATATAAGTGGTTCCTCTCTTTGGTCAAACTTAGTTCTAATTTTGGTTATGTATCAAGATTTTAATCTCCTCTTATTTATTCCTTATGCTATTTGTATGATTCCATCAGGTGATCCCTTATCCTCTTCAGCAGTCCTCCAATGATTTTCTAATGAGTAATGGTATTTGCCCTCATTTATAATGGCTTTGCCCAAGTACTTGATACTTGTATTTACCTGTTCACTTCTGAAATCAGTCCTTGTAGATCCTGGTTTCATTAATTCAGCAGGTCAGGGCACAGAGATGCTCTTCCTGTCTTGCAGTGAAAGCTAGCTTTGATCACCAGCTCTTTTTCTTGGAACATCCATCCAGGTCCAAGCAAGCCAAAACCTTCTTGATGATGCCACCTGCACAGCCATGCATTCATTTCCAGGAATAGAGTTATAAGTAGCTGATGCCACTCGTGACCAAAATAGCTGGTGCTTTATTCATGGAAGGAATTTTCCCTTCCTCCTTTAATCCATGAATTAGCCTGACCAATACTAAGAAAACCACTCTGGACCTGCTGAGTCCAGATAACTGCCAACACATCATATCTTCGATTCCTATTGAAAAATCACGGGAAATTGCTGAAGATGCAGTTAGCAGTTTATCTAATTGAAACCCAGTCTAGATTCAGACTAAGACACTGGCATCTTTGATGATCTGCAGGGAGAGCAGGGAGGTCTGACATTCCTCTCCTGTGTCTGAACCACTTGTCAGAGCAGAAGCTGTTGCTGACCAAAGGTGCTGTTTTCCCGCTAAGAGGCGGTGGCAGAATTCAGGAAAATGCAATAAAATGTTAGTATCTTTGGAAAGGATATATTCAGTGAATTGGGAGGAAAGCAGACATCTGTCTATGCAATAAATTGCTATGGTACAATGTATTGTGGTATATTTACATAGATATAATGGTAACTTTCTCTTCATGCAAAGGCATTCCTTTTCCCACATTAGCCATGTGGCTGGACTTGACCAGCTCACAGCTTGTCAAACTTAAATGTGAGTAAGATGGAGGGTATGGTAGATGAGGGAATAAAAAATATGAGTTATTTAAAATTATGATTCCATCTTCTTTGAGAGCATCCTACTCACTGTCAGTAGAGCAGGGTTCATGTACTCCTCACTGATATTAGGTCCTTTCACAGCAGCTGATATTGGTCATTATTTCTGATGACCTGGAAAATGTACCCAGCTTTGGAGGAGGAGGAATTGCTTTTTGTTAGCATCCTCTGTCATGTAGAGCCCGCTGTAAGACAATTAGCGGTAAAGCAGTCAGACCTAAGGGAGTGCAGATCCGTGCCTGGCACTGCAGAACATGACCTGGGGATGTCCCAGTGTGAGCAGCGTGCCAGGCCAGCCTCGGCAGCAGAGAGGCACAAGAGAACCTCTTCCAGTGCAAAGATCTGTTAGTGCACTTACACAGTGACATTGATTTAAAGAAGGGGGGGAAAAAGAGGCAATAACTACAACATTCCTATAGTTTTTTTGCAGTTACTAATGAATTTATTTGAATTGCTCTTCAACGTGCAATTTGATCTGATTACATGTTCGCGCAATCCTCCTTTTCTCTCACTGACACCTCCAGCCATTTATGTTTTGCAAAATAAACTTTATAAAAGCTTTCTTTTTGGGCTTCTCTATGGCTGAGTTTGTCAGAGAAGTGATTATCCACATCATAGCACTTAAACTAAAATACCTGTGCCCCTGTCTCCATTAACACTGGGATCTCAGTAAGTCTCTGACTTTTCCTTCAGCCACTACCTTCCAGTGCTTTCCAAAAGAAGGTGATGTGCAGCAGCAGACCTCGAGCTTGCAGAAGACAGCTCAATTCATTTGAGATGAGTGCCTGGGAGGCAGGACCATGCCATGCACTGGGATGGATCAGGTTAACATTCACAATTCACCTATTTATGCCCCAATTAACCATTCAAATAAAATTTTTTATCACTCCTAGTTAAAAGCACACATAAATGGAGCTTCCTTTTCTGAACAGAAAACTTTGCTCCAAAACAGAATTCCTTCTTCCTGAAGCCAGGCAAAATAACTAAGAGGGGTGAGAGATGATTCATCTACCAGCACTCTCCATCAAAAACTGCAGCTAAAACAAGATTACTAAGAAGAAGAGTGCTATTAAAGGAGGAAACTGCTGCTGTAATTTTGTTAAGGAACATGAGATTATTTAAAAGCCTTTTAAAAAGTGTGTTTGTTCCGGGAGAGGAGGGGTGAGGGAGGATTTTAGAGGGAGGGAGAAAGATTATTAGTCTTTCTTGCCTATAAAATTCATGCTGCTTCCTTTGCCCCAGCCAGCGATTTCAGGAGCCATTGTAAGTCATTACTCCAGCCCTAATGAACAGGGGACAACCTGCACCTTAGCTTTGCAGAGGCTGAAAGCATAGGATAAAAAGGTTGTGGGGTGTAGAGGATTTGGTGCTCTGTACTGCATGTAATTACAGGTTAAGATTTTGTTTCCAGAAGTATTTGTTCCTGGCAGTGACGATCCCTAGAATACTCACACAGCAGCAGTCTCACATTATTCAGGGTTGCTTTATAAAACTCTCAAAGCCATGTACAAGTGAGCCTCAAAGCCTGTGCCTCATTTCCCTCACTGATAACCAGGTTTGCACCTGCTCAGCACACAAAGCAGTGATGAAGCAGGGAGTGAAACAGGCTGCCACCATTTCCAGCAGCCTCTGCTGTGCTCTTCACAGCAAACTGCACAGCACACACATGGCAGTGTGGTGACCCTGTGCCAGGGGGTGCAGGGGCAGAAATTGGGGTGATTCTGGGGGGATGATGTGGTGCTGCTTAGCCAGGGACTGCTGCTGGACCTGGTCTGTCTGTGGTTCACAGGGTCTCCTACCAAGTAGAGCCAGCACAACTGTTCCTGGGACTGAGGGCCAAACATTAGCCTGGGAAGTTGGAGATCCTATTCTACTTCTAAAAGTGGCATCTTTGCATACCAAGTAGGTTTACTTTAAGTACTACTGAGAGAGATAGGAAGAGGATTTGTGCCCTGCAGATGCAGTTCACTGACCAGGAGTTACAAGTAGTGTCTCCAAATGGAATTTTGCATAGAGAAAGCTGAGGGACCAAAGGGATCCATTAAACCAGATACTGCAGCCATACAAAAAGCATTTTGTGTACAGTGTCAACTTGCAGCCAGAGCTGTGCATTTTTATCAGGTTTTCAAGGTCAGACAGGAACTTGGTGGTGATCTGGTCTGACCTCAACTGGTTTTCAAGCCTTCATTCTGCTTGCTGTTATTAAAAGAGAGGCTCTGCAGCAGAGCTCCCCAGCATTGGAACAGGACAGGCTGTTCATGGGGCAGAATGTGGCCCAGGGGATGCCAAAAATATTGAGAAAACACTCCTTAGCAGCAGAAAGCTCCAGGAGCCAGTGTGAATTGTGTCAGTGCATTTCTCCCAGACAAGGGAAGAGTGCTGTGGAACAGAGCTGATACCTGTTTGTTCATTGTAAATTAATGGCATGTTTTAAATGCAGAGCTCCACTGAGTGAAATGGCATAAAACTTTGGCTTTGTGATGTGTCAGGGTGGGGGACTTGGGGGAACTGCAGCAATTCTGGACTTCAAAAAGAGAAATGTTTCACAAAGGAACTTGGAAGTTGAGAGAGGTTCCAGTAATGAAAAATTTTGAATAAAAAGATTGAATTTATGCTGGAATAAAGAAGTTCAGGATGTGGCTTGTTTTCTGTGGTTAATCCCTTCTAAATATTTATGGGGAAAAAAAGAGGGAATGGAAATAGTGCTTTTTTTAAAAATAGGATCAGAAGTTCTACTAAACACATGAAGAAATGCTTTAGCATATTGTACCCTGGGATCCTTCCCCTCAAACAGGCTCACCCTACTCAATGAATCCTGGAAGAGTCAAAAATGAGTTTGCATTTTTTAAATCTACATCTAGGATTTGGTAGCCTTCAAATTTGGGTTCAGACCTCAAAGCATGTGTCTAAAGCATATGTCACACACAAGCCATGTTGTCCTTATAGAAGGAAACAAGGAATCAGACCTGCTGTCACTGAAATGTGCAAACAGACCTGGGGCTGGAGAAAGCCCCCAGCTGCAGTGTCAGAGCCTGGCACAGCCTCCCCTCACTGCCCTGCCTTGTGAAACCTCTCTGCAGACCAGCAACGTGCCCAAGGCCTCTGAAACCCTGGATCCATCCAGCATGGACCAAAACACACAGAGCTGGCTGCACGCCTGCGCGCAGGGGTTTGTGGGTGTATTGTGTCCTTGCATACATTTCCAGGGAAAACATATTACACCTAGCTATGGATGCCAAACTTCTCAAATTATGAGAGAACAGTAATTCACCAAGGAGTAAGTATTCCTTCGATTTCCTTTCCTTGGAAATGATACTGAGAATCTGTTCTGAATGGAGGCAGATGAAAAATGCTACATGTTAATGCGTATTCTGGGTTAGCTGTCTTTGTTAAATTAGAATGAATGCTGCTCATTTCCCATCTGGTCCTCTTTGACATTACTTCCAGAATATATTCACAGCTCTTATTTGTACAGTACAAATGGCTGGCTGTAGTACCAACTTTACCTTTTATAGGCTGCTAAAATGTTGGTGCCAGATCGCAAAATAACGTTCTACTTCTAGGAAGCATCTGTGGGCATTGCTTGCTCCAACTGCTTTCTTTTTTTCTTCCTCTTATTTTCTTTAAGTGTAACCATGTATGTGAAGTGAGTTTGTTGTCAAACCAAGTGAAAGTTGACGGCTTGACAGCCCTGGAGCCTGCAATCTTCCTGGAGCAGCGAGGATGCAGCAGGCAGATCAAGCGAAGTGCTATCAGCCCTCTCATCTCTTCTGCACAGCCTTCCCCGAGGGCTGAAAGCACAGATTTCTCCATCTGCAGCTGCTGGTTGGTGCCTTTGCTGACTGCTGTGCCCAGGGATTTTGTGCTCTGCATCCCTGTGTGCTCCAGGTTGCCCTGAAAAATACCAACGCAACAGCAACTGAGCAGCTCTGAGCCAGCGCTGAATCTGGTGCTGCTGACCTGAGCTGGTTTTCTGATTATTCCTAAATCTTCCCATCCATGAGTGTTTGTTTCTGGCAGTTTCCTTAGCAGGCTCCCCGCTCCAGCAGCCTCCGCCCCTGCCGTCCGATGCGTTTCAGACCTACCTTGGTAAACAGAGTGTTGTGATCCGAAACGCCCACGTTTTTCTGCCTGGAGTGACCAAGGGCTGCAGCGTCGCGCTGGGAATTCTCACCATAGCAACTACCAGCATTGACAGAATTTGGTACTCATTAAATAGGCTGTTTGTTTATCTCCCGGCCGGCGAGAGTAGACTACAACCAGCGCTGCAACACCGCCGGCTGAACAATGCTGGGCTGCTATTGTAACTTCACGTGTGGAACACATAATTACTGTGTTCTGTAAGTGAAACAGATACGGAAAGCCTGTGTGGGATGGGAGTGTTGAAGATGTAGCGTGACATGGTATTATTATCAGAGGATCAGCAAGCGTGCTCGTCAGACGCTGCTACGTGCTCTCAATGGATCCAGCAAAAGTGAGTCCTGAGTCACATCCCCTCGATAGATGATCTAAATGACCCTGTTCACAGAGGTCAGTACACGGACTTATCAAGAAGCAAATGCACGGGGTAGGGGAATAAATTATTGGTACCCCAGCAGAAAATGCTGAAACTTGCAGAGAGAAGCTCAGTGCTCAGCCTCTCAGGGATCAAATATGTGGGAGTGGTTTTTAAGATGGTTGTCAATGCCCAAAATGTAGAATCACCTAACAGTGCAAAAGTGACTTTAAGAAAATATCTCCCCTCATCCATGCAACCATTTCAGTTCCAGAAGTGTGGCATCTGCCAGCCTCTGGGCAACCGTGTGCTTCCAGTGGGACATTACCTGCTGTAGAGCTGCTGCCAGCTCTGTTCAGCAAGGGATACTGGTGATAAAAATAAGAGGAGGCACCACAGCTGAACCTCTGCCCACCACAGAGCTGCCCAGCCTCCAAAGCAGTGCTTCTGTTGGGGTGATGGCTTTTAATGCCTTCACAGGGGTGCTGCTGGGCACCCGCCACTGCTCAGGCAGGAGCAGGCTGATGCTCAGCCTCAGCACAAGGTCTCCAAGCTGTGGTGTCCCATGGGTGCTGCACCCTGTCACAAAGCCTTCAGGCAGCCCTGTCAAATCAACTAATGAGTCCTCAGCACAGCCAAATCCACGGAGAAGGAGCATGTGCAAGCGTGGCCGGAGCACGGACTGGGAGCATTGAGCACTGAGCCTCCAGCATCCCACGGCACACACAGCTGGAGTTTCTGTCCAGCATCTGAATGCACTGAGCACGCTTCCACACATCTCCTGCATGTGTCCAGTCTGGGTGGAATTCCTGCTCGCCCCTGCCTGCTGCCAGAGCACCACGGAGGTTTAGGATGTTGTTGGCAGTGAGGACCCCAATCCAGGCAGCAGCTGCAGCGCATGGCTGTAAGATGCTAAAAGAGGAAAGAGGAGTCCTAGTGCACACTCCTCCTTTGGCATTCCCATTGAAAGGGGCCAGGACTGCTGCTTGGGTCCCTGCCGCAGGCGGGGAGGGGGAGGAGGTGGACTGAAGTCACTTTCTGTAGCCACCTAATTAGAGCATTTCAGAAAAGGGACAGGTCCAAACGCCATCCCCTCTGCCCCTTAGGGAGCACAATAAGTGTCCAGTCACAGCTGGCATGCTCAGGACTTTGAGCAGGCAGGGGCTTGTAGGAAGGGAGGGCAAAGGGGAGAAATACCTGAGACAAAGGTGAGCCTGAGAGCCAGCCTCCATAGCTCTGCTGACTGCAAAAGGCCGAGGATTCTGCATGCTGTTATTAACACTTTTCCTCAGGTCTAACCTTGAACTAACCTTTCTCCCTTCCTTAGGCAGTAATTTTTGCCTTTCTTTTTCTTAACCTTATCACCTTATTAACACTCCTCCCTTCTGTGCAGGTGCTAACCCTTCTTTCAACTTAGTTGGGGTAATTAACAAAATTAAAATCCTTAAGTTGCGCTCAGATACACCTAGACTGGAACTGCTCCTTCTCTTTCAAACCCAAAGAAGGGATTTTAGAACTCTAAACTTGCCTGTTTTCTCTAACCACGTGAGCTTGTCTGCTGAGGGTCACTACAATTCCATACAACCCTGGCCTTGCATAATGGCAGGAAGAAGAAAGCCCTGTGCTCTTGTCCCTGTTACCCCAAATCTTTCCACATCTGTTCAGTTTTAAATGCAGAGGGCTTTCCTTAGGGGTGCCTTGAGCATGGGGCTAGGGAGCTGTTTCCACTCCCCACCTCCTGGCAGTTGTCTTTGTTTCAGCATCAGCAGGAGAAGGTTTGGGGAACACCACAGCATCCCAGCCCAGTGTGGATGGCCTCCTAGGGACTTTCAGTGGGTCTGGCTCCTCATCTAAGTGTGCCATGGTGGCAGCCAGGGAGTCTGACCCCCAGAGCTGGCTACTCCCTGCCCAAAGCAGCAAGGAGAGACCCCAGAAGGCAGGGGGGAATAAATTTTACTGCAGCAATGGGTCCAGCTACCAATGGGCATTGGGAAGGCTTGTGCAGGCTGGGCCACCATGGCTTTGCTGCCACCACCCAGGGCACAGCTCTGAGCCCAGCTGATCTCACCCAGACCCAGACTTTGATGCAGGGGGTACCACTGCGATTCACTCGGGCACCACCACCCCTCACAGCTTCAGTATTCCCTGCTTCTGGGTGCTTGACTTTAGATGGCATAGATCTCATTTTCCTAGCTGCCAGACTCTCCTCACTCCTGGTGCAATGAGAGCACAGCAGAAGCATCAAACTAAAGCCTCCAGTTTGGACAGAGAGTGGGGTTAGCAGCAGCAGCATGCCCGGAGGGGAGAGGTTATGGCTCTGCTTTGAAAGGACAAGGATGGAGTGCAGTGAAGGCATGAGGATTAAGCAAATGCTATCGGCAAGCAAGTAAATGGGTGATCAGATTAGAGGGAGAGCTGCCGGCCCTTGCATGTGGGGACAGGCAGAATTGTGGGGCAGCTGCTGGCCACGGGGCTCTTCCTGGGGCTGCTCCTGCCTCTCAGAGTGGTGCTGCTGTGCCTTGTTTCCAGGCTGGCCATGGCAGGTTGCTGTGTTGCTCTTGTTGCAGTCATACCACTTATTATGAACAGGCACATTTTACATTTCAAAGTATTTTTCTACTGAGTGTGATACAAGCAAGAGTATGACAAAATGTGGTCATGAATATTTCAGGGTGATCATAAGAAGACCTTCAACAGCTAAAATTTCTTCAGTGTCAGACATTTGGTGGGGCTTGAAGATACAGAGGTGTTGAAAGATGGTTCCCTGCCATTCAGTTCTGCAAGGAGAGGGGTAATGGCATGTGTCAGGCTCTGATGGAATGGTAATTCCCCAGTTTCCCAGGAGACCTTTCAGTCATCCTTGTGTGGAGCTTCCTCAATACAGGATAAAGTTGCAGTCCCTTAGAAATTCATCCCATGAACAAAAGGAGACTTAGAAAGTGTATCTTTGCTCAAAAAGTAAGCAATATGCAAAATTAATTACATAAGATGGAAAAAAAAATTGCATGTGTGTCATGGTTTAACCCAGGACAATTAGATTTTGTGCATTACTTACTTAGCTAAGAGGGAAGATGTTTTTACACTGAGTATTTCTTTCTGCTTTCCTACTTCTATGATTTCTCATGAGCAGCAACTCTCCAACTATACTTCAAAACATTGAGGGGAGCAAGTGAGGACACTGTGGAATTGAACACTGGAAGGAAACCAGAAGATTATTTTTCTCAATCCATAGGAGTGTCCCAACCTGAGTCTTTTGCTGAACTCAAGCCATCTCCTAACACCAGCAGTTGTTTCTGGTTACTGCTTTAGAATAACACCAGTGGCTTTCCTGGGGCCCTGTTCAAAGCAGGGACTGCTTTGGATTTTTCCAGGGGGAGGGAATGACCCAACTTGGTGCACATTAACCCTGCTAGACCCATCCTGCCTGGCCCCTGTGCTGGGCTGCCAGGGAGGCAGAGATTGGCAGCTGAGCCTCTCCCCTCATGTGCCCTGAGCTGTGGGACTGCCTGCGCATCCACCTGCCCACTTGAAACATGCTCCTTCCCACTGTGAAGCTGCATGTCCCTGTTTTGGGGCTAAATTGAAGCTGGGCTTCAGGGGCAGCTAAGGCCAAACCAGACCTGAACCCCCAGATTTATCCTGGTTCAAATACCTGGGAGAGGACTGCTGTGAATTAGACAGTAAGTCACTTTGTTTCCCATTTCTGACTCATCCTCTTTTATTGCCTCACGTTTTCAGCAGTGAATGAGTCCTACTGCCAGTTCGGAGAATTATTTTTGTGGCAGAGTGTGCCTGATGGAAGAGACAACCATTGCTATCCATTTCCATTAGCAGCCTGTCAATAGAAATTAAATTATATGAATAAGGCACTATCAGTGCCAACATCACTGCAGGAAAACATTAATTAATCCTCATTTACATTAGTCAGAGCTACCATCAAATAGACTCTTCTGTTGCTACCAAAGACATTTCCACAAGTGATTGTTGCTGTCTGATAAACAGATTCACAGAACCTCACTGTCTCACTTGTTGGGCACTCGCCATCACATTTGGGGTCTGAATGAAGCAAATGCTTTTTGGGATCCTATTCAAAGCCCAGGTTTGACGTTGGGCCTCTGAGTCATATTCAAACCAACACAGACACCAAAGAGGTGAGGCTTTGGGCTGCAAAGAAAATAAATCGCCAACTAAATTATAATACTCATAGCAAATTTATTTTTGTGAGAAAATAAGTTCAAGATGTGCCTGTCACCAGTGTATCTAAACATCCCTGAGGGTCTGATGATCTTTCAGAGGGGGAAGTACAATAGAGGGAAGATGGAGGGGACTGATCCTTGCCTTCTGTCTCATGGAGGAAGGATGAAAAGCTAAACTCTTTTCTGAGAGAACATGTAAGTCAGACATGCCCTATTTAAACCACAGGATGTCTTTAGTTTTGACTTTTTGCACCCTGCTGAAATCCAGATTTGCAAACAGGCTCTGCCTTCACTGCAGACTGAAGGAACAGACCTCTAAACTCCAGTGCCCTCTGAGGGGCTCCAAGCCTGGCTCTGCAGCCAATTCCCATCTGCAGGCCTTCTGTCCCAGGAAAAGACAGCAAGGAGCAGTGCTGCTGCATCAGGAGAGCTGTATTTTGCACACACCTTGTAGGAGATAAAGAAAACATGGTACATGGCCAGATTCACAGCTGGGGCTCAGCAAGTGCAGGAGAAGTTACAACAGTGTGACCATAAAGAGTCTTCATGACCCCAAAGGCTTCCTTAATGCTCTCACCATTCCATTCATCCGTCAGCTGGCACACCTGACTTAACCACCAAACAACCTGGAGATGGATCTGTAGCTCAAGCAATGCAAACCCTTGGCTTCCCTCTGGGCCGCTCCTGGGAAGGCAGGGTCTGCAAGCTGGGATGGTTCAGAAAGCACTTTGGAGAGGTATGGTGCCTGATTTGGGATTGTAAGCCCTGTTCCCAGATCTGAATACTGGAGACAGCTATAGTTATACTATTTCCAAGTCCTCCCATGGCTGGAGGAAGCACTGTGACCTGATGGAGCAGGTTGTGTCCCCAAGAGCTGTGCAGCTGTCAGCTCAGGCTGAGCCACACACAAGATAGAGTTGGTCACTACAGGTGCCTCTGGAAACTAGAAATTATGACAGCAGTCCTGGTGGCAAAAAACAGAGGGATGAAGAAGGATGAGTGAGAAAGAAGCAAAGAAAATACCAGAACATCTCTAAATCATGGCAATAACTCTCTAAGTAAGTTGCACTGTGGGGCTTGCTTTGCTGGCCACTGAGGTGACTGTGTTCCATCAGCACAAATATTTTATTCTGCTTTGCTGTAGGATACAAAATGGCCTAATAGGAGGTCGGAATGGATGGAAATGGAAATCACAATCAACAGCAGCTTTTGCTAAGAGATAAGAAATGCCATTAGCAGCTCTGATGGGTCACGGGTGCTGCTTCTCCTCCCTGAGCATTCAGGTTTCCTCCAACCCCCAGCACTGCCAGGGACCTGCTTGGAAGCACAGACCTGCAAATTCACATCTCCACTGGAGACCTGTGCACTTGTGCTCGGGGTCTTTCTTTTAACCCATGTGCAAAAGTAGCACTGGTACAGGCCTATAAACTGAAAAGCACTATTTTGAGCTAGTAATGGTGCATAGAGAAGTAACAGAAAAATCAGCCTGAAATCGCTGGGTTATGGTAGGTTTGAAATCCTGTTCAGTGCTTTGGCTATATAATATCTGGTACAAACTGCTGGTTACTGTAATAAGTCTTTATATCTAATTTAAGTGCCCTTCCACTTCTTTTCTTCCTTTCACAAGGCTTGTGTTCAGCATCCAAATGACTACATGGGGATGTATTAAGCAATAAACAGTACAGCCCAGATAAAAAAGCTTAGCTGGGATAAAGCTAAGGCAGTATCCACACAGCCAGTGCATGCACAGGCAAAAGCGAGAGCAGGAAATGTAGGATGCACCTCAGGAACACAGCACATGAAAGCAAAATATACTCCATAACCCTCCTGAGATTTAGAGTGAGGAAGTGGAGATGTAAACAGCATCTATTTATTGGTCCTGTTCCAGCATGAGCAATGCTGGGAGGGCAGGGATGGGCAGCAGTTCCCACCCTGGGTAGGAGATGCTGAAATGGGGCTTTGAAGCTCTGCTGGTCCATGGAGGGGCTGCTTCCTGCAAAGCCCAGCCCTGCCCTGCTGGGTGTGGGTGTGCAGGCATTGACCTCCCTCTCCATCTCGCTCTCCATCCCTCCATCTATGGGGAGAGAGTGTTTTGGTGCAAGTTCCCCCAACCCTGATGCCTGAAAAGGTCTCTGTGGGAGATAATGGTGAACAGCCCTCGAAGAAAGCGTGAGTTAAATCTGACTCACAGTGATTGCTTGAAACGTGTTCCCAGTCACCTGCTACCTTGTACCGAGTGCCAGATTAATATAATGAACCCCTGATCCTTCACTTAATAGCTACACTGTGGCTCAAAAGCCGGGGACTCCTACACCATGTAAATTTGCCTAGATTTGATACGCCTACTGGTGACCTCCAGCCCTTTTAAAAATGGTTTCATTCCTTGGAATAGAATGGATTTATTCTTTTTTTTTATTTCAGTGAGATAAATGGAACAGGAGTCAGGTCCCTAATGTTATGTTAAACTGCATTGAATTAGCCGAGGCAGAAAAATCTCAACTCAGGTAAAATGCCAGGTATTTAGGATTTTTAAGTGCTTATCTCTAGCTTTCCTTGCATGAGCTCCTTTGTCTTTGTTTGCTTTTTTCACAGTAAATAAGTTTTTCTCACTTTTCCAGATAATTAACCTTTCTGCTTCAAAGCCATGTGTGAGGATGTAAGAGCTCATACTCCAGGGGATTCTCACCAGGTGGGACAGGTAAAATTAGAATCATAGAATAACAGAACTGTTTGAGTTGGAAAGGACCTTAAAGTTCATCCTGTTCCACACCCCCTGCCATGGGTAGGGTCATCTGATTAGGAGTAATCAGATAAAAATAATGTGGCACCAGAAAAGACTGATAGTGCCAAAAGCAGAGAAGAAACTGTGGATAGTCTTACCGTGGTATGCTTAAAGAACAGGGATTTAAAGAAGTCAACTGTAGTGTATGCTGAGACATCAAAGCCAAAAATCACCTTCAAATTACTCATCACCTTAAAAAAATGCACATTTAATTGGAAACAATCTCCTTAACTAAACTCAAAGAGTTGTTTTCATCAAGACCCTGTTCCATTTGGCCAAGGCTATATTCAGCAGCTGGGATGTCTCCCACATGGCCAGCATTCCTATGGCATGGTGAGCAACTTGGTGTTCATGTACCATGCATTCCCTGGTTTCTCCCACAGCCTGTTTGGGCAGCCAAACAGGGTGCAAGAGGCAAACCCTGCTCTGTGGCAGTGACAGAGGTGATTTCCTTCCGTTTTGCTTCTGGACACAAGGTGAATCCAGCTGTAAGAGAACATTTCTCACATGCTGTGTGCCACTTGCCTCCAGCTCTCAGTCTTTGCACTACAGGAGGGACTGGGGGCTCACTGGGAGCACACAGGGCTCTGGGGGCTCTTTCAGTGTCTGCTGAAGAAAGCAGGTGGTGGGTTAAATGAGGGAGAACAGATGGTCTGAGGAGGGTGTTCCAACACCAGGCTGGAGAAATCATCTCTTCCCTGCACCTCCCTCATGCAAGCTGCACAAAGTACGTAGCAAACTACTCACATGCAGTTTTTTGATGTATTCTTCATTTTTTTTTCTGTGCACAGTATGAAACACTCATTTATTTTACTGCGACACATTGCCATCACACTTTATAGCACTGAGTTCCTTCCACATGAAGAACCCAAGTGAAATCCCTGGGCAGTAATGATCATTTGCTTTTTGCTCTCATCTCTCCTGCCCCTCCATGGGCCTGCCGAACAGGTATGTACAGGCGCACCTCGGGTGGAAAGAGAGGGGAGAAGTGGGAGGTATCTGAGGAGGCTGGTGTGCCTGACCCCACGGTTGGAACCCTGGGAGAGGTGCCACCTAGAGAATATTACTGCCCATTGATTTATTGCTGCTCGGGAAGAGCCACAGCCTCGTCCCTCTGTTCTCCCCATATGGGTCTGTTTGGAGGTCTGTTACCCCACCGGTGTTTGGCTTGCTGGCCTTTTCTTCCCCCGTTTCCCTCACACTTTCCAGTTTGTTCTCTGCCCTCTGTACCGCTGTTGGCTTGTATCTCTGTCTGTACCCCGGGCTACCCCCTTCTCCCCGCCTGCCCTTTGCACCCGTTGGTTCAAGCCCCTAAACCCCTCCTCTTGGAACCCGGCGGTAAGAGCCCTGTGCGAGCCCTCAGACCCCAGTTCTGGTGGGTGCAGGAACAAAGCTTCCCTGGGATATCCCCACGAGGACTCCTCCTGCCTCCGTCTCTCGTCGCTTGCACAACAGCCCGCTCGCTGCGTGTGTCCCGAGCCCGTGCCCCCTGGCCCGCCGAGCGGAGCGGCTCCGGCACTCGGGGAGCTCGCAGGAAGGTCGCGGTGGCAGCCAGCTCGAGCTCACGCCGCCACAGATATCCACTGACCTGGCCGTGTGCTTCAGCAGGCATGGAAGGGCCCAAGCTCTGCACTAATCCTTCAGATGTTCTGATGTCTGAGTGCTCACAGGCAGTGCAGTCTTTATGTTCAAACTGCAAAGTCTGCTTGGTGCTATGAAACGTGGAACATTCAGAAAAATCTCAAGCTGAGCACTCTTAGTAGTTGGGAAAGTAGCAATTTTGACCTTAATGTCCTAGTTTCTCTTTTTTTTTCTGCTTTCCAAAAGAGGTAATGTCACCAGGTTCTCTCAGGGACTCAAGCAGGTAGGCTCCTCAATGCTGGCAACCTGCTCAACTACTGCAAAGAGGAATTGGTCTGAATGAGTCATGAAAATTGAGGTGTTGATGTAGTTACAGACATCCTTAATGCTGCTGATTTACCTGTGCAGTACATGCTTTTCCAGTCCTAGTTATAGGTTCAAAGATATTAACTGCTCCTTACCAGTCCATGAGAAGTAAGAGGGGAAAAAAAAAGAAGGTCATCCTCAGATTGCAGTTTCATGGCTTGGTCCTGGGATGGCTGCTCATTGACTCAGTTGAAATATCGTCTATCTTTAATGTTAGTTACATCTCAAATAAGACATGGCAGAATAATGGGCTGAAAGCTTCTGTAGAAAGGAGATGTAGAACGGGCAGCATGGTGAGCTATCGAGTCCATTTGGCTACACACATTTCTTATTTATGTTGCTGTAGTACTTGGAGGCCCAGCTGTGGTCCAGCACCCCAGTTTGGAGAGTTCTTGTTAGTTGTTGCACATTTGCTTTGAGATAACAGGTAACTGCATGGGAAGTAGAAGTTGGGCAAGAGACCAGGACATGCTTTGGTTCTCAAAGCCTACACAGAAAAAGTGAGGCATTTCTATGGATAAGTACATGCCAGACATCCCATCAAGAACATGTTTAATCAGTCAACAGTGATGACCCCCCTAAAAATTGCCATTTGCCTTAGATAAGACGTATCTCTCTGATAACCTCAGTATTTGCCTTATTCAAGATAATTCCCATAACAAGAACAATGAACTTGGTGCTGTTTGTTTAAGCAAAATTATTTATGAAGGGAATGGCTGGTGCTGTAACTCTCACACTCGCAGGTGTTCTCAGGTAGGTGATGGTCACAACCATGGCCAGCCTGGGGCAGTGAGCACAGCACCTCAGGGCTCATCCCATCCACTGCCCCAGGAAGCTCACCCAGATGTCTGCCACAGCCCAGCTGGCCATGGGGAGACTGAGCAAAGCTGCTGATACAATTTTAGTCAGTGTCTTCAGTGTCCTTTTTCATTTTTCAGCCAAGGTCCTTCCTGGTTTCCAGGTGCCTTGGTGGCTGTGACCAGGAGAAAGTGGCAGGCTGGGAAGAGCAGTGGGTGAGGATGTGGCTGAGTCCATTGTCTGAGGGACATGGAGGTGGACTAGGTCTCACATGGATGGGAAGGAAAAGGTTGTGTCCCCAGCCAGGGATGATGTGTTTTTCTTACCTGGTAAAGCAAAATGTTGAATGTAAGAGATAATTCTATGCATGAAATGGAGAAAATACTACAGAAGGGAAATGGAAGAAAAAATTCTCCTGAAAGCAAGGCAAACTTTCACCATCAAGAAAATTTCTGCAAAACAGCAGAGATTTTAACTTTCTCACTGTCGTTTTTATATATATATAAATGTATGCATGGATGTGTGTGTTTGTCAATGTCAAATCTCCCAGCCCAAGCCTGTTATGCTGACCACTCAATTGAACCTGTGAGGAACATTATACAGACCTACAGATCCAGGAATGACAAGGATTTTACAATGGGCATATACACACACAGGACCCTGAAGCCTAATAAGGAAACTCTTTACCATTTGTTTAAAGACTACATAATTTATGTTTTTCATCATCTCACAGGGGAGAGAAGGTTGTTTACTTTGATTTGTTGATGCAGCAATTTTAAACATACGGTACGGTATGTGGAGTCTATCTGGAAAGAAACACCCCTTATTGATCATGGTGTAACCAACCCAAAAGCCATGGCATGTAAAGAAGGAAATTGTGTAAAGCATAGAGAGTGCACCATTCTCACTCATATTATACATCAGAACCCTTTGGGTGATGTTTGTGATCGAAAGCATCTTGCCTGACAGAAAAATTAAAAAGAAAGGTTTAAAATGCTAGATCTGGGTTGTGCCTTGAGGGCAGAAGAAGGCAGAGTCACAGAGTCACCACATGCTGCACAGCTCCCAGAAGCCGTGGGTTGAGGTTCGAGCTCTTGGGGACAGGTAGCTGCAGAACCAGAGGAACAGCGAGGCAACTCCACAGAAAATCCACAGTGATAAATTGTTTGCTCTTAATATAAGCAGGTTCATAAACCAATCTGATCCCTGAAGCTTGATAGAGACCAGATACCATAAAGCACATTTTCAGCTGCAGAGCTGGTAGAAACCATACCTGGCATCCTGGCCCAGGTGCAGCATTACACGGCGCTTTGGACAGGTTGGATTACTCGCCATGTCCTCGCCAGGTTACCCAGTGCTGTCCTGTTCAGTGAGGCTCTCAGAGCTAAAACAAGCTTTGATTTTGTCATCACAGGCAAAGTGCTCTGTCCTGGGTCTGTCTGATGGTGCTTTGGGAGCACAGTCTGTGTGATGGTGCTGCCAAGCAAAGCACCACCAGGCATGGTGCTGAGCATGGCCCATCACTGACACCAGCAGCACAGGTGTGGGCACCTGGACAAGCCCCTGGGATGGGGCCCTCCCTGCAGCTGCCCTGGCCAGAAGGTCCCCCTTGGCTGCAGAGTGGGTGCAGCAGTGATGCTGACCCCAGCTCAGCCATGGGGACCCCGCTGGAGCGGGTCTCATCACCCCATCCTCCCCTCAGTCCCTGCAGCTGGGGGCTGACAGCCCCTCCTTTCCCTCCCGTATCCTCACATCTCCTCTTGTTTTCATTCCCAGTACACAAGCGCACTGATGGTCGTAAGTGGGGAGAGCAGACCTTCAATTCTTCAAACTTTTTACAAGAAAAGAGTTCACTTTGCCTAATATGGGCTGCTCCCTGGGCTCTTTGCTTACATCTATAATTTTAAACAGAAGGAGTGAGTTTTGCTGGTGGCTTTTATTCCCTCCTTGTTCCCATTTGTTTTACTGTAAGGAAAAATGTAGCTATGTAGTCTTACTTCTTTGTTCAAAGGGCTTGCATTCAGGCAAGAGATGAGAAGTAACAATTTAAGTTTGATAGCACATTTTCATAGACCTGATAATTAAATGGTAGGTGTATACTGAAAAAGCCAGATTTCGCCTTCAGTTCCTGAGCCAGATTGAAGTAGCTGGACTAACCAAACTAGAGATCTAATTCAAACCTCTAGCTTTATTTACACCAACTACTTTTATTTTTTTATTCTGAATGCTTTTAACATAAATTGTTAAACTCTTTTTTTTTTTTTTTTTGGTAATACTTGTCTTTTCTGTTTACATCCTAATGCCGCTGGGAACTTATTGACAGTATCTCTTATCAGAACTTCTTGCATTGAGCCAAACATCTTCTGAAGCATTTTGTAGAGACAAAAAAAAATAATTTCATCATGCAGGGACTTGTCCTGCAGCTTAACTTTTTATTAGAGGTCATGAAATAAAGATATCAAGCCACAAAGTGGTTAATGGCTAGAGCAGACTAAGAAAATCCTCTTCTTATCTCTTCCTGCCTGTTTCCCACTGAGATATTTTTTGACAAAATGAAGTTTTAGCTGCAGTGAAGCATTTTGGCTTTCCTTGACAAAACCTAGTTTCTTTTATGGAATAGAGACACACTCTTTTATAGTAAAATTTCCAGTTTCTTACAGCAAAAATGTCTCAGCAGAAATGTTTCAACTAAATTGACTAATAGCAGTGTGCCTCTGCTCCTGTCTATTACTAGAATATATTCCAGACAGAACTTGAAACGAAGTAGACAGCTATTAACACAACTCCTTTCAGCTTCTGAATCCCTATGTTCACATAATTCCCTCTGAATTTTCTTTGTTCATGCAATAACCCTTCCTCCCCTGTTTAGTATGTGCACTGGGTTTACCTTCAATGTTCACTTTACACTCAAGTTGCCAAATGTGAACTCTACGAACATCAACTACTTTTCAGCATCTCATCCCTCTGCTCCCTTGGTTTGTCAAGGTACCCATTGTTATAATGCATAAAAATATGACCTGCTGTTATGACAAACAGAAGCAGCTAAAGGAGCATCAGGCAGTGCAAGGCAGGGGAGGCCACCCGTGTGTTTTCTCTTTCGGAGCCTTTGGAGGCCTCAAGGTGATGCCCACATGGACGAGCATGGTGACCCAGGTATCAGCTTGGTACAGGGTGGTGTGACAACCTGCCTCCCTGAGCTCATTAGCTCTGGCCATGCTGAGTTTCAAGCAAAAAGTCTTTTCCCACTCCTCCCTCCCAGCAACTTGCTCCATCCTCTTGGGCATGCTTCTGGAGGGTACTGGGGTCTGTTGAGGACAATGTCAGAGTTGGTTGTGGGGAAAATGTGGGGTTTTTTTCTCCTTCCCGGTGTTATTTTCCAGCTGGATCAGTTTCCTAGGCTGGCTCACAGACACGCTGCACAGGCAGATATGTGTCAGGAGGGATTTTCCCCGGTGCTGGCACAGGATGAGGTGTGCAGAGATGAAGGAATGTCAAGAACCAGCCACACTGTTGAACAAGACCCCTCATCCCCACATCTTGGCCCAGGTGGCTGGAGCAGCCTCTGGTGAAATGGAACCCAAATGGCTCCAACAGGCTCTTGATTAAGCCATTATGTTTGTGACTAATTTCTTAAATATCTGCTTTCCTTCTTATGTTCTCTCAAGAGCCTCCTACCCTGCAGTTGACTCACACGTGAGCAGGTGCTGCTGGCAGGGGTGGCACGTGCCGGCCCCTCCACCCCTGCCCCCATACCAAGCCCCAGCACGGCTCCTCTGGTTTCCCAGTCCCCAGCACTGGGGGTGGATTCTGCCCAGACCTGTCCTGCTGCTGGTGGGGTCAGGAAAATTAAACTGTGATCCAGCCCACAATGCCCAAAGACTCATCTAGGTGAGAAAAAAAAGCAATTTCGGTGTTTGCTTTCCCTCTCAACGAGGAAGAAAAGGGTTTGCAGTGCTCAAGGTGGGTTCTGGCATAAGAAATCAAAGCATTTTTCCATCCAGAAACTGTCTTATCATTTTTGTGATCCGTATTTCAGAAATCACTGTTTTCAGTGCTAAGTACTGTGCAGACCAGGCAATGGCATCATGGCTGGGTGATCAGGGCAGGCCTGTGAACAAGCTAGTCAGCTGCACAGTGGGAATGAGAAGCGTGTTTAACTGCAGCTGTTACACCACTGACAAATGAACCTGCTCTCCTCCTGAGTCAGTCTTTCTTAAGGGAATGACAGGAGGGGCCAAACTCCCACAATGCTGTAATGAAAAATTCACCAGAGCACTTATTTGAAAATTTCAGCTCAAGCATTGGCTGAGAATAAAGTAATCCAGCAGCCTCAGCCCTGTGGGTAGAGGTCACCATTCTCCTAGTCAAGGCATGGGCACCAGAGCTGGGCCTCACTTTTCATTTATGGGAAGGTGAAGCAGGAAGGAACCAAGGTAAGGAGTTGCATTTCCCTGAGTCAGGGTTGGGTGAGAGGGTTTTCACTGCTTGGCTGTTACTGGATGTCTCCTCTGTCTTCTGGCAAAACGCTGCCATGATTCAAGGCATGATTTGGGGAACTGTGGGCTGTGCTGGAGGAGAAAAGGCACCTGTGTGTCAAACACTCTTTTTCTGTTGAGGTTCCTCTGGTGGCCCATAGGTCACATCCGGCTGTAGCAGCTCCACCCATCTGGAGAAAGACAAAAAGGGATTGTGCAAGCTGAGAACGCTGCCAAAGCAGCTTCAGAATCACTCTGTATGGATCTGGGTTTGGTCCACAGGGAACAAAATGGCACAACCCACTTATTTTGGCAGCTATAGATCCTCCTTTGCTCCTGCAAGCCATTTGCCAGCCATGCTCTGCTTTCTGCACTGCTAAAGACCCTGCAAGGTGTCAGGGAGGGCCAAGACAACCAGCCAGCCAGGCAGCAGTGAGAAATGTCACCACACAGCTCTGCAGTGAGGAGAGAAAGGGCAGCAGACACCTGTCCCCGAAAACCTCAGAAAACATTATTAATCTGTGGTGGCAAGAAAAACATCACGGGGAAAGATGTTCCTGTGCAGAGCTGGGGCAGGGCTGATGTCTGCGCTGGGACTGTGCTGAGCCAGCTGGTGGATCTATACAATTGCCAGACCCCTTCCTTCCTCGTCCTTAGATTGGGAGAGCAGATGCAGCACCACTGAGCTCATTCCTGCTTTTTCTTCCATATTAGGTAGACCCCTAAGTGTCGTGCCCCTCGCAGAGCTCACATCATCTCCAGACAGCAGCAGATGGCACTCGACGGCTTGTGTGGTGTCCGCAGCTCCTTACGCCTGTTTCACCCTTCTGCAGGCTCCAATTCCCTCCCACAGCATCGTGCCCCACCACATCACCTCTTCCTGGTGCTACCGCTGGAGCACCCCCTTCCTCCCACTTAAAGATATCCAGGTGCCACCAGTGAGCTCCTAATCAGCAGGTTCCGCTCACATCACACTTCTGGTGCTGTGCAGACAGCACCACGTTCCCAAAGAGGTGGTAAAGATGTCTCCGCCTTTGCCAGTGGCCTCCTGAGGCTTCTATGAAACTTGGGGCCTTGTACCCAACTTGAGCCCTTACATCAAACTTCAGGCCTTGTATCAAAGGTCGAAGAGCACCCTCGCAAGCACAGGAGTCAGCACCAAGGGAAAAAATCCCATCTCATCGCAGGGATTACCAAGGAGCAAAGAATTCCTGGGTCACATTACACAGTTTTATATTTGACAAGGGTTCATGGGGTCTTCGTCCTGTTTTGAAAGAAAAGCCCTGTGTGCCAAATCTGGAGTGGTGGGTCTGCATTTTGTTGGTGTTGGGGCTGCGGTTGCTCCAGGCCATTGTGAGGGGCTGAGCTGGGGTGGGACAAAGGGCAGGGCTGGCCTGCCTGTGATGTCCCTTGTACCAGTGCCATCACAAGGGACATCAAAATGAGAGGCAGCTATTAACAGCAGTAGCAGGCAATGCTACCCCAGACCAGCCTGGGCCAACGTCCAGTGTACAAACGGCCCAGAGGCTGGGCCGGATGAGAGCCGGAGCACAAATTCGGGCATCCATGAGAGTGCTTCCCCTCTTGCATCCAGAGCTCAATCCTTTGCAGGAGCTGTTTGGGCACAGCACAGGATGGCTGCTGCTACTCCTGTGTCTGTGTCTGTGGCAGTGGCTGGGCCTTGTTGCCTGCCAGCTGCCTGGCTCCCTCTCCTTCCTGCCTCCACTTCCCAGAGGCTCCTATCCCCACTTCCCCTCCTCCTGTATCCCTCAGAGCCTCCCTCACCCCTTCTGCCCCCCGTCCCGTAGGCCATGGCGGCCATCATCTTCCTGGTCTGGCTGTGCATAGCCTTATCCAGTACCCGCAGGTGGTTGGGGGCAGGCTGGAGAGGGAGACATGTCTGCACATGGAAGCGCGTGCCAAGTGCCAGGAAGGGCAGAGGGTTTGGCTGCTGCGGGAGCTGGAGCAGGCAGCCCGGGAGCAGAGTCGCAGCTCCTGGAGAGTCACGCTCTGGGCTGCCTTGCAGCAATGGCCACTCTGGGCCGCTGCTGGAGTCCTGGTTCTGCCCTTGGTTCTGTGCTTTGTCCTCCAAAAAAGGAGCCATGAGCCAGTGAGCAGTGGCCAGGAGAAGTACTCTGGCAGCAGTGTGGACGAGACTACAAACAATAAAGGAAGCTATGTCGTGGCAAAGAAAGTCCTGGAGGTGAGTCCCAACACACAGAGCTGAGCTTGTGGGGGGTCATGCCTGATGAGGGACTCGGTATGTACTAAGGTTATGTTTAAGTAGTTCATACGCAGATAGTGCACTTATTCCCCACCAATAGATAAGTAGTTACTACGTAGTTAGTGGAGATATCCACAACTGGGAGAATTAGTGCATTTATCCCTGCTCTCCTGTTTTCTCCATAAAACATAGTGTTCCAGAATCTGGACTGTGCAAGTTCTTATTGACTTCCACCAGCACATTGTGCTTAATTGGTTCTAATCAGAAATTCAGCCAATGTGTACCCTGCCCATTTTATCTCAGATGATGAGCTGGAGCTCACGGGTGTTTAATTTCTGCTGAATCTCTCTACCTTTATTGCATCAGTCACCCTATAGCCTTTCCAGGGGTCTGGTGCCACCTAAGTGGACATGCTGGATACAGAGATTGGGCTGCTCTATCAGCAGTGGGATTTGCTGCTGCACCTTTCCTCCAGATGCAGAAGCAGATTATTGATGCAGAGCTGATTTAGCTGAGAAGCCTGTGGAATGTAACTTCAGTGTGGACACTGTGCAAGGAGAAATAACTTGAATTTTTTTCAGGTATTTTATGGTTTTGCTTCCCATCACAAATCAGTCTTTGCAGCCAAGGGTAGAAGGTGTGCTCTTAGCTGATAAAAATAAACAGCTTTCTCAGCTGCATGCCTGGATTTAATGTTTGCAGATCTGATATTCACTTGTGCTGCTCCGGCAAGCATTAGTACGCTCAAATACTAAATATTTACATAGTGTGTGTCACGTGTAAATGGGGAGGAGGGAAAATATCATCCCTCCCTCTCACAGGGGAGTTAAGTGACTTTCCACAATTGATCTGGACCCTAACAGGACATGAAATCCATCAGAGCTCTTGCGGCACAGGGTTGCTCTCTTTCCCTGGGACTTTGGGAGTCATGCTTTTGGGAAATGGTGTCCCTTGCCAGGTGTAAAGGAGCAATAGGGAATTTGGCACAGACAATTGGATAAAGCTTTGGGTGCCCCACTGAAAAATCAGGCCTTGTATGCACTGTGATAGCATTAGTGAGACCGGGCGGCTGTACCTCATGCATGGCTTAATTTCACACAGGAGACCATGCCAGAGACTTTAAAGAAGCAGCTGCCCCCTAGTTCCAAAAATCACCCAGACTTCTGAGAAAACTCATCTCTTCCAGCCTGCACAGCAAACAAATTGTTGCTCTTTCTGTTGACAACAAGCCATAAATTATCCTGTTATAAAAGGGAACAGCAGCCAGAGGAGCTTTGCTCCAGCCAGCTAGCAGGCATTTTGTTTTAGCAGGGAAGGGCAAAACTCTTGTGTTTAAAGGAGATGCCTCCCAGTTTACCCAAGGTGCCCAGCAGCCTGCTGGCTTCTATAGGTTCCTACGGTAAAGGTCAAATAGATGGCTTGGGAATAATGCATTCCCTTTGCTCATGTCATGCGGATGGAGCTGAAAGTCTCTCAGGACTGGTTGTCTCCTGCATGTTTATTTTATTCAGTGGTATCATGTCAGTGTGTCTGCCTAAATATAGCTTCTGTGAAGAGCATTTCTAAGTTTCCTGTTACAGTTTCACTCACAGTTACCTTACAGTAAATGGAGGAAAATCAATGTAATCTCAATTACACACTGCCTCTAAATGTGCCTTGCTGGAAATTCTGCCTGGCTTGATTCTCCTCTCATAGAAACTGCCCGTCCTCTCTTCCTTTCTCCCTCTCTATCTCTCCTTTTTGTTGTAATAAACCACAATTTTATAATTTAGAATGCCCTCACTCTCCTTTCTCTGATGTGACCTGCAGATAAGGCTTTCACAGGAACTGACAGTGCAGAAACCATGGAGTCCCTGGACAGAGTTGCAACTGTGAAGTTGGGATTAATTGACTCTTTGGCATTAGGACATGACAATTTCAGCAGCTATGACAGAGTAAACTGAGCAGAAGGGTCAAATTCAAGGTAATGTCTGAACAGCAAACATAAGCGTAGAGATCCCTTCTTTTGTCTTTCGCAGACAAGACAATCCTAGAAGTAGGAAGAAAATGATTGATTTAAAAATTTATTCCCTTTGCTTTGGTGTTTAAATACAGCTTACTCACCCATCCCCACTACCTTCCAGTAACATGTATCCACAGATACACAGAAAAACCACTATTATCAAATCCCTGCAGGGTCAGTGTCAGCTGGTCACCAGTAAACAATCACAGCTATAAAATGATCCAACAGATGTTATGCTAGAGATGAGTAGTCCAAAATAGAAAGTCTAAAAATACACCTCCAGGGCCAAATCGCACCCTCTTTTTTATGCTGCGCTCTGCCATTTTTGGCCCACAATTGGCACTTTGATTCCAAATGGAGGTAGTCCCACAGCCACCAGCACACTCTGGGATAGGACATGATGGGGGGATGTTGTCATGTGGGGCCCTGGCTACAGTGGCCACCCATAGACTAGTCATTATCCTAAAGAATTATATTGGATTATTATTATTATTATTATTATTATTATTATTATTATTATTATTATTATTATTATTATTATTATTATTATTATTATTTACCCCCCAAATATCCCCATAATCCAACACAAGGGGCTTTGCTGATGCAAACAGACTCTCAGAAATGATGCACACCGATATGTATTTTTAAAAACTCAGACCTGAGGTAGGATTTAATACTTAGCAGGGCTGTATTGGTACGTGCAAAAAGCAAACCAGCAAAGCCTCAGCTGCTGCAGAAAAGTGGAGTGGGGTTATGGCAGAGAGAGATCAAGTCACAATAGGAGATGACACCATTGTGCTGCCCAACCCAAGATGGGGCTGGGGCTGGGTGTCCTGCATGCCATCATGCATCCCCAGTTCCTCAGTCCAGCAGGGATGTTTCATCAGGAGATTTTGGTTTTATCTTGCTTTCACGTCCCGAGACTGAGCCAAAAGGAGAGCACACATCCCTCAGGGGCTGAGCAGCTGCTTTGCATTACAATGTCTTTTAAAGCCTGGAGATAAATGCAGGGTTATTCTCTGCTCTTTTGAAAGGAGAGACCTAGGAGATGTGTTGGCAACATCCTCTCTGCAGAGAAGGGTGTTGTGGCCAGGGGGACCCCAAAAAGGGACCCCACAGACGTGTCACTATCAGGTCTTAGAGAGCTTGTTCCTACAAGCAAGGAGCAGATGACACCAGTCATTTTGGCCTATCTGGGTACTATCTTGGGCTCTGATCCTATCAGACCTTGTGAGCCAAACAAGACAAGGCCGCAACAGCAGCTGGCTGGGAGATTTCCAGGAAAAAGAAGCAAGCAAGCAAGCAGCCTTTTCAAATCTGACCCTCTTGAGCTCAGTTCAGGGCCCCTGCAAGGAGACTGGGACATGAGGCAGGATGGGGCATTAAAGCCTCAAATGTGAGATCAGTTCAAAGACCCCACTGCCAGCCCAGCTCTGTGACATGGCCTGGGCAGGAGGCTGCATTTCCCAGCTCTCATTTTTATACAGTTCCTTTGGCTCTTTAAATGTTGTGTGTTTAGCTTGGGTCACCACTGAGTGGAGGTGGATGGGCACAACATAATTCCCGAGCAGAAATGGAACTTGCCCAGCCAGAAAGGGGGTGTGGGATCAGAGGAAGGCTGAAAAGTAGAAAAGCTCCTGGGAGAGTGTAATATCCACTCTCACCCTTGAAGGCAAGTGACTAGCTGCTTATGTAAGAAACAGCCACGGCTGGAGAAGCCCTGGCAACTTCCATCAATGCCAGCCTCTGGCAAAGGAGGGATGATCCAGAGGACACAGAGAGCTAGCAGAGGGGCTATCCCAGTGACCAGGGATGGGTCCGGCTGCCCCTCCACTCTGCTTGGCAGGACTGGTGTTCAACGGGCCTGACCCACCAAGCACATTTCTCATGCCAGTGTGGCACAGCCATCAGCCGGGCATCCATGGACAACTACCCTGTGCTAGTTTACACTGAGAATGCAAATGGGATGGGCTGAAAGGAGCTCTTCATACTCATCCTTCCAGACCAGGAGTCTGTTTGCTGCCTCTCTTGGCTGCTCTGGGAGGGTCAGAGAGGAGCCCTTCTCGAACTGCCGGGTGAACTGTCCTACAAAACTCTCTTGCCATCTGCCCTGCGAGCTGTCCTGCAAACTGTCCTACGGACTGCCAGACCCACTGCAGGGCGAACTGCTGGCCCACGTGGCACGCCCGTTTGCCCATTAGTCCATTTCTTGCCCCTTTGCCCGTTAGCCATTTGTCCGGTTTTTGTCCGGTTTTTGTCCTGTTTTACCTGTTTGCCCGCTCCCCGGGGCTGTTGGAACCACCCTCGGGTGCTCCCGGCATCGCCCCCTCCTCGCCTGGCTTGCTGCTGGATCTTCGGGGCCCGGCGCTGTCCCCAGGCTGGGGAACCCCCGGTACAGCTGGGTCTAACCCTTACCCCCACACTTACCTCAGCCACCGACTGAGATTGTCACTGTTGTTTCTCCCCCTCTGTAGTGGTGCAAAGACAACTCCCACATCCCCAATGGGATGGGGATGAGATGGGAGGAGATGAAGGCCAGCGGTTTAGCAGCTGTCTGCAGGCATTGCCCCAGAAAGTGCTGATGTCTCGTTTCATAACTTGAATAGACAAACTGATGCAATCATGGCATCCCCCCCTTCCCCACTGCCCTTCCCCGGTGATGAACATGCTTATGCCAGCTCAGATTCAGTGACTGAACCATGGGGCAACACCTCCCTGTGGCATTTACAGGAGCTACCAAAAACATGGAGGTGGCTTTGTAATGAAAACCAAACGAGATGTCTTCTAAAATGTATTTTCTGGGAGGGTCCTGGCTCAGTTCAAGGACAGGCAATGGCCCTTTGGATCTGCCTGGCACAAGCTTTTATGAGCTCTCCCTGCCCAAAGGAGAGTGGATAGTGGGCTTTGGCTGCCTGCATCCCTCGTCCAGCCGGGGCACATAGCATTAGCTAGGATATTCATATTTCTTGATGAAAGATAATAATAAAACCAGAGCAAGTGTTAAAGGATGCTCAGCCTGTGTTTATTTTCTCCTGATGTGCTCACACATTTCCAGTTTTTCACAGATTAATTTTTACTCCCTGTGTTGTGGCTTTTTTTCAAATTCACAGAGACTTGAAGCTGAACTCATTTACACTAGAAAGAATGTTTCTTGCTTCAGCTTCCCAACATGGGTTAAAATCAATAACATTAAAGTTTATTTTAAACACTTTAGTTTAGCAAAGCAATTTTCTCAGCATTCCAGCCTGCTGCCAGTTTTTTCACTGCTATTTGCAATGCATTAGGTGTAGTAAGGAGTGTTTCACAATCCCATCTGCTTTCAAAGACCTTTCTAACAAACCCTGCAATGAGGATATAATTTATGTGATGACCTTGGTCAAAAACAAACACAGGCCCCAAGGTGCAGCATGTGCAAAAGGGTTGATACACTCAGAGGTTTTGTTATAAAGGAGGTTTTATGTGTCACTATCTTGCCAAAGCTGGCTGGCCTTGTGTACACCCAGCAGCATCACTGCTGCTGGGCAGGGAGGTATTCCTTTGGCTCATTTGGAAGTCCTGAAATACATTTTATGGTTTTGAATAGACCACATAGCCTGAGAAATGCCCAGGAGCTGATGGTTGCAAATACATGATGCCATTACCTCGTCGGCAGAATAAACACATGTGCCATATTGTTCAACATAAAAACTTAAAAGGGAAGAGACAGTTTTGTGAGTGGGAAGGCGTTGGGGGAGGCAAGGTGAATGAATAAATTTGTCACAGATGACACAGCTCTGCAGAGGGCAGTTGGGTTTTCTGTGCTGCAGACCTGTCCACCTGCCACAGACCAGGCTTTGAGCAGCTGATCTGGGGCAGCTGCAGACTCAGCTGCTGTCATGGAGCATTGAGGCATACATGGACCAGGCTTTGACATTTCCCCCCGACTTCTGAAAACCAGGTCACCTCTCAGGTGCTGGCAGTGTCATTAAAAGTCTAATTTTAGGCTCCTGGCTGCAGCAAGCATCCCTGTAAATGTTCAGTTTGTCTGCCAAGCTTCTGTAGGCTTGAGTGGAAATTTGCATCAGGAAGGCTTTACTGTCTGCACTCTGAATGGAAATAAGAAAAACAGATTTAGGAAGATCATCTGAATGGAGCAACATCTGAGAGGGCAACAGAAGGAATAGAGGAAGAATTAGTTATTTTGTTTTTCAGCCCAGTTTTAGGGCCCAGCTTGTGACTTTTCCCAACTTTCCACCCTCCCCATACGAGCTGCTGGCAGCTGCAGGCTGCCACCACACTGACTGTCCCTTGGAGCCCCTGGAATGGTCCATGCTCAGCACCAGGTACTTGTAGAAACAAAACTGGACCAGAAGGTAGCTGTGAGCAGCTTGAGATGCTGTTGGCTCTATTGTCCCATCTCACATCTGCTGCACACGGGAAGGGAGATGGGGACTGCAGAAAACTTGGCATTTTGTGGGAAGGAGGTGGAGCAGGAAGGGATGGTGGAGGCTTCAAGGAAGGAGGGGACTGGATACTTGCCACCCCCTATGGTTGCACATACATAACTGATACTCTGGGATGAACCCTGGGTTATCTGAGGATGCAGATGAGCTAAGGACTTGTTTGAAAGGACAGTTCTTTTACAGTGGTGTGAGTTATCTGAGATGCAGGCTATATGCATGAAAACACAATACTTGGAGCTCCTCAATTCAAAGCATTGCGATGTGATAGTGAGATACATATTATAAGGCCTTAAATCATGTCTACAGCACTGATTACGAATTTACATATTCCTGTTTCAGCATGCACCAGGATCAGAGTCAGACCTGGAAAAGATTCTTTGGGGATGGATATTTCAAGTGCTCCAAATTCTTGCTCAGTCTCTGGGAGAGGATACTTATTCAGTGCTACCTTTGTTACCCCAGCCTTTCTTCTTGGAGAAAGCAACTTGCAGAGAAGGTCCTGCAGATATTTGGGGCACACCAGTTACATCCAGGCACTGTCACTCTCCTAACACAGGAGTACAGACACAGGCCAGCTGGCAGAGAATCAAATTCTGGCCCTACAAAACTTGTGGATTGTCTGGCATAGGCCAGGGTTTCACCAGGCACATTTCTGCTCAACTTCATACCTTTTATCCTTGTTCATTAGAATTTAAAATCCAACTGAACAGACTACCCAGGCACTGGTCAGAGAAATGCATTTTCCAATGTCTGGAAGAACAAGGAGGTTTGACATGTCCCTTTGTCCTAGGTCTCTTGTGCCCATTTACCAGGCAGAATCTGCTGTATTGTTAAGTACAGCATTAACTGCCCTTCAGCTGCTTATTCCACATTTTACAGGATCTGGACCACTCCTGCATGTGCTCTCACTCAGGGTCTTGTGCCTTTCCAAGGATTCTGGAGGATGAACCTGCAACTGACCTACCTGGTGTGAATGAATGGGCTGGTTCTCAGAGGATTTTTTTTTTATAATGTTGTCTTTATATTTAAATGGCAATATCAAACTTCTGCCATAAGTTCTGGTCCAATGTTTCATATCCAAGGGTGAAACCTCTGAGGCAACCACTCGGAGAGAGGATCCAGAGACAGCAGGTCAGGAAGGTGCTATAGGCACATGGAGAGAAGTTAAACATCCCTCCTGACCCCTCCTCTGTGTAAGCCAGTACAGACCCTGCACTGGGATTGCTTTCAGCAGCTGCGTTTTCCAGGCCATATTTCTAAAGGAGAGAAAAGCACTCAAATCTATGTCTTAAGGGCAAAAACTCTTCACCTCCTCAAGCCTCTCTAAAAAAACCCTAAACGATATGAGACCCAATGCTGGTAATGATGCTCTTTTTAAATGAGCCTTACTTAAAGAAGCCCCAGTTGGTGTGCTGAAGATGGCTTCAGATAGGGCAGCTAATTAGTTTGCAATCCCAGCTGCGAATATGAAACACTGGAAAAAGCTTCTTGTTTTACCCAGCTCTGCAGCTCTACAGAGGAAATAATGGCCATGCACTGCTGGGGTAGCCTCAAGCCAGGGCTGCTGATAAGCAGCAGCAGCAGTAAGCAGGCAGACAACATCTTGAGGAGCCTCAGGGCAGGACTGCACTGGGAGCAGCCACTGACAGATGCTGGAGATGTTTTCCTGACTGGAAAAAGGTCCTGCAGGGAGCTCAGAGACAGATGTGGCTCTGGAGGGAGGAGAGAGTGGTTTCTCTTCACATTTCTATCACCATGTCCTTTTTCTGGTAGGGTCTGTGGTCAGAAGGCCTGGAAATTCAGCGAGTGCTCATTTTCCTCAACTGCGGATCTGGAGTTTGGTGTTGACAGTTCTTAGTAAGCTGTTGTACCCGGAGCTGTGCCAAAACAATGAAGGCAAAAAAAAGTCATTCCATCTTTCTGTGTAGGGTAAGTCAGCCGAGACTCTTCTCTGGAAACAACAGAGCTGTATTTATTGGCATCCAACCTGGTTTGGCCCTGATTTGGCAAATAAAACCATGTAATTTCCATCAGCGAGCAGCTGAAAATTCCCCTCTGCTTTCAGAGACCTTTTGAAGTGGGGATGCCTCATATTTCCTAGAAAATTGATAAAACCTGAAAGGATTAAAGTACAGTTCTCTCTCATGATAGTGGGACACCTGAACTTCTTTAGGAGGTGGTAGTTTGAGGTGATCAGAAACACAGCTGTGGTTGGTAAGGTCACATGGTGCAGTCAGAGGACTGGGGACAAGGCTGCACCTCAGGCTGATGCCACTGAACCTGTGACCACGTCTGTGCTGGGCTGGGGGGATTTACCAGCCCTACAGTTGCCCCTGCCTGGGCACCTCCATCTTGCAGGAGCCACCCTGTGAGTGGTGAGGCATTGGCACAGGTCTGCCAAGAAAATCTGTGGATGCCACATCCCTGGAAGTGTTCAAGGCCAGGTTGGACTGGGCTGGGAGCAATGTGATCTGGTGGACGGTGTCCCTGTCCATGGCAGGGAGGTCGGAACTAGTTGATCATGAAGGTCCCTTCCAACACAAACCATTCTAGGATTCTGTGATGATATGAGGATGGAGGAAAGGTTTTTGTGCTGGATCCTTATGGAGTTATGATCCTTTCTGGGGCCCTCGGAGGTGGGGAGTGCTCTGTTTGTGCTGTGGCACAAGTCCATCTCCTCCTGCTGCAGAGTGACAATGACAGAGCTGTGTGCCTCTGAGATCTTTCCTCCCATCCCTGCTTGAGCAGACCTGACTCCTCAGGATCCTATGTCTTCTTCTGTGATGATTTTCATCAGTGCTGAAAAGCAGCCTTTCAGTAAATTCAGTGCAAAAAGATCCCCTTAGATGGGTACCAACACACAACTCACTAGGGAAAACACCTTCCTGAGAAAGAACCTTGGTTTATCTGTGTGGCAGCAAAGCTCCCACTGATGGCTGTGAGCAAAATTAAGAGCTTTTGGCTTGTGCATCTATAATTAGACTGAGCAGAAGGCAAAATTTTCCTTTATGACAACTTCAGAGTTGAAAGAAATAGGTCTGAGCAGATGTTGATTTGCAGGATAAACAAATTAATTCAATTCAATTTAGCCCCCTCTACTGTTACAGTCCTTTGTTCCTCGATTTAAAGTGTCAAATACAGGGCTCATGCTGCATGCATGACAAAAACCACATGCCAGGACAGGCACATAAATCTGCAAATAGAAAAATATATCCAGTATCCTTGAGGTCTGCTGTATTTCCATATCATCCCTTAACCTTCAGGACCTTGGCTGCTACCCAGGGCTGGTGTTCCACAAACACACACTTGATTTACGAAGCCTTCTCAGCTTGCCAGTGGAAGGATTGCCTTTGATGCAGGGATCTCTAAGATTGCAGGGCTGCATTAGGTTGGTCATTAGGTTGGAGACTGAGCCTCTCAGTCTCAAAATTTTCTGGTGAAGACAATGTTCCTTGCAAAAGACTGTTTGGTGGCTTGGTGATGGGAAGGAGTCAAATGGACACAAGCACAGGGTTGGCACTGAGTCCCTCCCTGCACATCCATCTGTTCCCACCTGGGATGGCACAATCCTTTGGAATGGGACCTTCCTTGAAGCTTTGGAAAAGCCCAAGTCCAGACTGCCTGTCAATGCAAGTCGCTTGAGAATAAGCTTGGTTGGAGACAAACAAGCAAACAAATAAATGAGAGATCCCTTGTGGAGTCAAATGCTCTTTCTGAAAAGCTGACCTGGGGTTTAAAGGGCTTTACTTCAGAGGTCTTGGAGAGGTCTGTGGCTTCTCCGACTTCCAAGTTTAGACCGAGACATAATTCAGCCCTTTTATTAACTGAAAGGCATTGATTCTACTTAGTCCAAAGGAGCAGATAAGCAGCTTTCTGAGTACTCAAACTCAGGCTGCTTTTATAGCTTTTATAGCATTAGTGCAATACTCTTTCTGTGCTTAATAATGTGTTTTGTATCCTATCAGGAATATCAGTGTACACACAGGCTTAGAACAATTGTCTAATATTTCTGTTGTTTGACATTCACTTTTCAGAAATTTTAGAACTTATTTGATCTGTGCGCAAATGTCTGGTGGGAGGGCTGAACACTGCATCAGTAAATGACCTGGAGTACTGTTGAGCTGCTCTGTATTGGATGCCTCTGCATGGGATCTGACATCTCAAAGCAGCACAAAGGGAAAGGCACCCTTCCTTGTACCTCGGAATTACCCAGCTGGCCCAAAACTGGTTAAAGGCAAGGAAACAGTTTCTAACCTGCACAGATGGCTCCCGTTAACTCCCCTGTCTCACCCCTATGGCTCAGTCTGGAGTTTCACAGCACTCTGTGCTGTTTGCTGGCAAAACAAGAGGGGCTGTGAAATGACCCAAGGCACCTTTGATTGCTGTCCTGCAGACAAGGGCTTTGCTTTTGTTTTGAACTACAAATAGGGTAGATATTGGCAGCTGGAGTATGGCTGTAGCAGTAGGGTATGTCACAAGGCATCAGACTGCTGCCCCAATAGCCTCATGGCCTTTTCCCAGGCACTGAAGGCTTCCTCATGCCATGGAAGTCTTGGCCGGAGGTGGGTCCTAAGCCCCTTGAAACATTTGTGCTGGTCCTGCCTAGCTCCAGACTCTCCTGCTCCCACGGGCTCAGCAGTGTCCACTTTTCCTGAAGAGACAACCCAAACTCTTACTCCACATAAAAGATCTAAATATAGTATCCGAGGAAAAAAAAGGTCCTCTTTTTTGTATAAGTAAAAATGCTCTGTGTAAATTCTGCTGTGCTCTATGCACGTTCTGGATGTGCTTTGTGAAGCCAACGAGGCAAAACCAGCCCTGGGAGCACCAGCCCTGCAATGCCAAACCACCACTCTCAGCTCCGCCCCTCTCCCTTCTTGTCTAGAAACAGGACCTTACAGAAAAACATGTTTTGTAAGCAAACAACTTCACTCTATAAAAATGAGTGATTTTGTTAAATGTTAGCCTAGTTGCATTTCACGTGCCCCTCTCCCCTCTCTCCTTGCCAGGCAGCCCAAGCTGGGTGCTCAGGTACAGGTGACAGAAGAAACACTGGGAGAAATTCATCACCCTGCGAGTGGCAGAGCTCATGGTCCAGCTCTGTTTGTGTTGCAACTCCATGGGCTTGCCCTCTCCAGTAGCATTGTTAAACTCATCCTGGAGCAACTATCCCATCCAAGAGGTGGAGGTGCCATGGTGAGCAGTAGCCAGATCCCCTGCACTTGCAGGCAGGTTGCATAAGCCTTGTTTCTCTGGAAAAGCAGATAAAAATAGGCAGGGTGGATGTGCCATGGGCTGCAGGCTCCTGCTGCCAGGTTTGTTTTATATTGCAGCAGCTCTGGGACTCAGTCCCGGGCCTGGAACCAGGGCTGGGGATGAGGAGGGGGCAGGGCTGGGCTGCCAGGAGCCAGCACCACAGCTGGGTTGGGGCACAGGAGGTGCCCTGTGCTCTGCCCTCTGCCCACAGTCCTCACTGGGAGCCTGCCCAGCTCCTGTGGGACCCCCATTCCCAGACCCACACCAAGAGCTGCTGGGGAGGATTCTTAACGAGGAGGGCGGAGGTGGTCTCAGTTTCTTTATCCCTTGTAAGAGGGTTTGCACTCTAAGGTGATACCTTACTCCAGAGCAGCCTGGTCAAGTGGAAATCAACACTAGCTAAGTAAATGCTGATCATCCTGCTTAGAGACTTGAATTAAAAAGCTTTGCCAATCAGCCTTGATTGATAGAAAAAGGACAGGGAATTAGGATCAGTCGTGAGGTTTTAGAAGGCAAGACATTCACTTCAGTCTTTTTGTTTCCCCATTTATTAATCAGGAACAGGCCTGTATCAATAACAGCAGAATATTTATACATTGCTTTTCCCAGTGAGAAAAAACAAATGTACATATTAGAGTCCACCTAGGAGCTAAATCCTGTGCTAGAGAGAGCTGTTGCTCTGCTGTGATCAATAAGCCTGTTAGCCTTTGCTTAGTGCCTTGGCTCCCAGAGAGCCCCTGCAATCAGATCTGATTATGGTGATGTATTGGTGTGATTTTGACTGTGCTCATCTGAGAGGCTGGGATCAGGTTGCGTGGAAGAGCAATAAAACAAAGAAAAAATAGTAGTAAAGAAATTACCCTGAACAAAGACATTAGAGGCAAAATAAAGCCATTTGGAAAAATGCTGGCAGCATGACTGGGAAGATGCAGCAGGCAAGAGCATTGGGTAAAAAGCTGGTACCTGGCTTGGCCATGTCCTGCTCCAACTCTGGGCAGCCCAAAGGCTGCTCAGCATGATGCTGCTGCTGCAGATGGGACAGTCTCCACCCTTACAAAATCAGATAGTTGGGGATGTAAAGGGTTGTGACTGCTTTGGAGGCCAGCCTGAGGCTGTGCAATTTTCATACACACCCTGCACCAGCCTAACCCTCTTCCCTTTTAGCCCTGGCAGCCTGCTGCAAACCTCTCTCCCTGCTCTTTTCAGATACCGCATAAATATCAGACAAAAGGTTTCTCACTCCAGCAAATGGGATTTTTTGAAGCACTTCCATGACTAAGCACAAACCTTGAATGTGATCTTGGCTGCTTTGCCCTGATACTGGCTGCCCAACTACCCCAGCTGTGATGGGAAGAGACGGGACAGATCCAGATGCCAATCCCAAAGACGCAAGAGATTTGTTGTGGATGTGGAAGGTCCCAGCTCTGTGTGCATTCAGGCCCTGCAGGCTCGGGGCTCCCCTATGCTGCTGACACCCTGATAACCTGCCATAGCTGGAGCAACTGGGCTGCAAACGAGGCCTGGGTCTCCCACATGATTGATGGCAGGAGAGCAGTGGGGCTGGCAAGTGGATGAGCAGCTGATGGATTGCTGTAACTCAAGCCTTTGCATCCCTGCTGCAGTGCCAGCTCTGGGGTCAGCAGCACTCGGGCTGTGGCACAAACCCAGCCAGGCCAGCGAACTTCCACTGAGAGCCTGCTGGAACTGGGAGTCTGTGGAACAGCAAACCCCAAGTTCTGCCTCTGGGGAGACCCATGGGGAGTGCTGAAGTCCTCCTGAAGTCCCTCGCTTTCATAGTGACTAGAAAAGGGGTGCTGGAGAAAGTGTGGCATGGACTTGTGATAACTCTGGTTTTGTTTTCGTGATTTTATTGCAAAAGGAGGACTACCAAACGCCAGGGTGGGAGCGGGGAGAGCCTGAAGGACCAAAGGAAGGAGGTTACAAAAGCAGCGTGTGGGTTATCGGTGCGAGTGCATTCCTGCGGGGCTGGGCGGGCCGGCAGCCAGGGCCCCTCGCACAAAGCCTGGGGAGCTGTTTGCACAGCGCCCGCTGCTCGTCCCAAGAACATTTCTTAAATTGTTTCTAGCACTCTCAAGAGCATGATTGTGCCTTGAACAGTTATTTTAGCGATTGCTGCGTGAGCAAATGTCACCCCTTCACCCCCTCCCCACAAAACAGGGCAGGGCTCCAGAGGGACCCACACGCTGGGTAGGAGATGGAGGCACCTTTTATTCACCACCACCTCCCTGGCCAGGCACATTGGAAACCCAGTTAGTAACTCTGGTCCCAGAGCCTGTCCCCATCCCCAGGCCCATAGCAGCAGCTGGAGCAGCTGCAGCTCTGGAGGGGACCACCAGGCTGGTCACAGCGATCCTCATGGCCCCAGCCCCTGGCTGCAGGCCCCAGGGAGGCTTCAAAGGAGGTGGCTGGGCTGTGCCACAGACAGAGCACAGCACCATCTGTGCCCACCATCACCTGCTGAGGACTTTGGAAAGGGCTGGGGATGGATGGGGCCAGTGCTGTGCCAGACACGCCAAAGCACTGGGGCAAGGCTCATCATGTTACCATGGCACCTGGGGCCAGGTGAGATGTCCTTCTGGGCTTATTGTCAGGGAATTAATGAACTGATCTTTTTTCTTTTCTTTTCTTTTTTCTTTTCTTTTCTTTTCTTTTCTTTTCTTTTCTTTTCTTTTCTTTTCTTTTCTTTTCTTTTCTTTTCTTTTCTTTTCTTTTCTTTTCTTTTCTTTTCTTTTCTTTTCTTTTCTTTTCTTTTCTTTTCTTTTCTTTTCTTTTCTTTTCTTTTCTTTTCTTTTCTTTTCTTTTCTTTTCTTTTCTTTTCTTTTCTTTTCTTTTCTTTTCTTTTCTTTTCTTTTCTTTTCTTTTCTTTTCTTTTCTTTTCTTTTCTTTTCTTTTCTTTTCTTTTCTTTTCTTTTCTTTTCTTTTCTTTTCTTTTCTTTTCTTTTCTTTTCTTTTCTTTTCTTTTCTTTTCTTTTCTTTTCTTTTCTTTTCTTTTCTTTTCTTTTCTTTTCTTTTCTTTTCTTTTCTTTTCTTTTCTTTTCTTTTCTTTTCTTTTCTTTTCTTTTCTTTTCTTTTCTTTTCTTTTCTTTTCTTTTCTTTTCTTTTCTTTTCTTTTCTTTTCTTTTCTTTTCTTTTCTTTTCTTTTCTTTTCTTTTCTTTTCTTTTCTTTTCTTTTCTTTTCTTTTCTTTTTTCTTTTCTTTTCTTTTCCTTTCATGCCTGTCTCCACAAGTCCCAGGGAAGAGGGTTAAAACCAGGCTATGTTCACAGTGTGATGGACACACACTCAGACAGCATCATTTGGAGGGGTCAGTCTCTCATGTGTGGCTTTGACCCCAGGGGCTTCCCACACACAACATTTTGCTGTCATAAAAGGACCAAATCATGCTTTCTGACTGTTGAATGCGCTACCCATCAACCCATACCCTGAGAACTGACACACAGGTGGGCACAGGAGGAGCCCAGGGATATTCCTGTTAACGAGACTGGGGCATGAGGGCCACTTTTAATGATGATGGTTGACACACATTCCCACATTGCCCATTCCCAGCCCATTTTCCTCATAACCAAGGGTCCAAAAGGGGTTTCTCTGAACGTCACTGCTTTTGAATGTTTTATTAGAGACTGAAGCCAGCACAGGATATTGAGCACTTCAGCAGCAGAGCAATACAGTGCGTGGTTGGCAGGGTTTAACATGTATCTGATTGTATTTCCAATTACGAGAAATGCACTGAAGCCAGTCCTGAGGCAGGCCAGAGAGTTCCAAGTGCCACAAATCTGGGCCATTTAGCTGCTATGAATTCTTCCTCTCTTCCCTCATGATTCATCTCGAGAGCATTTAAGTCCTTGTAAAAATGCATAGCCAATTAAAATGTGAGAGTGGCTCTGAAGGATTAGACAAATTGAGAAGTACCTTTTGCAGCAGGGTGAGATTTGAGCATCCCTTTTTTTGTTCATACCAGGTAAAATCCTATGCCATCCTGTGGGAATGAAAACTCCTGCTGAAAACCTACTACAAAGTCCATGGCATCCTTCCTTAAATTAAAGTCAGGTCTGGATTGGGGCTGGGGTCTTGGAGCTCCACCTCGA
Source organism: Picathartes gymnocephalus (assembly GCA_013390045.1). NCBI lineage: Eukaryota > Metazoa > Chordata > Aves > Passeriformes > Picathartidae > Picathartes > Picathartes gymnocephalus. The sequence goes on along the minus strand of WEKY01058983.1, from coordinate 183,002 downwards.
TGCTGTGCTGTGTGAGATGAAGCATCCCAGAGCAAGGCAAGAAAAACCCTTTTTGGAGAGGCTGAGCCCAAACAGAGGCTCGATTGCGAATCATTGGTCCCTGATGCCAGAGCCACTGGGCAGCATCCCTGGGGCCGCAGGAACCTGCCGTATCATAGAATCATTGTGTTGGAAGAGACCTGAAAGGTCATCTGACTGCAACCCCCCTGCCGTGGGCAGGGACACCTCCCATCTGGTCAGGCTGCTCTTGCCCCCTGTCCCTGCTGATGCAGCAGCACTGCCCTGCCTGTTACCTCCAGCACGGTGTAGCCACCAAGGCAGAAGCTGCAAATCCATCCTGTGTGCGCAGGCCTCGCTCTGATCCCCCCGAAGCCTCTGCAAGCTTCAGGCGGTGGCTCCCAACAGCTTCAAACAACCGCATTAATCTGTGACAGCCTCCCCTGCCAGAGCGCGGGGAGCACAGCAGGGGCGGCCCAGACAGACTTTTATGGCCACAAAGGCCACGTCGCACCTGCTGACGGTTGTGAATAGACTTGCAGACAGCACCAGGTGTGCCATTGCAACAGATTGCACAACTGGGTGTGCCTTTCATCTATGTATAGAGCCCCGGCGAGGGGATGGAGCGTGCTCGGCAATTGTCCTAATTTAGCAAAAATCCTATTTGTCCAGTGGGTCGCCCTGCGCGGTCGGCACGTGTATTTCAGGAGCAATTATCTCGGTTGCCCTTGGCCTGGCCCCGGCCCCGGCCCTGCGGGGAGCCGGGAGCGCCGCTTTTATGGCTGGCGGCGAGGGATGGTAATGAGGGAGGGGGAAAGGCGAGCGGGCGCCGGCCAGGGAGCGCTTCCAGAGCATCCCCGCGCCCAGGGAATCCCGCACCCCACCGACCCCACGGGGCAGTTCAGCTCGCTTATTTACAGAGACAGCCTTTTAGAGAAGGCGGTTTAGTCATATCACTGCTCGTGAGAGCTGGGAGTAGCTCAGGGCTTGCAGCCACTTCACAAATAGGGTCACAAAGAGCAGTAACAGACGAGGTCCATGGACTTGCAAGGTGCTGGTGCCTTCTCCTCTGCCACCCAATAATGAGCCCGACAGCTACACTGTCTCGAAGATTTTGTCATTCCAGTCTTCATTAGAAGTCTGAGTCATAACTTCAGGTTCATTAGATTATTTCTACATCTCAAAGTCACATCGTAAAGGCAGCAGAGATTTTCTAAGACTTGTATTATAAATGTGGGCCACTCAATTGTACTCAATAAAAGATGCTGATCTCATGGGGGTGGTGGGGTGAGATCAGATCAGGGGTCGGCAGGCTGGAGCCAGTATTCATTAGCAGCAAATGGGTACCCTGCTTTGTGCTAACTGTCCACCCTCCATGGACGGATGTGTGGTGGCACGTCCAAAGGATGCATCTAAAATGCAGATGTGATTGAAAGATTCCATTAGAAGAACTTTTTTTCCTGCCTGGCTTGGCCGATGTATATTGGATTTGCTCTAATTATGATCTTTGAAATGAGCCCTGACAAGTGTAGTGACATCTGAATTGTTCTGGTTTTATTTTTATAAATATGAATCATCTGTTTTGAAAAAAAATACCCAACAAGGTCAAGCCCTTTGTCTCACCTTTTCAAACCTTTGTGATTACTCATAAAATCTCCCACCAAAATTAACATGGAAGAAGTAAAAGGTTGAAGACACTTATATTTAATATTGCACATTTAAACACCAGATATCCCATTCCTTTATGCACAGCTTTCACTGTACTGTTGTTTCTGTGGAAAATTCCCAAACTGTGGAAGAAAATTAAAGTAGTCCTGTAACTGTTTTGTGTGTTTGAGAATTGCACATTGCAAGGCTGGTGACGCAGAGCACAGGGATGGAGTCCAGCATCCCATGGGGTGTAAAAGCTTCAGAGCCACTGCAGTCCCCCAGGAGTTTGTAGGTGTGTGCCTAGTAGAGCCCTGGCGAGGAGCAGACTGGGAGGTGGGGACGATGCTTCTTGTCTGGCTGCCTAGATCATGGAGAAGTGCTGATGGGCTGCCCAGCTCATGCCACTGCCCTCCACCATTACCCACGAGTATCAACTGCCTAAAAACACTCTGAGGCCTGTAGGTTGTGTTGGAGATGTCACCTCAGAGCAAGCAGAGCACTGATGCCACCCTGCCGTCCCTGTGGTGTCCCTCCCCACACTCCCTCCAGGCCACCACGCCGTGACCTCCAGCTCTCACCCCACCCCTGGGAAGCCTCTGCTGCTGCTCTGGTGGCAGTGGCTGCTCAGTGTCACCTGCATGGCCCCAGCAGACACCTCCTGCAAGCGCCCCACCCTGGTGAGAGACGGGGAATCAGGAGCTGCAGCCAGATTTTGGCAAGCCGGGCATTGCCCCTGGGGAGGTTTGATGTGTTAAGCGGCACAGTCACAGCACCTTGGAGGGGACAAAATATTTTATTTTTCCCAATTACTACATTATACAGAGAAAGGGCTTTTGACATATATGCACACACATTTATCAGCTTGACAGTACCCAGATAACAAGCTGCTGTGCAACCAGTAATTTTGATGGAATCAAATAGAAACTTTGGTAACTACAGCCTGGAATAAAAGGCATTATTTATTCCATGGACTGTAGTAGTTCATAAAGGCCTCAGCAGCAATCAGGAAACACTGTACTAGACAGAGCAGTGGAGACCCCACCTTAAAGCACCTTCCAATGTAAATACATCAGACAGACAGAATTTATTTGCTTCTCACAATAACTCAGCCCTTGACTCACCATGGATCAGGCCCAGCTCAACACAGCTGTGTCTGAATTTCCACAAGAAGTCTGACTCCACAGACAGAGACTTTCCAAGGACATTTCCTTCCTATCAGTAGGAGAATCAGCAAGCAGCAATTCTAAAAGCTTTTTTTAAAAAAAACTTCTTTTATTTGTACACCTACTTAGATATGCAGTGATTTAAAATCGGCCACTGGACACCATCAGACACCTCTGCTGCATTTATTCCAGCTGTTAAGATCAAGTTTGCACATTTGCAGTCCTCTTCTAAACACACTTAGCGCCTCAGGACTCCTGGAGGCACATATAATGTAGTCACGTTGATTAAGTCAGTGAATAACATAACCCAGTGCATAATTAAATTGCCAGACTTGATTCTCTTTCATTCATGCTCTTAACAGTTTCACATGACAAACAGTCCACATACAAACTATGCTGACAGAAGAAGTACTATACGTTCTAATTAGACCACTTTATTAAATCACATTGTGTTCCTCAGTACATCTGTGCAGGTTGCACAGGCTTCCATGTAAACTGCACAAATCATTATAAAAATCACAATAAAGCGCTTCCAGTCATTAGATTCCAAGAAGTGTTATCTGAGGGGTAAGTCCCATTCCTCCCATTTGGGTGATAAGGAAATTGAAACCACAGAAAACCTCAGAGAAATCACTTGTGTAGTCAAATTAAAAGAATTTGGCCTCTCTGGTCCTGCTCTGGAGGACAAAGTTTGATCTAACTTATCAAGTATTGCCCATAAAGCAAACAAAGAAGCATGTGTTCCAGCAGAAGCCCCCATCCTTCACCCCTCCATCACCATCACTGCTGCCCAGCATTGTGATGGGAACAAACAGGAGCACATAATCTTACAGCTGCTCCATTGTCAAAGTGACACATTAGCAGAAGGATTTACAGACCTGTTTGCTTATGAAATAAAGGTTTGCATGTTCAGAAACGCAAACTCCTCCTCTGCACAGGAGCCACACACCACAGAAAAAGCTGCTCCCTGAAAGCTGTGCTGAACTCAGGAACATTAAGGTATCTGTGACTATTAAGGTTTGCTGCTTTCTTCAAAAAAATATCAAAACCGACAATGAATACACAGTTACCAGTATGTACAGACCACGGTGAGAGGCTCCTGAGGCAGCTGTGTTGAGGGCCTGGACAGCTCTTCAAAACAGTCCTGTGAAAAAGGAGAACTGGACACATTAACTTAACCTTTGCACAAAAATCAACATTTGCCTCTCCAAGTCAAATCTTGGCCCTAGTATGTTTTACTAATAATGGAAATTGTGTGAAGATTTTAATTCATATTTTACTTTCAAATTTATTTAGAGAAAGATTTGTCTTGTGAGAAGTTGAGTTGATTGAGGCAGGCAGATTTGCAGCTTTCTGCACGCACAGCACCAGCAGAAAAGCTTTCTTTAAAATCATGGTGCTTTACTTTTTGGGTAATTTAGGTGCTATGTTGTTGTGGAACCACATGAAGCTGAAGATGACACCCATTGTCTTCGGGAAAGTCTCATCATAAGCAAACTTCATGGATTCTGCTAGAGGTATTTCCACAACTTCAATCAGCTCTCCTTCTTCAGGCTGGCCGCCTCCTCCACTGGTTCTCATCTGGTCGTTTACTTCTGCATAAAACAATGTCTGCCTAGAACCCGTCACACCAACTCCAGACCTGGAAAAAAGCAGAGAGGAAACTCTGTTCTAGATAGAAAGAAGGCAGCAAGGAGCTAGGAATGGCAACCTGGGTCCTTAAGGTGTGAGACAGAAATTGATTTAGACAGAATTATTGAGACAGAAATTGATTGCAACTTTCATGCAGAAATACAAACACTTTTGAATACAGTTCCATATAAAATAGATCCATCTTCAAAGATATTCTGCAGCTTTGGAAAAATGTGAGTTTGGGAGAAAATAAAAAAAAAAAGGTTTTGTATTGGTGAACTGTTGTTCTACATACACTGAAGTCAACAGAAGTTCTTTCCGCTGACCTCAGGGAGAGCAAAAGTGCAGGATGATTCACAGAGATGCACAAACAACAGGAAGAAGCTCCCCAGTGTATATGTGTGCTGTCGTGCTACATTTGTTTGCTTGTTTTTACACAAATATTTAGATTTTTTACTCTTAAGAGGATTATGTCCATTCACAGCTGGAGTCCTCCACTCATGCACTGGGTAGGTACAAGAAGAGAAAGGCAGTCTGAGACTTCCTCTCTATCCTTCCTGAACTTTAGCCTTGACCCAAATGGACCACTCTAAGCACGCACATGTCCAAAGTAATTCTGTCTCCCTGCTAAATTTGCTTCAGTGGATTTAGTTGAGGATCTTTTAGATTATGTAGTCTTTCTTCAGCTAGACTGCTTGCTGTGTATTATACTTCTTACTTGTTAATCCTCTATTTCCTTAGGACTATTTAATTTAGGTATTATTAAATAAGGGATAAGTACATAATCCACTCATTTAGTCCTTCCAAGAAAATATTCACATTGTAATCGCAATTTCTTCATTTCACATGATCACAAGCGACTTTTCAAATTAAATCTGGATCCAAAGTTCACTGAAACTATGAATGAGGCATTAAGGCAAGATGAAAAATTAGCTTCCATATTATTACACATACAGAATTCTCAGATTTGTAGCAGTGTTATGATCTTAGAGTGTATATCCAGATTTAGTCAACTAAATCTTTCAGTTAATCCAGCACACATCACACCCCATAGCAGGAATTAATCATTTGTCTCTCAGTTTTCTAAGAACACTGGCAATTATTCTGTTTGGAGAATTAATAGTGATGTTGAAGTTGGTTCCTTACATCAATACACTCTAAAAAAAATACTGAATAGGGAGTAAAAAATTGAATTCTTTTCCCAAAATTATTACTGATACATTCTGTGATTTGGACAAGGTGCTTCACCCCTCCAGGATTATTCCTGTACATCTATGAAAAGAAACATAACCATCTTTGGCATTTTCAGGAACTCTGAAGGCTGATATTCCTCTTTCATTCTGTGTTCATCACTTTATTACAGTGTCAGGATGCGGGTTTTTGATCCATGTTTTAACCAACTGTAAAATTTGCACGACAAAGAATGTCTTTGCTGGTCGCCACAGGTTCCAGGAAAAACACAGGACTGTGTATAATATATTTAATGTCCTGTTATTTATGATGAATGTCAAGTCTGACACCTTCCTCTGGGGTGCCCCACCTGGAGAATGAAAATGATCCTGAGTATTTTCACGTCCATTTGATATTATATAAAGGTTATATATACAAAACCAGCAACTTTACTTACGACGTACTTCTATAAGAACACTCTGGCTTGATTATTTACAGCATAATCTCCTTCTATAGCACCTGTGGCCATCTACTTATGAAATAGCTACGGCTGTGGAAATCAGGAGTTCACTTTCCACACATCTTTTCTCTAAAGTAAAGGAAAACCAATTTTCAAGGTGCTACATTGTAAGATTCAGGTTCCTGTCACCGTAGCTCAAATAGCAGGGAGTGATTTCCATATGGTATTATTTCATTGTACTTATTCATAGGATACTGTCTTCTTATGAACTAAATATATCAAGACTAGCTACTACATTGAATATACTTGAAAACATGAAAGTCCTGGACATCAATGTCTTTCCTTTGTTAAGATGCCCAAAGTTATGGTGTTTCTTCACGTCTATTGGCATACAAGTAGCCATTGAAACCAATAAAATTTTGTAACAATACATATTCAAAGGAGGACAAATCCACATGATCATCTTGATTACCTAACTTACTCTTCTTTGGTAATTTTGCCACATGATCTTAGTTACAAAGTAATAAAAACTTCCAAATGAACTGTAAATAAAATTAAAGTATGGTGGTATAATACTCATGACATTCTATTCTACTCTTTCCTCCCCAAACCAGCAAATTTTCTAAGCCTACCTAGAATCACTTCACTATTTAGATGGTGACTTTGCAAACTGTTGCAGGATGTTATTTATGAACATATTCACTGCTTTAATTTGTTGCCTGATCTCCCTCAAGGGAGTTGACTGTTCCTCCTGACTTGCTGATACTAAACTGGGAGGAGTTGTTGATTCCCTCAGGGGCAGAGAGGCCCTGCAGAGAGACCTCAACAAATTAAGAGATGGGCAATCCCCAACCATGTGAAGTTTAATAAGGGCAAGTGCCAGATTCTACACCTGGGATGGAGTAACCCTGGATGTATGGACAGACTGGGGAATGAGAGGCTGGAGAGCAGCTCTGTGCAACAGGAGGTCCTGGTCAATGGTGAGCTGAACATGAGCCTGCAGTGCCCTGGCCAGGAGAGACATCCCTGTCCTGGGGGGCATCAAGGACAGCATCACCAGCCAGGCAAGGCAGGGGATTGTCCTGCTCTGCTCTGGGCTGGGGCGGCCTCACATCAAGTCCTGGGGGCAGTTCTGGGTATCACAATATTAAGAAGATGTTGAGGTTAGAGAACATCCAGAGGAGACCACAAGGATAGTGAAGGGTCTGGTGGGGAATCCATGAGGAGAAGCTGAGAGCACTTGGTCTGTTCAGCCTGGAGGAGACTGCGGGGAGAGCTCATTGGGGTCTTCAACATCCTCACAAGGGGCAGCAGAGGGACAGACAGTCATCTCTTCACTCCTGTGGCTAGTGACACGACCCAAGGAAACAGCATGAAGCTGAGTCAGGAGAGGTTTAGGCTGGATATTAGAAAAAGGTTCTTCTCCCAGAGGGTGTTTGGGCACTGGAACAGCTCCTCAGGGCGGTGGTCACAGCACCAAATCTGACAGAGCTCAAGAAGACTTTGGACAATGCTCTCAGGCACATGGTGTGACCCTTGGAGTGTCCTGTGAAGGGTTAGTTGTACTCGATGGTCCTTGTGGGTCCCTTCCAACTCAGGATACTCCATTAGTCTATGATTCTAAAAGACTATTTCAATGGTTTCAGGAAGAAGTTGAAATATATAGAAATATACTTTAATTCTTAAAAGAGGCAAATATCTTACCTTTTTTCACTTGATATTTCATTCTCTAAATGCTCTGGCTTACACTGCCAGTTGATCCTTTTTGCATAGATCCACACAGACTACCCTTTACTAAATTAAATATTCTCCAGTACTGCTTACTGCTGTCTTTCATGACATTTTCAGACTACTAATGTATCCTGCTTGTCCTTAGAAAACTGCACAAAAATCAATGCTATTCACATTTTGTCTGTCCTAGTACCTTTGGCTTTTATAGAAATCAGAAGTTAGGTTTGCTTTGAACCTTTTCTGGTTGAAGCAATAAAGTGTTTTTCCATATACCCTTGCAAAACATTATACATTTCAGTGATTTTGGTTACTGAGGCAGAGGAGGAAGAGAGCAGAGAGGGAGAGGGTGGGTCTGATTGGTGAATAGGCACAGGAAATATTATGTTTGCAGTGTGCTTTTAGGGTCATCTGTCACTAGGAATCTCCTCTGCTTTTGCACAATTGCTTGCACTTTCTAAGTATGCTGTTTGAAAAATTTTGATGTGCCTTTAATCATATTTATATTCCTCTTTCTGCTATCGTCTTCCTCTATCCCGTGTCTGTGGCATACGCTTTTCCTTACTCCAGTATTTCCCACTACAAATAAAACACTTTCACCATGGTCTGAAATGAGTCACCTATTAACAGATTACAGCTATATTCATTAGCTTTGCATCTGTGGAAATCACAGGGGTCAGCACACCCGAGCTGCAAGTGATGAGTTTCACCCTGGGAAAGCCACCTTCCTGATAAAGGTGCCTTCCTGGGACAGGAGAGGCTTGGCTGGGGGGAGGGTGAGCAGGTCTGAACTCAGCACCAGCCCTTGCTGAGAGTTCAGGCTTTGGTGTCAGTCCAGGGTTTAGCACCGTGCTGCCCAAACCCGGAATGTCATGACTCACACTGACCCAGACCTACTAAGCCTGGCTTGACCCAGCTGAATGTTCCAGCTGTACTCTGATGTGTCTGCACGGGGCTTGACTTATTTGCCACTGTGGGACAAATGCAAATGATCTACACAAAACACAGCTCGGTTTTCCTTGCCTCGTTATCGTGAGGATCAGTTTCCTCTGAGGAGCTTATGGTTGTTCCAATTAACAGCTACAGGGTTGACAAATACTTCTTGTCAAGTCATTAAGGCTTAAACTCACAAGCCCTGTAAATTCAACAAAGATTTCAAACCCCAAAACTCTATTAGCACTAAACTTTCTGCATTGCTTCAGACAGAAACCTCCATTACCTTTGACAACAGCAAGTCTAGGAATGTAAGCATGTCAAAGTAAGGATACCAAAGTCGTATGGTTTTCATCACAATAGTAACTTATATATAAGTTTAACACATCAAAACAAGATTGTATGCTGCCTTCCCATATTTCATTTTGAATAAAACACTCAAACAGTGACATTAAATCATGCTATGGCTTTGAAAGCCCTGGGCAACACACTTTTAGGCAACACCGCACCAGAGAAGGAGCTTCTGCAGAATGACTGTGCAGTACTTCTCACCTCCTGCCCAGGGGTGGGACTGGCTGGCAGCAGCAGGCTGTAATTAGAGCATTTCCATCTACTTCCTCCTCAGACCAGGGGAAACACAGGAGACAGATTGTCACTCCAATCTGTTTTTGAAACATGGCAATAGCAGCTACCACAAAGTCTTTGTTTAACTCTTCCCTTTTATCAAATGCATGAGGAAATACACAGTGCATGAAATCGAGCTCACAAAATGGGACTTTTCACTTGTCCTATCTAAGTTCATGAACTTACATTTTTTTTATCAGAAGTGGGAAACAGTATCTTACAGCTTAAAAAAAAAAGTTTAGTAATGTCTGAAGCCATAAGTAAGATTGAGTTTGTCAACAGACAGTGAGTTTTTTCTTCACCCTGAGCATGCACACACGTGTGCATGTCCACACAAAAACCCATTGCTTAGCAGGGTCAAAATTCAAAGCTTGTGTTTCAGATTAGCTTTGCCTTTTTCTCATGTCTGGGTGCTCACTTATGCCAACCAATTATCTCATTCATAAATATAACATTCGTAAGTATTACATTTTTAATTTAAAGAAACAAGAATGTATGAGAAAATTAATTTTATACTCCTCTGCTGTAACATGAGGAACAAATAAATTGACTTATCCTTGTGAAGACTTACTACTTTAGTTCAGATTTCTGATAGACAGCAATTAAAAGTTAAATTTCTCATAATGTGTTAATATTAAAGAAATACAAAATTTATAAACAATCACCATTCCTATCAACACAATTTTTTTTTTTTTTTAATCTGACATAGTTAATGTGCAAACTCCTGAGAGCAGTATATCCTTTTATAAGACATAAGCCATCTGGATGCAGAATTTGGGTATAGAGTGAATAGATAATTCATGTTTACAAATAAATGTGACACAAATCTCTGTTATTTATGCTTAAATGAAGATCCAGTTAGGGATGCAACATGTAAACTGATGATCAGTGAAATGCAGCTCATATTGTCACTTCTTAGGACCTTTGTGCAGTTCTGACATTATAAGCAGCAGGTGCAGGGAAAAAAACACAGAAGTAATTAACATAAAATTATATTACATTATGCCATCACCCAACAGGTGTACTAGCAGGTGATCTTTCTAATTGTAATGCACTCCAACATTTTCAAGGCTATTATTCCTTCTACATAAAAGCCTGTGAATACAAACCATTTTTACCTCATTGCACAGAGGCTAAAAGCCATGACACAGTAATTGGAACATCCAATATTAATTCTCTGAATGCTCTTCTTGTACACTTTGGGAAAAAAACCCCAAATGTAGGAAGATTAAAGTAAGTACCTATTTTAATATAGTCAGGCCTTTAAACTAATCCATCTGATTTCTTTGCAGCATGGCTGAGAACCTACAGCTCCTATTGTATCCAGGTCAGAGCCAAGAGTTTTCTACAGCCTCTGGGAGAAAATAAAGATGTAATGAAGGGAAAGGAAAAGGAAAAAGAAGCTCTGGTTCAACTCCACCCTGATGTTCTGAAGTGTTATTGAAATCCAATTAATTTTATAAATATTCTTCAAGACAACCAACATTTTCAAGAACTAAAAGAAAATACTTAGCAATAGCAATAATATCATCAACGACAACAAAAACAAGAACAACTTATTTCCTTTACTCTGTCTTGTAAGGAAACAAGTCTCAAAGAAGATAGCTGGAAGTACTTCAACCTAAGAAACTACCTCATAGCTGAATTTCAGCACATGGGATTCAATCAGAAAACTGCCGGGGTACCATGACAGATAGAAAAATTGTTATATCTGATATATAAGTAAGTCCAAGATAAGTTGTTCACTTCAAAAATTTTGCATCTGTGAAAAAAATCCCAAACATTAAGGGAAGCTCACAGATTTCTTTTTGAGCTTTTAAAAATGGACAATTTAACTGGTAACCTTCAACCTTCATGAATCCTCAGTTTATAATTATACTATGATAGGATTAGCTTCATTTTGTTATTTTATTATTGAGCCAGGTAATTCCTTTGCACCCCTCACACCTACCACCTATGCTATTTTTGACTGATGCCACACATACAGTTGATGACAACTCAAGTGGCCAGTAGCCACCAACACTTTCTGGAAGCTTCAAAAAGTGAATTAGCTGCTGCCAGAATTTAAACTATCCTTTTTGCAATACCAAAGTGAAGTCACTGAATGCCAAGCATAAAAGTAGAAATTTGTGTAGCGATGATGATAAGAAATTCACCACACAGACTGCAAACAATACAGATTCTTTTCAGAATGATCCCTCCTCTGTCTACACAGCAACAAGAACCATCTGCATTTCAATTCACCTCCTGTCTGGCATTTTTCTATAATAGGAACAGATATTTCTGATTTTCAAAGTGTGATTCTTCTGTCCTCCTCCAGTCAAGTCCCTCTAAGTATGTTTGTGTTTCTCATTATCTGCCTCCAGCCCAGCCTCCTTCACTCACCCACACCATACTGTCCTCCTGCTGCTGGAACAATTTGTTCCAAAGATTCTTACTCAAATGGCGTAAATTCCCCAACTCCTGGCTTATTTCCTGATTCCTCATTGACTCCAAAGCTCCTCTGCGGATCATTCAAGGTAATTAAGTCTGAGATGTGCTTAATTCAGTGCCTGACTTCTATGGGATGAGTATTAAGTCACTGGAGCTTTGACAGAGCTTAATAATGGGGTCCAGTGGGTTACCTACATGTGTATGAATTACCTGTGGCACTACCGGGGTCACACTTTCCAGGTTAGCTGAGAAAAAAAAA